>WOXC01005394.1:0-355088 GCA_011680675.1 Gymnobelideus leadbeateri | reverse complement strand
AGTTCAGAGTGCTGAACTTTTTTCCCCTGAATCAGGTAAATGATATGTTTGATTGATTAAATTAAGTTTGTTAACCCATTTTGAGTTGATTCCATTTAGCAAAGTAGATCTAAGAACCTGTGTTGGCAGTCACTCTGGGCATGCTGGGGTGTTTGCTGCTATAAATGACATCAAGAACAGGATCTGCAGTGTAAAAGGAAAGTATGGGGGGTGGGATAATTGTTTGTAAACCTATCCGGGTCCTCCTGACTTTGGCTGTCACTCCCTATGCCACTTAGCCCCCCTAGCAAATTCATTCTGACTAGGTGAGAGACTTGGCCATATTGGGGGGCCTTGTATAAAAGCAAAGAGTTTTAGGTGGCAAGCCAGGGGAGAGTGGTTTCCTCCCAGCCCTGAGGAGTCATTTGGGGGGTGGGGTGAGAACACCTTGGCCTCAGCTTTGGTCTCCTCCCCCATCCTTTACTGGAGGAAGACCTAGTGAATGCTGAAGGACCAGATGACTTTGCTTTCTGCTGTCATCCTAACAGTGTCCATAACATAGCAGCAGCTACTGGCATCATAGTTATCTGCATCATCAATGAGAACAGACTGGGAATGACGAGAAAACACAGTTTCAAGGTTCTACAAGAAGTCCATTAGAAAGACTACAACATGCCTAAGGAGAACTGCTTGAGTATCCCATGGGGAGGAGGAAAGGATTTCCAGGGGCTCTGAGATATGTCTCTGCCATGCATATGTTTTCTAAGCTTGAGCCCCCTTTCCTCTGGACTATGTGTGTACTTGAAGGAGAGGATGCCCCAATTTAGAGAGATATTTTGTACCAACTATACCACATAGTAAAATAATTTACTAAACACTAAGTTTGGCTGACTAATTGATATCAACTGGTAATCACAAGGGGGGAAATCACTGGTCGGGGCTCATGAGTGAGAGTATTAGAAATACATCCCGTTGAGAAAAAAAAAAAAGAAATACATCCCCTTACTCCTCAGAAGTCAGCCTTAGGGAACACCTGTAGTTAGTGGACATGACATGGGAGAAGATCTAGAAAGAGAGACATGACGAAGATCAGAAGCAGGGCCAGGAGAGAAGAGATTCACAAAAGGCCAGAGAGGTACTGAAGAAGGATGTGGCCAAAAGTGACAAATGCTTTAGAGACATCAAGAATGATGAGAGTGGAGAAGAAACCACTAGATTTGTCAATGAAGTCAATATTGGCAATTTTGGAGAGAGAAGTTTCAATAGAGTGGTGAGGTTAGAAACTAGACTATTTGGAAGGGAATGAGAAGAAATTTTTCAGGGTATGCAGCTAAGAAGAGTAAGAGAGACAGGATAATAGTGAGGATGGTAGGATCTAGTGAAGGTTTTGTTTTCTGGGTTTTGTTTTTTTTTTAAAGAATAGGAGAGGTAGGGGACAGCTAGGTGGCACAGTGAATAGAGCACCAGCCCTGGAGTCAGGAGGACATGAGTTCTCATTTGGCCTCAGACACTTAACAGAAGGTCACTGTGTGACCTTGGGCAAGTCACTTAATCCCAATTGCCCTGCCTTCCCCTCTCCAAAAAGACAAAAAATTTTAAAAAGAGAAAAGGAGGGGCTGGAGTGTGTTTCTTAGGCAGCAGGGAAGCAACCAGTATATAGGGAGAAATTAAAGATTAGAAAGAAAGAGATGACAGTGGAAGCAAGCTTCTGAAGAAGACAGAGTAGATGGGATCAAAGATGATGATAATGATAGCATTTACCTGACTGGATTGTTACAGGGCAGCTATGCAGAGAAGTAGAGAGAGTGTTGTGCCTGGAGTTAGAAAGACCTGAGTTTAAATCCAGCCTCTGATACTGACTAGCTGTGTGACCCTGGGCAAGTCACTTAACCCTGTTTGCCTTAGTTTCCTCATCTGTAAAATGAGCTGGAGAAGGAAATAGCAAACCACTCCAATATCTTTGCCAAGAAAACCTCAAGTAGGGACATAACTGGAAAACAATTGAACAACAAAACAGGGTTGTTATAAGGATCAAATAAGGATATTTGTAAAGCACTTAGCACAGTGCTATAATGGAAATGGGAATTTGAAAGATCTTCCCTGCCCCTTAATAGACCTAGGGGCAGTTTGAAGAACTCCTCTGCTTTGAAAGTAAACTCTGCCCCCTGAATGTAGTCACATGGAGTCTGTGGTGGGAGGAGTTGGTGAAGGGAAGTAGAGCCCACAGGAAGCTGGTCAGGGCTAGTGAGATGGTAGGGGAGAGAGGATGCTCAGGCAAGGAGAGAGAGAGGTTTGTGAGTAAATATTGACTTTGTATTGGTTTGTGGAAAGGCTGAAGGATGCTGTGGCTCTCAGAATTATTATGGCTTCTGAATATCTTTGGTACTATGATGGAATAAGCTTACTGGTTTTGGAATTTGGTTTTCTGGTGTCTAAATAAGTGCTTCACTTCTATCCTCTATCTGGAGAGTTTGGTATATTTTGAGATCAAATGTCATATGATACTTATAGTCATGGTCGACAATCATGATAGTGGGTGCTGTAAATATTGCATTGGTGCTACAAGTACCTCACCCATTGTAGGTGCTTAATAAAAGCTTATTCTCTTCCCCTTCCTTTTCCCTTTCCCAGGGGATTGCAAGGAGAAGTTCTACTTCTTCAGAGACTGGGGAAAAGGAGAAGATTCTAGGGAATGGGGTCAGACTTGGTGAAATAAGAAGAAAAAGAGCTCAGGACAAATGGCTTAAACTTTAATAACGATAGCTAGCATTTGTATGACTGCTTACAAAGCACATTACAAATATCATCTCATTTAATCCTCACAACATCCCTGAGAGGTAAGTGCTATTATTATTCCCATGTTATAGATGGGGAAACTGAGTCAACCAGGGTTAAGTGATTTGCCCAGGGTCACACAGCTAGTAAGTGTCTGAGGTCAGATTTGAACTCAGGAAGAGGAGTCTTCCTGACGCCAGGCCTGGAGCTCGATCCAATGCACTTAGCCAAAGCATTCAGTAACGTCCTTAGCTGGGAGGGGGAGGGTCAGGGTTTGGACAAGGTGACCTCTAAGGTCCCTTCCAGTTCTAGATGTATGATCCTAAGAACACCCTTGTGAGTGCTACTGTGGTACATTACCCATTTTACAGATAAGAAAAGTGAAGCTTGGAGTAACTTGTGACTTGGTCACATAGCTGGTAAGTGTCAGGCATGGGATTTTATTGAAGGCCTTTCTATACTCGAATTCCACTACAGGTGCCAGACTTCTACCAAGGATATGCTAGAGCCAGCTCAAATGGACCCTGGAGAGCTGATGATTAAATTTTCTGTGTGTGCATTTACATTTGGAAAACTGCAAAGGCTACAAATTGGGGCTTAATTTATTGTTTTGTTGACTGTCCAGGCTTAAGAAACTAATGGAGAAAATGCTAAATATGCAGATTAAAAGACTATGTGTACTTCTTTTATTCAAAGAGAGCCAGTTAAACACTTACCAGCACATCTCTGGTTCCAGCCTTCCCAGTGAGGAGATTGTATTCCTTTCATGGTAAAGTGCTGGGTGTGGTCAGGGGACAAGCACATGGAGTCACAGAGGGAGCTGGGATACCTAAATTCTAGCCATCTAATCCC
The DNA here is from genome assembly GCA_011680675.1 of Gymnobelideus leadbeateri. Taxonomy (NCBI): domain Eukaryota; kingdom Metazoa; phylum Chordata; class Mammalia; order Diprotodontia; family Petauridae; genus Gymnobelideus; species Gymnobelideus leadbeateri. The sequence goes on along the minus strand of WOXC01005394.1, from coordinate 351,482 downwards.
AGCCCATTTCTGATTGGGGGGGGGGGGAGGGAGGAGATGAAAGGAAAAAGGGAACAACAGCCCAAAATGAAGGCCAAATTCCTTTCCTCTGTCTCTTCTGCAGCTCTGGCTCAGCCTGTGGTCACAAGAGGGCAGCCCCAGGCAGGACAAGGAGGGGAGTAGGGCCAGTGGATGGGGCCATTGTTTTCTACTCCCAGATGCCTCTGGGGAAGGGTCCTGCATGGGAAGAGTCAAGTCCTACTATGGCCACCTTGCCTCATCTCCTCATCCCCGACCCTAACACATACACAAATACACACAAACAAATGTAAACACACAAGGGTAGATAGCAGAGGGCACAGCTGTGGCACTTTAACATCTTTTGGGATGATAGAAACCCTGAGGGAATGACAGGAAAGCTCTCTCTGGTCCAGCCAGGGGAGAGAGAGCATGGTCTGTGAAGGCCAGCTCAGGGCCCAGAATCTCATCTGTCCCTTTCCTTCCTCCAGGTGACAGAGGCCAGGAAGGTGCGGATTTCCATGGGCTGGAGAGTGACAGCTGAGGGGTCCAGGGTGGGAGCTTGCTGCAGAGGAGCAGGGCCTATTAGAGGGAGACCAGAGAGACAGGAAGATGAACAGGATGTTACACCTTAGCCCAGGCCCCAAGATGCTCCTCCTTTGTACTAAGTCCTACCTACCAAGCCCCACCCCAGCCACATTCTGGGGCTCCCCAGGGACAGGGACCAGAAGAGCTTTTCTGCCCCCTCCCCATCCAGTACCTCCTCCTGTGCTGGTCCTTCACTGAAGCCGGGTGGCCTTGGAGAGTGGCTGGTCAGCTGACAGAGTGGTCTCCTCCAGGTGGTTGATGGTGAAGGCTGAAAACAGATCCTGAGAGACCAAAGAGATGATGGGATGGGTGGGGTCTTCTCCCATTTTCCTCTGTCCTTTTCTTGGTCCTCCCCTCTACTCACCTGTAGGTCCAGGGTCACTGGCTGGGACAGATTGAACAAGCTGCCCCCCCCCCCATCAAAAATGTGCTCCAGGCGAAGCAGGACTGTGTTGGGGCCCCAGCGGGCCAGGGTCAGCAGGTGTACAGATGGGAGGAGCTCTCTTTGAAGTCCAGAGAACTGCCACAGAGGGAGGAGGGAGGAAAGATGGGGCCATGAAGCAAAGTCTCCTCCTTGCTAAGGCCCACCCTCCTGGGTCTTGGACATACTCTCACCTGTGTGAGTGGAGGGGTCCCTGGGCTATATGGGGTACCCTGCCCCATGGGGGCCAGCACCAGCTGTGGGGCCAAAGCTTCTTTCTGGGCCTGGAGGTGGTGTCCAGCAGCCACTGCCTCCGCTGTGTCCAGCAGCACCAGGTGTCTGCCCCAAACCACCAGGCCTGTGCCGGGCCCATCCCCAGGCTCCAGCAGGGCCTCCCCCACCCCTCGGTTATCATCCAAGAGCAGTCACCTGTGAACCTGCAGGAGCACTGGGGCCTCAGTCGTGGGGGCACAGAGCTGTGCCAACACACATCCCAGGGCTCTTCCCTTCCCCATGTCCCCCATCTTCTTCACCTAACTCACCATTAGCTCCAGGGAACCATCCCCCAGGCTGCTGCCCCCTTGAGACCTGTCTGTCAGTACTGTCAGCTGGATCTGCCCATCCTGGGGGGGTAAGAGCAGGGGAGAGTCAGAATCATTCTTTCTGGGACAGTAAGTGGGTATTCCAAGCTCCACTGCAGCCTGCTTCAAGGTCCTTAGAGACTGGAGGCACAGAGAGGGAACAGGGATCTGAAGGGAAGAGGGTAGCAGGGCCTGAAGTAGTTCTGCACATGGTGGAGTGGAGGTTATCATGATTCAGCTGTGAAGGTTGGGGGTTACTGTGATGTAAATATGTGTATTAGGGGGCTACCTAATGCAGATACACATATTCATGGGATACCGTGATATAAATGCAGCCATTGACGGGGTAGTAGTTCCCAGCCACAGGCTCAGTCTGCTTCAGGTCCCAGGTGGGCCTATGGTCTCGCCTAGGGGAATTAGGTTAGAGAAGGCCCTTAAGACTTAGTAGGAGCTTTGATTAAATTTTGAACCATTGAACCCCCAGTTTCTTGCTTCACTTCCCCTCAGGGCTCCACATGCTTGGGATAATACATTTCCACTTGGTTTGGAGCCCTAGATTATGTGTAAGTGGGTGTCTGAATCCCCCACCTCCTTTCCAGGATCTCCCGTCCATTGCTGTCAGTGTAGAAATGCCCACCAGTCTCTAAATGGGAGTCAAAGAGGCTGATGACCTCTTTCCCCCAGCCATCCCTGTAAGGGAGCACAAGTAGAAAATCAAAACCAACTCATCTCCTCCATCCCTTCTGTCTCATCCCTCCCCTGGCCACTCACCCCACAGGCACAGGCCCCACTGTCCACTCCAGCTCCAAGTGTCTCTGCCCAAGGTACAGCTGCACAACCTGGGAGCACCAGGCAGAGAAATTCTGATGAACCTCCTGCACCAGGGCCTTCTGGGGGCACAAAGGACTGAGATAAGGCCCTGACAGGAGAAGGGGGATGTAGCCAGCCTGTTCCAGGTCTGGGTGTGAACCCCCTCCCTAAAGGATCCACCCAAGCCTACAGCTCTGCCAACTTCTTTGGACCATGACGTGTGGCTTCCTTCTCATCCTGTTCTGTCTCTTGCCAGAAGCTAACAAATGCTCAGAATCCTGTTGTCTTAACAACACCCCCTACTTTCCTTGAGGCCCTGCTTCTGGTCCCTGATTTTGGGCAGCCGGCTTTGCCTCCAAAGCTTATTAAGCAATTTGCCCAAGGGGCCCCACTAGTGAGTGGCAGAGCCAGGGCCCCCAACACACAGCCTCTCACTGAGCCATCAGGCTGCCTGGATTCCAAGATCTGCCACACTAGGCCCTTTTGATGGCACCACTTTCTTTTCTTGCTTCCATTCTGTCTGTACTGTCAATGTTTGGGGTGGCTTCTCCCCTCCCCCCTGCCCAGGAAATAATAATAATAATAACAGCTAACATTAATATAGTGCCTTAGGGTTTACAAAATGCTTTAATATTATCCCATTGGATTCTGACAACAGCACTCTAAGGTAGGTGTCATCATTATCCCCGTTTTACAGATGACTAAACTGAGACTGAGACAGGTTAAGAGATTTGCCTGCAGTCACAAAGCTAGCAAGATTCAAACTCAGACCTTCCTTTCTCCAAGTCTAGCATTCTATCCACTATGCCTCTTAGATGAATAATTCACCAGGGGAAAAGTACCAGAAGGGAACTCTTTAGTATTACTGAGCTTTCCCAAACTCTCCCACTGAGCTGAATGTTCTCTGGCCAGTGCTAGGGAAGTGGCATAGGTAAAGCTGAGTCAGTGAGGTGTCTGCCCTAGAGTCAGGAAGTCTCGTGTTTATGAGTTCAAATCTAGCCTCAGACACTAAGCTATGTGACCCTGGACAAGTCTGCCTGCCTCAGTTTCCTCATCTGTAAAATGAGCTGGAGAAGGAAATGGCAAAACACAACTGAAAAGTAACTTAGCAACAACAAAGAACAACAGACAGGAAGATCTGGGGAAACAGAAGAACACTTGCCCGTACTGACGCAGAGCAAAGCAAGAAGAACAAGGAGAACTCTTACAATGACAGGCCAAAGTAAATAAAGCCAACATGGAGGGGTAACCAAACTCGGGTCCAGCACCGCAGTCAGTGTCAGCATCCTCCTATCAAAGACCCTTATCCCTCCTTTCTGCCAACAATCAATAAGCTCTTCTCAGAAATCAAACTTTGATTTTTTTTGTTTTTTGTTTGGAGGGGGGAAGGCAAGACAATGGGTGCTAAGTGACTTGCCCAAGGTCACACAGTCTTTTTTGCAGTAGTAAAGAATTGGAGTAAAGTTGATGCCCATCAATTAGGGAATGGTTCAACAAATTGTGGTATATAAATATGACAGATCATTGACTGCCCCATAAGAAATGTGTATGAAGGGGTGGCTAGGTGGTGCAGTGAGTAGAGCACCAGCCCTGGAGTCAGGAGAACCTGAGTTCAAATCCAGCCTCAGACACTTAACACAAAAACTAGCCATGTGACTTTGGACAAGTCACTTAACCCCAATTGCCCTCCAAAAAGCAAAACAAACAAACAAACAAAAAAAGAAATGTGTATGAAGACTTCAGGGAGTCATAGGAAGACATAAGAACTGATGCCAAGTAAACTAAGTAGAACAAAGAAAACGATTATTCATAGAGGTGACAGCAAATGGAAAGAACAAGGGAAAGATTGGAACTGAATGCTATGTAATTATTATGACTAAATTTGGCCCCAGAGAAGAGAACCGGGAAGGCCCCTCCCTGTGTTCTTTGCACAGGTGAGTGACCACGGGTGTGGAACGCAGCATATCATGCCAGAATTGGTGCATAAGCTGGATAGTTTTGCTAATCACCTTTTCCTTCTTTCTTTTTTATTCTTTAGAATGGTCCTCTGGGTAGGAGGAGAAGGATTTATTAGGGAGATGAAGGTGATATGGAAAGAAAAGATTGCAATATTTTTAAAAGAAAAATAATACACATAACTAAGACAAATCCAGTCGAGTGGGAGGAAGAATTAGTTACTCTAGAAATGTAAGGAATAGACTCTCAGAGCTGGAAGGACCTCAGAGATTATCTAGTCAGTCCACACGATTTGGAGTTCCATGTTTATTCTACTCTACCTGAAAAACCCCTTCAAATTGGCTCCTTCCCACACAGTAGGTAGGAGGGAACTAGGATTATTAATCAATCCACTTGCTAGGGAAGGTACCACAGCTTGGGGAAAGAAGGGTAGAAGAGAGCCCAGTTTGCTGGGAAAGGAGGAAGGAAAGAAAGGAAAAATTGTGATAAGGAGGTAGAGTAAGATAATATAGAAACCTTTTTATGGACGGAAGGGAGAGAAGGAGGAAGCAAAGAGGCAGGGCTCATAACCTCTTAGAACCCAAACATTCTCCTTTCCAGTCCTCCTCCAGAATCCAAATTCAGGCTCCCTTTGCTGTATTTTGCTCTTCTAAGCAGTACATGTGGTCCATGTTGGTACCCTCCAAAATGACCACCCTGAGGCAGAGTCCTCAGGTCCTTGGCTAGTTACAATTCTAGGCAAGGTAACCTACAACCTAATAAACCTGTAAAATAAATTTCCTAGGACCAGCTAAGCTGTTGGATGACTTTTATGGTATTTGAAGGGGTTTCAGTTTCTTCATCAGTAAAATGGGAGGGTTAGATTAGATGGCTTCAAAGATGCCTACTAATTCAAAATCAGTGATTTTTTGGGTTTGGGTTTTTTTTTTTTGGTTCTGATTGTCCCAGAGAGAAGAACTAGAAGCAGTGTATAGAAGTTCCAGAGAAGCAGATTTAACCTTTGACATAAAAAAGAAATTCCTGGTGTGTTTCAAGTGCAGGGGTTGGGGAGTTTGATTGGGGAAATCTCTGATGCAATTTGATCATCTCACAGGGATAAGTCATTGCCTGGGCTCAGGAAAGTGTCTCTCCATTCTTAGCATGGGCATGCTCACTGATCCCTTGTTTAGAAGGTAGACAATTCTTGGCTGTTTTTCAATGACTGAGGACGGCTCTAAGATGACTGATTAACAGCCATTTTCAGGCTCATTTTTGTGTTTTTGCTTTCAGCTTTCTTCTAGAGTGCTTTGATAAGTATATATATATATATTTTTTATATATGTATATATACATATACATATATACATATATATATATATGTATATATATTTGCTTTTTGGAGGAGGGAAGGCTGGGCAATTGTAGTTAAGTGACTTGCCCAAGCTCATAGGGCTAATAAGTGTTAAGTGTCTGAGGTCAAATTTGAACTCGGGTCCTCCTGACTCCAGGGCCAGGGCCACTGCCACCCAGCCGTCCCTAAGCATATATATTATATGTATATTTTTTTAAAAAATATTTTTCTTGAGGGTTTTTGGGAGGCCTCTTTTCTTTCACAACATGACTAATATGGAAATATGTTTTGCATGACTGCCCATGTATAATCTATATCAATTGTTTGCCTTCTCAATGAGGGGGGAGGGAAGAGGAAGAGGGAGAGAATTTGGAACTCAAAATTTTAAAAAATGAATGGAAAAGAATTTTTTTACATGTAGTTGGGAAAAAATCAGATATTAAACAGAGTGCTTCGATAGAGGTGGGAGAATCCCTTGAACAGAGGCTGGCAACTTTTGCAGAAACACAAGACAGTGGTCATCTACCTGCATGCGGCTTGAGAGGAGATGACAGATGGTAACCACCAGGGGGCGCAGTGGATAGAGAACTAGGCCAGGAGTCAGAAAGGCCTGAGTTCCTATTTGACCTCCAGCCCCTACTAGCCATGTGAAGGAGCTTAATGGCTCTCTGCCTCAGTTTCTTCATCTGTAAATAGGGATAACAATAGCACCCACCTCACAGGATTGCTTTGAGGATCAAATGGGTATAAGTGTAAAGTGCTTAGCAGTGTCTGGCACATAGGAAGAGCCATATAAATATGATGGTGGCAAGCAAGGGCACTGATAAGATTTTCTACAGGAGCACATTATAGAAGTAGACATCTCAGGCTGAGAAGAGGGCTCACAGACAATGTTCCTGAACCCCAAACTCCTGTGCAGAGAAGGGATTTTGTGTTCTTATTTTTAAATTTCTTTTCCTTTTTTTTTTTGGAAGGGGAAAGGCAGGGCAATTAGGGTTAAGTGACTTGCCCAAGGTCACACAGTTAGTGAGTGTTAAGTGTCTGAGGCCCGGGTTTGAACTCAGGTTCTCCTGACTCCAGGGCTGGTGCTATGTGTTCTTAAATATTATATATACTCCAAAATTTAGTCTTCTAGCTAGGGAAGGGAGACTTCCAACCTTGGGGATTGCTTTATGTGTGATTCCCCCAAGATCAAGTTCCCAAGTTTGTTAGTTTAAGAATCAGACCTCCTAGAAAGATAGGGATATTTTTTTGAGCATCTTTGCCTTTTTGGATAATGAAAAGAATTGTCCATATTATGGGGCAGCTAGGTGGTGCAGTGAGTAGAGCGTCAGCCCTGGAGTCAGAAGGACCTGAGTTCGGATCCGGCCTCAGACACATAACGCACACGCAAACAAAAAACCTAGCCGTGTAACCTTGGGCAAGTTACTTAACCCCAGTTGCCCTCCAAAAAAAAAAAAGAATTGTCCATATGGTCCTGGCAGCTGAAGGAGCTGTTAAGGAAACCTGTCACTTGGGGAAGGAAAGAAATTTGGACCTTGTTATACCCCACCATACCAGTGAGTTATTTTGATAATGCAGTTTGATTAGAGAGAAATTTTTGAGTCAGCAGCTTCTCCCACCACCATGCCCACCACACATGTTTCATTCCCAAGAGTAGTCTGGTGGTATTACATGTCTTGGGGAACCATGTGGGACCTCCCTTATAGGAAAGAGGGCCTATAAAAATGTCAAAAGATTGCCCTTCAGAAGAGGAGCCAACGAACTACTTCCCAGGGGCTGTTTTAGAGGTTGTCCTTAACCCATATGCCTTGCTACACTGAGCATCTTACAGGAACTGGGGCCCCTGTTACCCACATTGAGGCCAACCTTGATATGAACTATTTCAAAGCTTTATATCAGAGATTTCCCCAGACTAAACTTTGGGATTGGGGTAGGACAAAAAGAGACAAAGATTATCTCAGGGTAGCCCTGGAAATTAAAAATTGGACCCAACTCATTAGCCCAAAGTTTTTTTTGTGTTGTTTTTTGTTGTTGTTGGATGGTGGGGGGGGGGGGGACCTACCTGGGCAACAGATTAAACTAGCAGTAAAAACTATTCAGTGAAATAGTTTGCTTCAGGGGCAGTGGGGGACTTCCCTGTCCATGGGGTTTTTGCAGCTGATGATGAACGCCCACTAGTCAGGGATGGCACAGGAAAGGATTCTTGTTTGGGTATGGGCTCCACTGGGTACCTCAGAGGGCATCTCTTATTCTCTTGGCCAATTCTTATTCTTTTGTTCCAGTCGGGCCCCAAGAAACAACCTCTTTTACCCAAAGTGACACAGTGGATAGCGTTGGGCTTGGAGTCAAGAAGATCTGGGATGCAATACCAACCTTGAGACTTACTAGTTGGGTGACCTCAGTCAAATGTTTAACCTCAGAGAGCCTCAGGATCTTCAGAAAAATGGGGATTAATACACCCAGCTAGTACCTCCTCATAGGGTCAATGTGAAGTGGAAACTAGTTAATGTTGTAAAACATTTTGTAACTTTTAAAGAGTGATATATATATTCCAGTTATTAATGTATTTCCCCCCAAATACACATTTGTTTTTGTTCAGTTATGTCCAATCCTCCTGACTCCATTTGGAGTTTTCTTGGCAGAGATACTGGAGAGGTTCGCCATTTCCTTCTGCAGCTCATTTTACAGATGAGGAAACTGAGGCAAACAGGATGTCACACAGCTAGCAAGTGACTGAGACCGCATTTGAATTCAGATCTTCCTGACTCTAGGTCAGGTGCTCTATCCACAATGCCATCTAGCTTCCCCAAATACACATACTCCACCCCACTGGGATGAGCCCAGCTGCCAGCTTTAAACAGAATTCACCCGTCTGCTAGGCCAGGCTCATTGTCTGGGCTTCAGGAATTCTCCCAGTCTGCATTTGGCCCTCAGGAGTATATCCACCCACACATTCTTAGCTAATCCCCCCACCCTCCACCCCACCCTTTAGGCTGTTTCATCCAAAAGGTTCATAAGAAACCTTTATTCCCCCCACCCTTTTCTTCACAGTGCCTCAAGTGTTTGGCAGGCTTGGTGGCCATTCCTGTACTAGACGAGCCTGGGTCCTGAGCTGAGCCCCGTCTCTCACAGGAAATGGCACTGAGCTTGGGGTTCTGAAGATATAGGTACCAGAGGTCTGTGAGTTTCTGTTGTCCCCATGGCTGGCTCTGTACCTGGTTGGGAGTGAGAGGAGGAGGGGAAGAATGATGCCTTGGTCTGGCTCTCCTCTAAGCCTCTTGTCCTCCTTGGGACTTCCTGCACCCTCCTTATTCCCTCCCCCTTTTTACCCCCAATGTCCTCTCCAGGACTCCATTACCAGTAGAAGGCCTGCGTGAGTGGCAGCCTCAGGCCCAGGTCCAGGTTTTCAATCTCTCGCAGGAGTCCAGTGTCTGGGTCAAAACTGGCTTTAATGTGCTAGGTGGACAGACAGACAGGAAGACAGATTGCTGAAATGTACAGCAAGAGCCTTTGATCTGGCCCCCAGAGCTAGACCCAGCACAGAGCTGGGAGACTACTGCTAAGGTCTCCCTAGGTGGTTGAACTCTGAGGGGCATACCCCACTTGTCTCTCCCATCCAAGCTAAAAGATGTTTCACATTTCTCCTCAGTTGGCCTCAGTGATTCACCTCATTTTGGATGACCAGGGTAGCAGGTGTAGGGGTTGCAAGAGTGGGCCCCCTGCTAGGCAGCCTGGTCACGGAATAGATGCTGAAGCCAAGGGGAGGGGCTGAGGCTGGGAAGAGGAGCTCAGGAGGGGAGGTCCTCATTCCTTCACCAGACACAGCAACAACCTTGGTGGAAGGGACCAGGATGTTGTTTAATGAGGGGAAACTGAGGCACAGATGTAGCCTCTTTTTGTCTCCAAGACACAACCCATTAGAGGGGCAGGGTTGCAAAGCCTCACCCATGTGAGGATAGTGAATGATGTCACTAGAGGGTTTTAGGGATTACACTCTTTGGTGGTTATGGGGGAGATTAGGTACTAGGAATATTCTGGAGAAGGTGTTTGAAATAGGAGGTAATTACCTCACTAGGGACAGTCTGCTGGTTGGCTGACCTCCCTCAGAAGTCCCAGTTGCTGACTGGCAGTCTCACCATCCAGTTCACCGTCCACCCCAGGCGGTTGCAGAGGATGACCAGGAACTGGAGGGCCAATGGAGGAGTCAGACCAGTCCCTGTACCAGCCCCATGCCCAGCATCCTTTCTTTTACCATCCCCCAAGCTCACTGAGCTGTCCACATTCCCCTCTTTGCCCCAGGACCCAGCTTACACTGGGGGCCCTCTGGCTCATGGGACACACGCTGATATTCAGGTGATTACAGAACACAAAATCCTCTTGGAAACCTCCCAGCCTTGCCAACGCATTGCTCACCAGCACCTGAGAGAGGCAAGAGATTCAGCCTCCTGCAAGGCCTCAGTCTTCCCTTCTACTGGGGGTTCCTGTGCCACAGCCATACCTCACATTGGTCCCAGCCTTCTGCAAGCTTCTTCACATAGTCATTGGTCACACGCTGCTTAGAGGTACCACTGACAGCATCATGGACCACAGCCATTGCCTTCCCTGGGAGCAGTTGATGTGAGGAGAGGGCTGGGGGTGGGGGGTCATGGGCTGGGGGGGCATGGGCTAGAGGTGGGGAGCAATGGGCTGGGGACCAAGAAGAAAGAAACAGCCCTCCTCCCCCAAACCCACCCAATGGGTTCCATCACCTACGCAGGTAGATACTTCTCCCTCATCCATAGGGACCCTGTGATGCTGTTGGTCCAGCCAGCACCTCCAGCTGATTACATACCTAGTGGGAAGCAGAAACAAGTGTCAAGTAGAGGAGATAGCCTGTGTCTCCTTCTATGAATCCCTCAGTCTCCTTTACTTGGTTCTACTGGGCCCTATCCTGTGATACATGGAAAAGAGGGCCAGATGAGAGGGGGGACAGGTCTCTGCCACTTACCATCTATATGACCTTGAATAAATAATTTTAAATTCTCTGGGGTCTCAGTTTCCTCATCTATAAAATGAGGATTTTTAAGCTCCCTTCAAAAGCCAATCTGTGATCTTATAACCTGGCTCCCCCCTATCAAACAGAACCCTTTCCCATAGGTCCCTTCCCCCATCCCATCAGGATCTTAGCCATTTTATATCCTCTTTCCAAGGACCCTCATACTCTTCCCACAGACCCATTCCTCAACCCCATCGTATCCTCCTTTCAGAGACCTTTGCACTCTTTCTATAGGCTCCTTCTTCCCCCGCCCCACTCCATCAGAACCCCATCTTATCTTCCTGCTAAGGACCCTCACACCTTTCCTATGTTATTCTCCCCTCGTCCCCCAGCAAAGACCCCACCTGCAGAAATTTATGGCTCAGACGCCCATAGCGCTTGAGGGCAGGGCGGCTGGTGAAGTAGCCAGTCCAGAACTGGTGGGGGCCGTCTGCACAGGGGAAGAAGTCGTCCTGCTTCGTTGTCCTGGGGAGGGAGGGAGGGCACAATTCACCGTCTGCCCCAGGACCACTAGGATTCCCTGCCTCTGCACCCGCCTCCTCCCCTCCCAGTACCAGGTGAGGTTGGCCTTGTTCAGCTCCCACAGGTAACAGGCCCGGGTAGAGTAGAGGACATTGATAAGGCTGCCTTGGCTTTGCTGAGGGGGGAAGGGAGGGAAGGCTAATTCAGCCCTTCCACACCCCCACCCCAGCCAGCATCCCATTTTCTCCTCGACCCCCACACCACACGCCTGGATATACACCTTTGCATTAACAAGCTCGATCAGCTTGTCCAAATTATCAAACCACTGGCTGGCATAGCTGTAGTAGAAATCACCACCCATGGTCATCACTGTGTGGTTGGAGCCATAATGCTGGGCCTGGAAAGGACAAATCAGGATCCTCAGCTTCCTGAACCCAGCACTGGGAAGACAAGGCCAAGCCCCATGCCCGTTTCCTGCTCAGCAATAGGGTCCAGGGATCTACCTCAGAGGAAAAGAGATGGGGCAAGATCAGGGGGAAGGCCTGCATATATAGTGAAGGATTGCTCCTGGGAGAAAGGAGCCAGCAGAAGGGGCTGAAATCCACTGGCCTTCTCTGACATTTTCTCCTTTCCAACATACGGACTCAGATGGATCTGGGCTGACTGCCCACTCCCAGTGCCTGGGGCACTGGTAAGGCAGGCAGCCAGGCCAGAAGGCCACCTTTCCAGTTTAACTCTTCATAGTCCTGTAGCTCTCTGTCTCCACTTCCAGAGCCTCCTGAAGACCCTGGTGTTAGACCATTGTCCCCTGTCGTACGTTGCCATGGTGGGAAGAAGAGTAAGGCCAAGATAATGACTCTCCACAGAAGTCTAGTTCAGCCTGGGCAGCTGAGCCCCCGACACAGCCCTGAGAAATAGAGGTAGACACCACTAAAAAGGCCAGTGCCATCTCTCCCAGTGTCAGTCTGGAGCTGTGGGCCTCGAGGGCTGTGTCTGAATCAGGACCGGGTCTGACCTGGGCAGCAGCTATTTCCAGGAAATGGTTGATCACTGGAATCTGGACTGGCTGGGTCATCTGTCGGATCATCCGTTGCAAGGTGCCCTTCTCTGGCAGAGCAGAGAGAATCTGAGCACAGGCCCATTGGTGACAAGTAGAGATTGGAAAGGATGCCTAGGAATCAAAAGGTCAGGCCAAGGCCCCCTCACTGAAGCCCCAGGCCACTCAACCCCTGCCATAGCTCCTGCCCCTTCCTTACCCCAGAGCCCATGTTCCACCTGCAGCAATCCCTTAGCTGGGTGAGTTTTTCTAACCCACTTCAGGGAAGAGAGCAGGGTGGGGGGAGCTACCAACAGTTTCTCTTACTGGTGAAGAGGTCAGCTTGAGGAGGCTGTAAGCTGGCACTCGCTCTCCAGACCAGCTCCATCTCTAGCTCTTTCTCATGCCTCTGCTTGTCTTGATAATCCAGTCGGCGCAAGAAATAGCCATCAAAGCCCATCTGTGGGGAGGGAATCAGAGAGAGGTCAGGGCCTGAGGTTTTCTCCAACAACGAGTGTGGGAAGGGGAGGGAAGGGTCAGTGGGCAGGAAGGGGTGGCAGGGTGAGGCATAGTCAGAGAACACTGAGGCAGACCTGGGCAAAGAGAGATGCCTGCTCCCGTGAGTGGCCAAAGGGGTCAATGTGCCAGGCCACTCGAGGGCGGCCGCAGTCTCCAAAGGTGTCTTTCAGGAAGTGCAGCCCCAAGGACATCTGGTCAATGATGGCTGCATATATGTGGTAGCCTCATCATTCATGACCCAACCTCCATTGACAAAGTGGAGCCTTCCTATGGAGTAAACGACAGGGTCCAGTGAACTCCCATAAGGAAGGAGGCATGTGGTCCCAATTCCCTGGGAACCTAGAGCAGGTACCAGAGTGTCAGGCTGGGTAACGATGGGACCCATCAGGGGCATGAGCCACCTCACTGGTCAGGAAGACAAGATTTGGGGCAGAGAACATGCCCACATGACCATCATAAGACATCACAGAGAAAACTCACGGCACATGTATATTTACATACACACATATGTGTAGGGAAGCAGCTTGGTTTAGCAGGAGTCAGAAAACCTAAATTAAAGTCACAGCTGTGACACTTCCTAGCCAGAGGCCTTTGATTGTGCAAATCTCTGTTTCTTCGTCTGTGAAATGGGGTGTCAAGGGGTAGTGAAGCAGATGACCTCTTGGGAACCCTCTAGCTCTAACATTTTCCGATTCTGTGGTCCTCCTCACCCTGTCTGACAAGCTACTGCACAGCTTGCCTCCTTGGGGCCGGCTGCTGTTGCCACCATCAGACAAAGAAGGCCATCTCTGCGTAGATGAAGCGTTGGGAAGCATTGGCCAGCAGGGCAGATACCACGGAGTCCAGGGTTTTCTGTACACCCTTGTAAAGACCATCATTCTGATCTGTAGGCACACACAGCCATCACCACTCACCTTAGGGAGGGACCATCTTGCCTCCCTTAGGCCCAAAGCACTCCCTCTTCCTCTCCCTTCTGCAGGGCCCCAGTCCTAGCATTCTCTAGAAGGGGCTCTGAGTATCCGGTTGAGTGCTTGGAGCCTATGGACCAGGTTCTGCCTCAAGTCTCCTGGAGACTGGGGCCAATCAGCAGACTCCAAGCCTGGAAGCCACTCTCCCTGAGTTAATACCCCAATTTGCCCTTCTTTCTTACCTCCTAAATAATATTCATCCATTGCCCTAAGCCAGCTGATGTCAACATGGGTATGGGGCAGCAGGTGCACGTTGATCATGGAGGGCTGGGTGGTTGGGTACCACTGGACAGAGGGCAGAGGCCCCACCATGTGGTCACTTAAGCTGCAGAAATGCCAAGGCTCCTGCCTAGCCCTACCCTAGCCCCTCTTCTAGCTATTCCCAATGGCAGAGTAAGGGTGGGTCCACAGCCTAGTGTCCAAGGTCCTTGGCCTCCTGCCTAGAATGTCAGCTCATTATTCTAGGAAACTCTAGCTCCACATAGAAATAAACCCTGGGATGGCTTACCAATGCTTGCTTTCCTCTGGAAATGTCTCCTTGAGCTGGCTTATAATTATTCCACCAGGAGTGGTTAACTCTTCAGTGTTAGCATAGATGCCTACTTACTGTTTCTCTCGTTAGCTCAGTTCCTGGGGTGCAACCTGTACCTACCCTTCCTTACCTCTCTTTACCCTCAAACCCCCAGTACCCATCTTCCTCTCCTCATCTGCCCTGCTTGAAGGTTCTCTCCCAAGACCAAGCAGGACACAGATTTACTTGCCCAGCTCCAGAGGGAGCAGGTCCCTAGGCTAGGCTCTGGGCCCAGGTGATTTTCCTCACTTATACTACCCACTCTACCCCAGATCAGTTGGGCACCTGCCTTCCTAGCGTCACCTCATTAGATACCTTACCTCTTTGCAGCCTACTTCCCTGGGGCCCCCCATGTCCTAGTCTGGCCACCAAGGTTCCACCTCCCCAGGGTACTATCCCAAGTGGCAGGAAATTTCTGGATAAGGGTATGACTCCAGCCATGAGGTCCCTCATGGGCAAAGGCCAAGAGGACACAGCAGCTCTACCCCCACTCACCTCATAGCCACAGCTTTCGGTGTGCCTCACTAACAGTAACCACAGGACCAGTGTGCCAATGGACACTACTACCTCCATCACCCTCATCCCAGACCTGCTATGGCCACCACACCTAGTCAACCCTGAGACTGACAAGAGGACTACAAGGCTATAATGGAAAGCAGGGGAGGGCCAGGCAGGAACCAGTGAGGCTAGGCATGGGCTTTGGTGGGGAGGGCTGGGGCAGGGACAGTAGAGATAAAGCTTTCCGAGAAACACTGGACACTGAAAGCCTAGTTATCTTGTTTTGTTACAAGAGAGGAACAAGAAGTTGGTGTAGACTAGCTCCTTGAGATATTTAGTGTGTCAGGATCTCTAGGAGAATGGGGCAGGGCTGGGTAAATTTTACCCTCTCCAGCCACAAGACAGTCTGTGCCAGTGATTGTTCAGGTGTTCCCATAGACAGGCACATTTCTTTAAGCCTTAATCACTGAATGGGCTTAGCCTCAAACTGAGACCTGTTAAAGACCTTAGCTTGAAAAAGCCAAGGTCCCCCACTGTGTCCTAGGCCATCTCTAGTCATCCTGATCTATATCTGGTCACTGGACCCAGATGGCTCCAGAGGAGAAAGTTTGGCTGGTTGACTTTGCACAGCCCTCCCTCACTTAAATCCAATTCACTTGCATGCCATGGCAAAACCTCCTTGATGTCGTGGTCCTTTTCAAGAATAAAGGACAAATAGCAGCAACTCCAGTGCTACCTTGACTGGGTAGCTTGGGGAACTCAGTGAAACTGGCTTAACTCCCTCAGATCTATCCTGGAAGATTTTTTCTCCTTCATTCTAGGGAATTCCTTAGAGTGGGAGTGAGTGGCTGGCTTCTTCTTAAATAGGGCTCCCCAGTGCTAGTTTGTAGGGTCAGTTGCCCCCTTGGAAGCGCTGAAGATCATTCTGTCTGAGGTGGGGACAATCTCTAATGGGAATTGGGGTGGGGGTGAAGAGTGATCAAAGACAATCTAAAACTAGAAGCCATCTAGTATAACCCCTCCATTTCACATGTGACACTTGTTCAGTGTAACCAAGACTGGGGCAGCTGCCATATAATAGGCATTTGTCAGTAGATCCCAAACACTGCCCTCCATCTGAAGCACTACATCTGAGAGGAGCAGGAGTATGGCTGTGGCTCGGCCATCGCTCCCTCACTCTCTTTCTTCAAGAGGAGACTTGGCTCTGGAACTATGACTATCTATTACACATCTGATATTTGTAGTCTAGGGTTGTGATTCTTTTTGAGTGTTCAGGATTACAGTCACTTTCCCTGATCATACTGGGGAGAAGGTAGGATAGGGGAAGTAGTCCCATCCCAGAACTGGGCTTAGCTTTCCCTCTCACCAAATCCTCATTACATAAAAGTCACGGATCCCGTTTCCATTACTTTTCCACACTTTCATTTTTCCACAAAAACCATGGCTAATAAGTAAACATATTTTACTCCCTAATTATACAACAATAATCAGGAAAATCCCTTAGATTAGTTAGATAATAAGGCACAAGTCCAAGAGTAAGAGGAAATCTCAGCTCAAAGTGGGAGTGTTGAGGGGTGAGGTGAGGGTGGGGGCAGAGCAGAATGGAGAACCATCTCACTAAGCAGCCTCTATGGGTGCAGGTGCTAGGAACAAGGCACAAGTCAGGCAGAAATTCTTCCTCCCATGGCTATAATAGCTCCAGGGTCCCCTATTTGCCTCTCAGAGTCTGAGCTTTCTCTCCATGACCTGTTTCTACTTTCTCTCCCAGAACTTTCTCAGTCCATCAGGTATTAGCTGTCTAATATAGGGCTGTCTTTCCTGGGACCCCAAAGCCTATGGGGGGGTAGAGCTCAGTATATTCAAGATGTCCCCAATGTAGCTTTAGGATTTAGTAGCTTAAAAGTGCATTAAGACTTTTGGTCCAAACCTCCATGAGGAAGCTGATGTTCAGTAACTGTAAGGGTCAGTGAGGGGCTAGCCACTAGGCTGGCAGAAGCAGAAACACTACTGGAGTGATGAGTCAGTGACATTTTTATACTTGTATCCCCAAGTACTTAATAGGTTTTTGCATTTACTCATTTGTTTATCAGACTTGGAGTCAAAGAGGCCTCAATTCAAATCCTGCCTCAGATACTTATTAGAATGATTCTGGATAAGAATCTTCTATACAATGCATATGATGAATGGTCATCAGTCTTCTGCTTTAAGGCCTCAAGGTGGGGGGGAGAATGGGGAAGAGAGGGAGAGGAAGTTGGTGGTTCTGACCCATCAGCCTGTGTGACAACAATTACTCAGAGATCCAGCCTCCTGAGACTGGAGCATTCCCACCCTTCAGTGGCAAGGCCTGGTCTCCATACCGCTCACTCTCTCCTTGGCTATCCATCCTCTGAAGACGCTAATGCCTCGGCTTCCAGATCTCGGGCTATGTGTGACTCATGGGATAGCACAGACTGCTTTTGTTTAAGCTGAGGGCCCAAACCCCCTGGCTGCCTGACATACTTTTCCTAGCACCGAAGCAGACATGGAATAGGGCTACTTTCAGAGTTGGAAACTGGGCTGTTCCTTGCTTTCTGATTGTCTCTGTCTACCCTGCAGACCTTGGATACAATTGTTTCTCTGTTCCCTCCCAGTTCTGCACATCTCTCCCTCTTTGTGCCCAGCTCAAGGTTTCTGAATCACAAGCTACTTTTCTCTTTTGTTCACGTGACTGACCATCAGTTCAAGTGTAACTTCCTCCCTATCCCACTTATTACCTTTTGTGTATGGATATATAAACATGCCTTTTATTATACATGTGTACATATTTTACATATTATATATCATATATGCATATATATGTTTAAAGTATGTATCCTCTCCCTCCTATTGCCCCATTCAGTGAATAATGGGGGGGAGGAAAGGAGAAAAAAAATCCTTGTAACAAACATGCATAGTCCAGCAAACCACATTCTCATGTTGGTCATGTTCAAAAACATTTTATTTTCCATTTTAGGTCTATCACTTCTCTGTCAGGAGGTGGGTGGCATGATTCATCTTCAGTTCTTGGACTCACGATTTATCATTGCACTGATGAGAGTTCGGAAGTCTTTCAAAGTTGTTTTTCTCAATTATCATTTTATAAATTATTCTCCTAGGTCTGCTCACTTCACTCTGATTCAGTTCCAAGTTGCCTTCCCAGTTTCCTCTGAAACTGTTCACTTTGTCATTTTTAGGGCCTGATAGCATTCTATTAAATTCATATATTACAATTTATTTAGTCTGTTTCCCAAATGGAAAATACCCCCTTGGTTTCCAGTTTGTGGCTATTATAAAAAAAAGAGCTGCTTTAAATATTTTGCATATCTATGTGCAGTTTTTCCTCCATTCTTCATCGGGTGTTGTATGGTACAACAGTGGTACAAAGGGAACACACAGTTTGGGAACTTTTGGGGCATAGCTCCAAATTGCTTTTCAAACTGGCTAGTTCCACCAACAGTGCATTTCTCTAATTGTTAGTGATTTTGGAACACTTTTTTTTTTTTAAATAGGGTCATTGATAGCTTGAATTTCTTTTGAAAACTTCCTGTTCATAACCTCTGACCATTTATTTATTAGGGAGTGGCTCTTAGTCAAACAAATTTGAATCATTTCCTTATATAGTTTGCATATGAGACTTTATCAGAGAAACTGACTGCCAAGGTTCTTTCCCATTTACCTGTTTGCCTTTTAACTGTATTAAAATATGTGCAAAATATTTTTAAGATTTTACATAATCAAAATTGTCCACTTTATTTTCTGCGGTCCTCTCTATTTCTTGTTTAGTCATAAATTCTTCTATCCATAGATCTGAAACTTAATTTCTTCCATTCACTAATTTGCTTATGATTGGTAATCTTTTATGTCTAAATCATGTATTCATTTGGATACGTCTTGATATAGGGTGTGAGATGTTGGACTGTATTTCATTTCTACCAAACTGCTTTTCAGTTTTCCCAGAAGATTTTGTCACATAAGAGTCCTTACCCCAGTAAGCAGAGCTTTGGGTTTATCATATATTATGTTATTATATTCATTTGCTTCTAAATATAACTAATCTGTTGATCTCTTGATCTCTATTTTTTAACCAGTGCCAAATTGTTTTTATTATCACAGCTTTGTAGTGTAGTTTGAGATCTGGTACTGATCTGGTCACTGCCTTGTTATGGCAGAGGGACTTGTGTACTGTATAAGAGGCAGCAACAAAGAATATTCCAAAGAAAAAGAAAAGCATGAAAGCAAAAAGAGCTACTGGATGAGGCTTTACAAATAACTGAGGAAAGGAGAAAGGGAAAGATGTACCCAATTAAATACAGAATTCCAGAAAATAGCACGGAGAGATATAATGGTTCTCTTAAATAAGCAATACAAAGAAATAAACAAAAACAATAAAATGGGAAGACAAGAGATCTCTTCAAGAAAGTTAGAGATATCAAGAGAAAGTTTCATGCAAAAATGAGCATAATAAAAGACAATTTAAACAGAAGCAAAAGAGATTTAGAAGAAGTAGTAAGAATACAGAAAAGAACTATACAAGGAAGATCTTAACACCACCAATAAACACCATGGTGTGGTTATTGATCTAGAGCCATACATCCTAGAGAATGAAGTCAAGTGGTCCTTAGGAAGCATCGCTAACAATAAGGCTAGTGAAGTTGATGGAATTCCAGTTGACCTATTAACAACCCCAAAAGATGCTGCTGCTAAAGTGCTGTGCTCAGTATGCCAGCAAATTTGGAAAATTCAACAGGAGCCACTGGATTGGAAAAGATCAGTTTGCATCCCAATCCAAAAGAAGGGCAATACTAACAAATGTTCAAATTACTGAACAATTGTACTCATTTCACATGCCAGCAAGATTTGCAAGCTAGGTTTCAGCAACCTGTAAACCAAGAATTACCAGAAGAACATGATGGTTATCCAAGAGGCAGAGGAACTGGAGACCAAGTTACCAACATTTGCTAGATTACAAATAAAGTAAGGGAATTCCAGAAAAAAAAAAACCCCATCAATTTCTGCTTCATTGACTACTCTAAAGCCTTTGACTATGTGGATCACAATAAAATAAAATAAAAATGTGGCCAGTCAAAGAGATGGGAGTACCAGATCATCTTACTTGATTCCTGAGGAAACTATATGTGGGCTAAGAAGCAACAGTAAGAACCAAAAATGGAATAGTTGACTGGTTTAAAATTGGGAAAGGAGTACAAGACTGCATGTTGTCACATTATTTATTTAACTTTTTGTTTTGTTTTGTTTGCTTTTTGGAGGGCAATTGGGGTTAAGTGACTTGGCCAAGGTCACACAGCTAGTTTTTGTGTTAAGTGTCTGAGGCCGGATTTGAACTCAGGTACTCCTGACTCCAGGGCCATTTCTCTATTCACTGTGCCATCTAGCCGTCCCTATTTATTTAACTTTTATGCAGAGTACATCATACAAAATGCCAGGCTGGATAAATCAAGTTGGAATTAAGGGTGCTGGGGAAAATATCAATAATCTCAGATATGCAGATGATACCACTCTGATGGCAGAAAATGAAGAGGAATTAAGAAGCTTCTTGACAAGGATGAGAAAAGAGAGTATAAAAGTTGGCTTGAAGCTTAACATTAAAAAAAACGAAACCTTAGATCTTGGCAACTGGTCCCATTAATTCCTGGTAAATAGAGGGAGAAGAAATGGAAGCAGTGTCAGATTTTATATTCTTGAACTCAAAGGTCACTGCAGATGGTAATTGCAGCCATGAAATTAAAACAAACTCATTGGAAGGAAAGCTGTGGCTAATCTGGACAGCATACTAAAAAGCAGAGACATCATCTTGCTGACAAAGGTCTGTATAGTCAAGGCTATGGTTTTCCCAGTAGCAATGTATGGCTGTGAGAACTGCACTATAAGGAAAACTGAGTGTCACAGAATCAATGCTTTTGAATTGTGGTTCTGGAGAAGACTTTTTGAGAGTCCCCTGGACAACAAGGAAATCAAATCAGTCGATACTTAAAGAAATTAATTCAGGCTATTCACTGGGAGGCCAAATACCGAAGCTGAAGCTTAAATAGTTTGGCCACATAACAAGAAGATAGGACTCCTTGGAAAAGACCCTGATATTGGGAAAGATGGAAGGCAAAAGGCTTCCTTCCATTGGGTGAGATCTGGGACTCTCACTCTTGGACAAACTATTGCTCTACTTCCAAAGGGAGAGCTCACTTTTTATTGTCAGGTCTATATTATCCTGTATATACTCTGATTCTGTTTTACTATCAACTAAGATAAACAGACATTTTTGCTCTTTGCTACATGTGTTCATTGTGGAACTAGCATTTGGTCGGAAGGGGGTCAAGCTTTGAATATAGGGCTTGTGCAACTCCTTTCTTTTTAATGTTTATTAGGAGTTTAGTTTGAACCTAAAAATTACATCTCCTAGATTAATATTATTTAAGGGAGCAGGTAGATATAATTCTAGCTTGGCACCTCCTCTCTCTGATCTTAGCCTCCTACTTTTCCTCCTGGCAGGAACCAAAGTTTCTCTTGGAGAAGGATGGGAGGAGGAGAAATTTCTTCTTTTCTCCCTTCCAACCACCTCTAGACAGATTCATGTGGACACATATAACCTACATGGCAACAAAATCTTGCACCCTCTTACATATGGGGGCTCTCTCCACTCACACTGTCATCACCCTGGTGCAGACCCTAATCATCTCATACCCGAACTACTATGATATTCTACTGGTTGGCCTCTCTGACCCAAGTCTCTCCCCACTCTAATGCATCTTCCACTCAGTTACCAAAATGATTTTATTTAATTTATTAGTATTCTACATTCAGGCTGAGAGAGAGACAGAGAGAGAGAGAGACAGAGAGACAGAGACACAGACAGAGACAGACAGAGACAGATAGAGACAGAGAGACACAGAGAGAGAGACAGAGAGAGAGAGAGAGGTGTCTAAATTGGCATAGTTCTCCCAGCCTCCCCTTCCTGCAACATATATCTACCCCAAGATGATTTGAGACAATATTCATAGGAATCCTAAAAAAGGAAAAGGTCATAATATGCTAAAATACAGTTTGGGATTAACATCCCAGAAGAGTCACCATTTAGTTCCTTTTTTTTTTTTTTTGCTTTTTGGAGGGCAATTGGGGTTAAATAACTTGCCCAAAGTCACACGGCTAGGTTTTTGTTTGTGTGTGTGTTAAGTGTCTGAGGTCGGATCCGAACTCAGGTCCTTCTAACTCCAGGGCCGACGCTCTACTCACTGCGCCACCTAGCCACCCCTAGTTCCTTCTCTAACCACTTTCTCCTCAAGGATTGAAAGAAAAGTCCTCCATACGGTGATCAAAACTGCAATCCCTTCTGAATAATAGAAGAAGGCATTTTTCTTGGGTAGATCATGGCAATAATCATTTCAGGGGGTGGGGAAATAATTATCATATTTGGACCTGAGTTAAATTTAGTTATGAACCTTAATCCGTTTCCCTAAGAAAGGCCTCAGCTTTGGTTCTACTTTCCTAAAGGGAAGAATCTGGAAAACATTTTTAGGACAGAATATTTATTTTCCATATTTCCAGCTGAACTAAAAAAAAAAAAAAGCTTTTAATATGCTTCCCTACCATCCTATATGACAAAGAGCAGTGGCTCCCTATGACCTCCAGGATCAGATATAAAATCCTTCAAAGCCTTCACAACCGCTCCCCTTCCTACCTTTCCAGTCTTATTCTTTTTTTAAAATTTAATAAATTTATTTACTTACTTTTTATTTGCAACATTCAGTTCCACAAGCTTTTGAGTTCCAAATTTTCCTACTCCCTTCCCCCACCCTCTCCCTCCACCCATGGCAGCATGCAATCTGATATAGGTTCTACAAATACCTTCATATTAAACATTAGTCCAAGTTGTAAAGAAGGATTGTAACCAATGGAAAGAACAACAAGAAAGAAGAAACAAAACAAAACAAAAGAGAGAGAGCAAGTAGTTTGCTTCAATCTGCATTCAGACTCCATAATTCTTTCTCTGAATGTGGATAGCCCTTTCCATCATGAGTCTTTTGGAGTTGCCTTATAGCTTTGCATTGCTGAGAGGAGTCCAGTCTATCAAAGACAGTCATCACAGATATGATGTGTCTGTAATTGTGCACAGTGTTCTCCTGGTTCTGCCCCCCTCACTCAGCATCAGTTTATATGAGTCTCTCCAGGTTCTTATGAAGTCTGTCTGCTCCTCATTTCTTATAGCACAATAGTATTCCATTACATTCATATACCACAACTTGTTTAGCCATTCCCCAATTGATGGACATCCCCTTGATTTCCAATTCTTTGCCACCACAAAAAGAGCTGCTGTATATTTTTTGTACATATGGGTCTTTTTCCCACTTGTATGATCTCTTTAGGATACAGCCCTAGAAGTGGTATTGCTGCATCAAAGGGTATGCACATTTTTATAACCTTTTGGGCATAGTTCCAAATTGCTCTCCCTAATGGTTGGATCAGTTCACAATTCTACCAACAATGCATTAGTGCTCCAATTTCCCTACATCTGCTCCAGAATCTATCATTTTCCTGTTTTGTCTTGTTAATCCATCTGACAGGTGAGATGTGGTACCTCAGAGTTGTTTTGATTTGCATTTCTCTAATCAATAGTGATTCAGAGCATTTTTTCATCTGATTATAAATATTTTTAATTTCTTCCTCTGAAAACTGCCTGTTCATATCCTTCGACCATCTATCAGTTAGGGAATGACTTAAATTCTTACGTATTTGACTCAGTTCTCTTTATATGTTAGAAATGAGGCCTTTGTAAAAATTGTCAGACCTAAGACTTGAACTCAGGTGTACTTGTGGTTATAGAAATTGTAAAAATTGTTTCCCAATTTTCCACTTCCCTCCTAATCTTACATTGACTTTGTACAAAAACTTTTCAAATTTAATGTGATCAAAATTATCCATTGCATTTTGTAATGCTCTCTAGCTCTTGTTTGGTCATAAATTCTTCCCTTCCCTTATTCTTTACTCTCTTCCATGTACTCGAAGATCCAACAACCCTGGCTTCTTACTGCTCTTGGTACATAACCATCTTCCTGACTGCCATTTTCCTGGATGTTCTGTGTGCCTAGAATGCTGTCTGCCTTCTCTCCTCCTGGCTTCCTTCAAGATTGAGCTCAAATTCTACCTTCTACAGGGAAACTTTTCCAACCCCCTCCCTTCAATACTACTGCAAAAGCCTTCCCTCTGAGATTATCTTCCATTTACAATGAAAATATGTTGTATGCACATAGTTGTTTGCATGTTGTCTCTTTCATTAAAATGTAAGTTCCTAGAGGTAAGAGACTGGGTTTTCGACCTTCTTTGTAACCCCAGGGCTTATCACAATGTCAGTCACATAGTAAGGAATTGATTTGTTTGTTGACTAACTTACCAAACACTTTGGCTACAAGTAAAAATTGTCCCTACCACCAAAATATTGATAGCAATCCTTTTTATGGTAGCAAAGAATGATAAACAAAGTAATTGATTGGAGAATGCCTAAATACCTTATTGTACATGAATGTCATGGAGTCTAACTTTGGTATAAGAAATGATAAATACGATGAATACAGAACTGTGCAAAAAGACTTGTAGGAACAATGTGAAGAAAATATAACAAAAAACAAAGGAGTCAATGAAAACAATGTAAATAACAAAATAATCAAAACTAAAGGTCACAAAGTTACAATGACCAAGCTAGACCCCAACAGAGAAATAGAAGACACTTCCCTTGGCTTCCTTTAAAAGATGAGGAACCCGTGGTTGTGAAACACACATATAAGTTCAGACTCAATATTTTGGTTAGTTTTGCTGAACATTTTTCCATTTCTCTTTTTTTTTTTTTTTAAATTAATTTCTACAAGGGATGAGAGGCAGCATGGTACAATGGTTAGAGACCTGGCCTTGTAGCCACAAGTAGACCTAAATTCAAGTCTTAGGGCTGACAGATACTGGTTGTGTGTGTGTGTGTGTGTGTGTGTGTGTGTGTGTGTGTGTGTGTGTGTGACCCTGGGCAAGTCATTTAATCTCTCTGTGCTTTAGGAAAATCTCTAAGATTTTAAGTTGCAGAAAATATTCTGACCAGCATTGGTAGAGGGAGCTCTTTCATTATCATTATGCCAATGAAATTGGATATTTAATCCTTATTCCTATTATAAGGAATGGTTTGAGGGGTCGGAAGCAGTGGGAAATGCAGCTGCCCATTCCTTAGCAAATGAAATATAAACTCTATAGCTTGGCACTCAAGGTCTTCCATAGGCTGGCTCTTCACAGCTTTATCTCACACCATTCATCCCTTCTACCCTACATTCTAGTCATGCCTGATTAGTTCCTCTTCTTTTACATTATCCTCTCATCATGTACATCCACATCTTTGCACTCTCAGTCTTCCACGTCTGGAATGGTTCCCTAGAACATCTGTCTTTTTTAATCTTCTCTAGTAGGTTCTAGGTTCTTTGAAAGTAAGATTTATGTCTTGTTTCGTCTTCAGATCCCCAGAGTCTAGCCTGTGACAGGTGCTTAGTAAACATTTATTGAATTTAACTGAAACTCAACCTGCTCCATTTGCTCCCAGTGAAAGAGAAAGTGATTCTAAAAGCCCCAGAATATGTTCATTCTCTTCTCTGGACTATCTGTTGCTGACCCCTTATGGCCACATACTGAACTACATTCTTTCCATTACAGAGAAGGAAGAGTCTGGTTGGTTATCTATCTGTATTTCTTTCTCTCCTCCACCCAGTATCTTTGGAGAGAAAGGAAGAGATGAAAAAGGTTAGAATTAGAACTTAGGTATCCTAGATCCCAGTGAAAAATTCCATCAGGGGGGCGGCTAGGTGGCGCAGTGAGTAGAGGTCGGCCCTGGAGTCAGAAGGACCTGAGTTCAGATCCAACCTCAGACACTTAATGCACACAAACAAAAACCTAGCTGTGTGACCTTGGGCAAGTTACTTAACCCCAATTGCCCTCCAAAAAGCAAAAAAAAAAAAAAAATTTCATCAGCTTGTCCCCTTTCCATCCCCAGCCAATGGCTTAATGGGGGAATCTAGTTCTTTCTTAACAAGAAACATGATTGACCAAGCATGGAGGGGATCAGTGATTCACTGAGTCTCAGGGCCTTGGGCTTGATCACTTAATAATATCAGATATCCACATGGTCCTGTGGCAAAGTGGATAGAAATCTGGGCCTGTAGTCAGGAAGACCTCCGTTCAAATCCCATTGCAGACATTTTTACTAGCTGTGATCTTGGACAAGTCACGCTCATGTTATAAGCAGAGAAACTAAGGCTTAGAGGGATATCATGAAGAGACCAGGACAAAAGGATTCTGTAGCATGCCTAGAGATGGAACGTAGAACCTGAGTTCCAGAAAAATTTTCTGCAAACTCTCCCATGCTGTCTCCAAATTCTAATCATAGTGGCCTCAGTCTAGTCAGATCCAACCTCCTGCACTAGGTTTGGTCATGTTGCCATGTTGCGGGAGGCCTATAACGAAAGGTCTAGTGGTCTGCTCTTCTACTACTTAGGACAGGAATGTGTAAGACCATGGTTGGGGAGGCTAGGTGGCTTAGTGAATAGAGCACCAGCCCTGGAGTCAGGAAGATCTGAGTACAAATCCAACCTCAGAAGCTTAACACAAAACTATCTATTGGCAAGTCACTTGATCCCAATTGCCCTGCCTTCCCCCTCCAAAAAGGGGGTGGGGGAGGAAGAACACCATGGTCCTTTGTACTTCTTTAATCTCTACCTCTCCTCCTGATCATACCTGCCACCATCATGACTCAGACTTTTTTTTTTATCATGTTCCTCTTTTTTAGTCTTTTGTGGACCCAGAAAGATTAGGTGACCCCTTTTGATGGGTCTAGACTTTGAATGCTATTCCTGTCTTCATTTCCTTTCCTATCTCATGGGATCAAAAAAACATCCTATCTAGGAATCTCCCTAAAACATCCCTTATAGATGCTATCTGAAGGAATGGGCTTGGGATGAACTTTAAGCCTTCCCAAGAAGTGGGACAGGGTGGGAGGGAAGAAGAAAATTTGGAATTCAAATTTTTTTCAAATTCAACTTAAATTGGAATTCAAAATTTTTAAAAATAATTCTTAAACTTTTTTGCATGTAATGGGAAATGTTTAAGAAAATAAAAATAATTTTTAAAAGGATATAAGCCCCTTGAGGATAGGGAATATTTCTTTTTTGTTTGCATTTGTATCCTAAGTGCTTAGCATAGCACCTGAAACATGGTAAACACTTAATAACTGCTTGTTGACTGACTAAAACGCTTTGCAAACTTTAAAGTTCTCTATAAATGTTAGCTATTATCTATCAGAATTATTCTCCACCCCTTCTTCTTGATTTCCATTGCTAACCCTAGGACCAGCCTTCATTCCCACCTGCCTGATTTTTGCAGTAGCTTTCTAACTGGTCTTCCCAGTTTCATTCTCTCCGCTTTCAATCCACCCTTCCTATTGCTGCCAGATTAATCTTCCTTCCCTAGTTTTCCACAGAAAGTTCGCAGAAACCTAACTGTGAATACACAGAAACAAGTATGACAGGCAAAAAGCAGAACATCTGGCAAATCCTTGAGTTGTTTTGCTGAGAATTCTATCTTTTAGGAGGAAGAACTGATGGGGGTGGGGGTGGCGGGCTTCTATGCTGCACCATGATGCACGTGATTGTGACCAGGGAGGAGCTGGGTAGTGATGATGGGAGGAAATGACCCCAGCAGCCCTGAGTTTTGCGAGACCCAAGGAGAAAAGCACTGGGTGTCTGTGGTGCCCTCAAGGCTTTTAGGATGTCACATTCCAAAAAATCCAGAAGGGAGAAATGTGTAGGATTGGATGTCCTGAGACTCCAAAAGGGTAAGATTCTTCAAGAGTAAGGAGGGAAAGGCACCCAAGAACAAAGCTCAAAGGATATCTAGGTGGGGGCTGGGGCCAGCCAAAGAGACAAAAGGGTCACTCCTGAAAAAAAACAAAGGCAGAGGCATGTGTGGGTGGGTGTATGTATGTATGTATACACACATATGTATGTATATGTATGTATACACACAGAATTTTTTATACATTTGTCAGATGTGATCACTACATTGTCATAAGAAAGGATACAATCTAGATGAGGGAAAGTTCTACCCCCACACACACACCCTGAAATGAGCAATACACACACATACATATACATATATATGAAGAGAACTAAGGATTATACACACATTAAAATATATATCATGTATGTATATATACATACACACATATATATCTATATTCACCCACACATACATGATATGATACAATACATTGTATATTACACATTGTAATGTATGGATAGCATGTATAATCCTTAGGTCTCTTCTTTTCTATATTTTTATCCTTATGGCAAAGGACTAAGGATGCCTATGAGTGGTAATAGTAACTAGCATTTATATGGCTTCATCGGCTTCCTTCAAGTCCTATCTAAAATCCTACCTTCTACAAACTCTCTTAAGGTTTTCCTTCCATTGATTGTTTCCAATTTATTCTGTCTATATCTTATTTGTACATAGTTCTTAAGCATTCCTTAGAAAGTTGATACACTTGGGGGCAAGGTTGTTTGTTTTCCCCATTTCTTTGAATCTCCAGTACTTAGCATAGTGCCTGGCACACAATAGGTGCTTAATAAATGCTAGTGGACTTGACTATGTTGGTAGAAAGTTGACTGTTTATCCTCTAGTGAACCACACCTCCTACAAGGACCTATGCAATCCTCTAGAGTTCGAGTGACCCTCTGTGTTTGAAGGGTTTCTGAAAGGGAATTTTGACCTCCAGGTTGCTAAAGAGTCAGATGCCTTCCCTTTGGACCTGCATAGTCCATTTAATTCACTGTAGCAGTGGAGGGCAGTACTTATTTGCCCCGAGGCATGAAGGTCCATTTCTTGCTCCATCTCCAGCTCTAGGGCTACATGGCTCATCTTTTGACTAGAACACAGGGAGCATCAATTCTAGTGCAACTGTCTAGGAAGGGCTGGTTCCAGCTATAATTCCACCAGCAGCTTCTCCTTTGGCTAATCCTATACCATCTTGCTACCACCCAGCTGCCATTTGAGGCTGAGAGATTTCCTCTGTGGCTCCTTAGGTGCACAGGGGTTCCTCAAGGAGGCCATTTTCTATGGTTAGTAACTATTTCAGTGCTCAGCTCTGCTCCTTCTGTGAGATCGACCTCCTCCCACTCCCTTTCAAAGATACTGATGAATTTTAACCTTATATCATGCTGATTTTAGGGCGGGGAGGGGGTAGAATACTTTCCCTCCTCTAGATTGAATCCTTTCTTATGACAAGAATAATAAATAAGCAATGTAGCCAATGTAGTGATCACATCTGACAAATGTATACAAAATTCTCTACCCTAGTAGTTTCCTTACTTCTTCCATCATAGGAAGGAAGATACTTTTTTTGTAACTGAAAAAAAAAAATTCTACCTCCTAATGAAAATGTTGAAGAAGATGTGGGAAAATTGGAACACTAATGCATCAGTGGAGTTGCGAACTGATTGAATCATTCTGGAGAACAATTTGGAACTATGCCCAAAGGACTATAAAAATGTGCATACCCTTTGACCCAGCAATACTTCTTCTAGGTCTATATCCCAAAGAGATCAGAGAAGTGGGAAAAAGGACCCACATATACAAAAATATTTACAGCAGTCCTTTTTGTGGTGTCCAAGAACTGGAAATTGAGGGAATTGCACATTAATTAGGGAATGTTTGAACAAGTTGTGATATCTGAACATAGTGGAATACTATTGTTCCATAAGAAACAATTAACAGGTAGAAAAACCTTAAAACCCGAAAAAACCAGAAAAACCTGGAAAGACTTACATGAACTGATGCTGAGTGAAGTGAGTAGAACCAAGAGAACATTGTACATAGTAATAAAAACATTGTGCAATGACTAACTTTGATGGGCTTGGCACTTTTCAGCAATGCAAGAATCTAAAACAATTCCAAAAGACTCGTGATGGAAAATGCCATCCACACCCAGAAAAAGGATTATGGAGTCTGAATGCCCATTGAAGTCTACTGTTTGCTCTCTGTTTGTTTGTTCTTTCTCATGGTTTCTCCTGTTAGTTCTATTTCTTCTTTACAATATGACTAATGTGGGGGGCGGCTAGGTGGCTCAGTGAGTAGAGTGTCAGCCCTGGAGTCAGAAGGACCTGAGTTCGGATCCGGACTCAGACACTTAACGCACACAAAACAAAAGCCTAGCCGTGTGACCTTGGGCAAGTTACTTAACCCCAATTGCCCTCCAAAAAGGCAAAAAAGAGAGAGAGAGATCAGAAAAGCAGTCTGCGATAACTACAGCCAGGCTCTAGAGTATTTTTTTCTTTACGCCCTCAGACAGAACAAGTATGACTTGACCTTATTTCTTCTCTGGTCACTCTCTAAGACTTCTCCAGGAGGAGCTCAGCTTTGACTACAGCAGTGCCTTCTTCCCCTTGCACCTCCCTTACCTGAGTAGAAAGTGGGGCAAGGAGGAGCTGAAGCTAATTGGCATCATTGTAGTACAAATAAAAGTTGGCTGAAATTTTTCTTTAATAGTCCAACAAAACTGCCAGGCACATAATGTTTAGAAACCAAGACCAAGACAAAACATATGTGATGAAGGGTCTTTTCCTCTGGTTATCAGATAAGTTGATTTTATTCAAATGGTTCAATGCCATAACTACATTATTGTTGTAATCTTATGGTTTGAGGATAAAATGAGCTTACTCTATTGCTAAAGTAGACTTCAGAGCAGTCACAAAGGAAACTGCTGAGACAGACTTTTGTAGCCTGTTACTGTTAATCTCCAAGGGAGCTGCTGAGAGCCAAGATCTTCCACACAGAGCTTATGCATATTCCTGTAAATGAACCTGCACTCCGCTGCTCTGAGAGGTAGGCTTTTTTCTTTATTGAGCCCAGAACCAGACCACCAGATCTGCCAGTGCATTTACCTTTTGTGTTCCTTTTCTTCTGATCCAGCAGTGCTTTACGTGCATTAGAACATAAGCTCCTTGGGAGTAGGGGCTTTCTTTGCTTCTATATGTAACTCCAGTCTTTAGCATAGTGCTAAAGTTTAACATGTTTAGCATGTTTGGTTATGTCTAACTCTGCCACTCCATTTGTGGTTTTCTTAGCAAAGACACTAGGGTGGTGTGCCATTTCCTTCTCCAGATGAGGAAACTGAGGAAAACAGAGTTAAGTGACTTGCCCAGGGACACATACATAGCTAATAAGTTTCTGAGGCTGGATTTGAACTCATCTCTTCCTGACTCCAAGTTTGGAGCCACCTCGCTGACCTTGGCTCTTTACTGGGGAATCAAATCTGGGTCTTCTCCCTGACAGGCAAGGACTGACCACTATACAAATGAGGAGCTTAGCCTATTAGAGCTAAATAAATCATCTAGCTATGGAGTGTGAGGCAAAAATACCAGGTGCCTTTGCAAGTAACACCCTCTTAGTCTAAAGAGGATTTATCACTCCAGAGCAAAATGACTACGTCTTGTGGTAGAATCTAGTTTGCTTACCATCTCCAAGACCAAAAGACTATGCATTAATCCCCTCTGACTACTTTTCTGGAAGGAACTGGAAAAGATTTAGCTCAGAATTTGAGATCTATCGTTACCTAGCTTGTTTTGAAATCCACTGTTATCTTAGAACAGCTATACATACTGTTATATAACTTTACTGATATTTCTTACCTCAGAGGCCACAAATGTATTCTTCAAGAAGGTGCTTGATAAGCATGCCTCCTGGTGTAATGGGGTTTTGGTGCATACCTGGATCACCTAAGACAGCCTCACACATATAGAAGAATGTCAGGGATGTGCCTCTGGGAGACTAGAGGGCTAAAATATGCATGAACCTTCTGCATCCTCTGGCCTGCCATGGAGATGGAAGCAGCCTTTTCCCACTTGCTGTCCAATAGCCTTGGCTTTTTTCAGCATTCCTGTCAGAGGGTCGAAGAGACTCCTACCTGTTCTTCAACAGATAAGTCTTCAAAGGATATGAACAAACAATTCTCAAAAGAAGAATTGCAAACTATTAACAACCTGGTCTTTTTGCCTCACACTCCATAGCTAGATGATTTATTTAGCTCTAATATGCTAAAAATAATATATTAAAAATAATATTAAAAAAGCTCCAAATCAGTAGTGGTTCTCAAACTTCTTGGTCTCAAGAACTCCTTTACAATCTTAAAAATTACTGGACTCCTCAAAGAACTTTTGTTTATGTGGGTTATATCTATCAATATTTGCCAAATAATAAATTAATATATAGAATTATGAAAACAGTTTTGACCCCTTGCAATTCTTTAAAAAAGGACTTGGGTACCACTCTGACAAATCACTTATAATAAAAGAAATACAAACCAAAACAATCCTGAGATTTTATGTTATATCCAGCAAATTAGCAAAGATGACAAGATAGGAATAGTCAGTTTTGGAGGGGGTTGTTGGAAAAAAAGACACACAATGACATTGTTGTTTAGGCTATGAATCAATATAACCATTTTGGAAAGCAATTTGGAATTATGCAAATAAAGTTACTAAAATGTCCATAACTTTTGATCCAGAAATCCTACTATTAGTCTTATTCCCCAAGAGGTCACTGATAAGACGAAAGTTCTTTTATATACTAAAATACTTATAGTAGCGCTTTTTTTGTAATAGCAAAGAATTAGAAAAGTAGATTCCCACAGGCCAGTGGGAGGGAACCTGAAGCCTCGAGGCCACTTGTGAAGTTTGGATTCAGTCAAAGGGTCACACTTGAGGACCTAGAGGGCCACATGTGACCTTGAGGCCACAGGTTTCCCACCCCTGCCATAGACCATGGAACAGCTAAAAAATAATGGTACATTAATAGAATATTACTATGCTGTAAAAAATGAAAAAGATGATGACTACAGAAGACAGAAAGATTTATAAGAACTGATGAAGAGATAAGAAAACAACAGATACAATCATTACAACAGTGTAAACATATGATTACAACAATGTAAATAGAAAATACAGCTACAAAACAATCAAAAGTGAACACTGCAAAATTGAGGAGAACAAGCCTGAATCCAAAGAAGACATATGAGAAGATATTCCCACTCCCCTCCTTAGAAAGAGAAGGCACTCCACAGGCGTCTCTCATAATGCACCTTCTCATTCTTCTGGCCCCTTGGAGGGAGTCTGGGACTCCGACTCTGGAACCCTAGGAAGGATACAAGTGGGACTGAGTAGTCCATCCTGATGTGTGGGAAGCCAAGTCCCTGAGAGAGACTAATCCTTTTATAAGTGGTCTCTAAATAGCATCAGCTATTTGGTATGAAATAATAAATCAGTGGAATTTCCAACATTTATAACCATCTAGTTGCAGTGTGTACAAAAATCTGAGATGAGGATGTGGTTGCAGTATGTGATATGCTGGATTGAACTAAGATAGGAAGTATACTTCTGATAAGAGGCAGAACTATATTAGAATTTTTATATATACAAATATGTGTGTATTCCTAATATCTATTTTGTAATAACTATGGTTAAGATCAGACTATCTACTAGCCAGCTGGTTAGCAGAATAATGTTACTTTTAAGTTTCAATTGCTTTTAAATTGGATCATATGGATTCCAGACAACTTGGCTAATCTACATATCTTCGTGGATACTTCTCAAGAGATTAATAAATAAATGAATGAATAAAGAATTTATTAAGCACATAGCTGAATATACAAAAAGAAAAATAATATGCTCCCTGCTCTCAAGGACCTCATATTCTAATGAGGGGAAGACAATTTAAATGGAAGGTCTTAGGTGCTGATGGAAAGGACCCATGGTCATTAGTGGCAAAGTATTTGGTATTGCTTACTTCATATCATTTCCACTGATAAAAATCATATCAATTTCTTATGTGGAACTATTTGACAATGCTAATTGAAGATGAAAGGTCTAGAAATATAAAAACCCTGGATTCTATCTATACTAGCAGCATTGCTTTCTATACCCCAATTCAAAGTAATGCCATCTCT
This sequence comes from Gymnobelideus leadbeateri, assembly GCA_011680675.1. Taxonomy (NCBI): domain Eukaryota; kingdom Metazoa; phylum Chordata; class Mammalia; order Diprotodontia; family Petauridae; genus Gymnobelideus; species Gymnobelideus leadbeateri. The sequence continues at coordinate 317,659 of WOXC01005394.1, read as the reverse complement.
ACCCTATGATATTACTTGGCACACTGTTATAACAACAAACTAGTTCTTGTCATCTCATTGTTTTGCTGTGTCCCTTATATTAAAGCAGACCAGAAAAAGTTCTATATTTATAATGAAGCAATTAGAGTAATGTAGCTTGCTACTGATTAGTAGGAACAAAATGAGATCTTAGAAATTAACGAATATAAATTACTCTTGGGAATAGTTGTGCTCAGAAAGGAAAGGGCGGGGGGAATGTAGAAGCATATCAAAACTTTTTTAGTTCCACTGAAAATATTAAGAAATAAACAGAATTGATAATTTATGAAATTACGAAGTAGGGGCAGGCATACTTGGTTCTTTGGGTATTTTCCAGGAAAGACCACAACTAGCAGCACAAAATGAGGAGGCAATCATATTTTCATTAAACATAGAAGGTATAGGGGCAAAAAGCCCAGAAAGGCATAAGACAAATGGTGTGGAGACAGAAGGCAGTATGAGGACAGGTAATAGGATGGAGGCAAGGAGAATGGGGAAGAGGATGAGGAGGAGAGGCAGAGAACATTATTTATATAACTATGGATTCAAGTTCGAAGCATTGAGCAGCACGGACCCTATGGAGATGGAAGAGGGATGGGGCGGGGAGAGAGAGGGCAGGAGTTTGAGGTTTAATTTTGATAGGGTTTTGTGTGAAACAGAACAACTCCCATCTGTATCATCTTGGGGTTAGTTTGTTACTATAGCTATATCATCTCTAAGTTAAAGTAAAATATTAAAGTTATCGCCTCGAAGTTATCGGTCCCCTTTTGATGTTCTGCCGGTCTGAAGTTGTGGAGATCTGAATTTTGTCTGGAAGGTACACGTCATAGGAACAGAAATTTGACAAGTAAAGCCTAGATGGCTTCCCCAGAGTACATATTGCCAGGATGTAAATTTTGGCAAGTACACGATACAATCTGTAAATTATGCTCCTTTGATCTTTGGGACCATTTGTACATGACTTCTAGGTTCCACTTTGCAATCTTACTACCTGCTACTGCCCCTTTACACTGGTTACTCAAGGCTTCCTCCACACTACACATTGAGCCACCTAGCTGCTTATAATTCATTGGAATTAAATAGATTCTCCAGGTGCATTCCTGAAACATTAAGTAACTTTTGTTCTATTAGATGAAGTAGAGTGTTTAAATTGTATTTTTATCATATTGTGACATTTTCCTTGTTCACTATTTCTGTTATTTCAAAATATCTTGTGTCAAAGACATGTCTAAGGGTACAAAGGAATCTAAGCTAGGAATGCTTGAATTTAGAATGATGACAAATGAATAAAAATGAGTTCTGGAAGACTTGTGCCTAAATGCTGAGTACTGTATTAATTATTTTTATTCAACATCATCTAGGAATAAGGCCCCTGACATCAAGCTTTATCAGTCAAGTACACAACTTTACCTGCTAGCAACTATCTGGTTTTGTGTCTTCTCCACCATCCCTGAATAAGGAGGCAAAAGAACTGGGACTGGTGAATGGGAATTCAAACAGGTTGCCAGATCTGCCAGATAAGAGGCCCCAGCCTCCTGAGTCAACCTCCCTTCTCCACAAGTACTTGGTGCTCAGTGCTCAAGAGAAACACTGCCATCCTTTACCACAGGACCCAGGGCTATTGCCCTGTCAAATGGAGCTCCTGATCTCAGATTATACTATGGCTCTGGTCACTCTGAGCAGTCCAATTTGTATTTTCAGAGAAATGTTCAGCATGATTCACAAAATTCCTGTCACTTTTCTGTCCCAGGTATTTCTTTTCTTCCCTTCGATTCCATTCTCTGGATGCAAGTGTGGGGGGACGGGGAAGAGGCAAAATTAGGAAAGGTCCAAGCCCATAGCAAGGGCTTTAAAATATATAATAAAGTTATCATGTAATTCTTTTTTGTTCTTTTTGTCTTCCCTCCTTCCACTACCACCCTCTCCTGCCCCAAAGATGGATATATTAGATACAAATATGTATGTAAAATCATTGTATACATACTTTTATTTATCAGTTATTTCTCTGGATGCAGATAGTATCTTCCTTCATAGGCCCTTTGTAACTAATTTGGGTATTAACAATGTTCAAAATGACTTATTTACTCAAAGTCGTTCTTAAAACAATATTGCTGTTACTGTATACAGTGTTCTCTTGGTTCTGCTCATTGCTCTTCATTTTTTCCTGCAAGTCTTTCTATGTTTTCCTAAGATCATCAAGCTCATCATTTCTTATAGCACATTATATTATATATATAGCACATGATCATTTCCCACAACTTGGTCAGCCATTGCCCAATTGACAGGCATCCCTATAATTTCCAGTGCTTTGCCACCACAAAGAGATCTACTATAAATGCTTTAGAACATATAGGTTCTTTTCCTTTTTCCCTAATCATTTTTGGAAACAGACCTAGTAATGGTATTGCTGAGCCAAAGGTTATAGGTAATTTAATAATTCTGGGGGGGTAATTCTAGTCGGCTCTCCAAAATGATTGGATCAGCTCAGAGTTTCACCAACAGTGAATTAGTGTCCCAGTTGGTGTATTCGATGTTCAGGGAAGACTAGCACTCTGGTAAAAGTGGGATAGTGGGGTGATAAAGGAGATACGGTAGGATTGCCTTGTAGAAGTGAAGGCCCGGTGGAGGTTGTAGAACATAAATCTGTAGTAGAACCACTGAGAATGGTTGTGTGATTTTCTCTCTTTTTCAGCCACTTGTATGGAGGAGTAAAGGCGATGAATGATGGGAGTGATTCGAGAATGATGTTTGGCTGACCATGATCCATGAGAGGGATTCAGGAGAGGACAAATTGTTTTCCAGAACAGACACCTACCAACTACATATTAGTATTCTTGCCTTCTTATAGCTCCTCCAAAATGGTTTGGCTTTGTTGTTGTTTTACCAATTTCATGGATATAAGCTAAAACCTCAGAGCTGTTTTAATTTGTTATTATTAATGATTTGGCATATCTTTTCATATGGTCTTTTATAGTTTGCAATTCTTCTGAAAAATTTCATGTCCTTTGACCACTGATAAGTGAAGAATCAGACATTTATGGGGTGTTCAGGGAGGTCTAGTACCTCTGGGGTGAGGGCTTTCCAAGCCCTTTTCTGGCCTACTCATCCACCTTCAACCAACTCTCACCTCCAAGTAGCTGTCATATGCTCAGTGTCCACTATTTCTGCAGATGGACTAAACCACTTGGAGGGTAACCAACAGGGCTCAAACCCATTAGTGAGTCAAGGGGATTTCTACACCAAGCACATGAAGACTTCCCCTGTTAAAATAGTTGGATGAGAACAAGTTATTACAATAGCCATGAAGGTGACTGGATTTTGATGACTCTGGAAGAGAGAGCGAAGCTAACAAATTTGGTCGATTCTGTCTCACTTAAATGCAACTCATGCACAAGTCAAGACATCACCCTGTGATGATGAGAAGGAAGGGTAAACAAGAACTATCCCAGTTTCCACAGTGGATCTTCTAAATCTTTCTGTTCTTCCTCAAATCTCCCATGGCTCTCTCTTTCCCCACTTCCTCAGCTAAAAGCCTTGACTCACTTTACAGAAAAAAAAAATAAAATCATTCACCATGAGTTCCCTCTTGTCCATTCTTCCTAACCTCCCACCACTCCCGTGCCTTCTGCCACCTCCTTCTTTGCTCATATTTCACACGATGAAGTGGCCCTAATTCCTTATCAAAGCTAACTCCTCTATTGGTTCGAGTGATCCCATTCCATCCCATCTCCTCCATCAGAGTGCCATCCCCCACCCCCACCCCTGTCATCCCTACTCTAGCACTGATTTTCATTCTCTGCTTACAAGCTCATTTCCTACTGCCTACAAACATATATTCCCTCCCCCCCAACATATATTCCCATATATTCCCTCCCCCCAAATCCTGAAAAAGTCCCACTTGATTCTATTATCCTATATCTCTTCTGCCCTTTGTAACTAAAGTCCTCTCCCACCCCCTTTCCCAATGTCCTAACTCCTTTATATATGCCTCACTGCTCACTAGAACAACAGATATGTCCCTAAATTCTTAGTTCCCACAGAAGCAGCAGGTGCATCCATGTGATGGGAACCCAGCTACTGCCTCTACCTAGTCACTGCCCCCAGACCTATTCCCACATAAACAGGTAATCACAATTCATCTAGCCCAAGTCAGGACCACAATACCTAACTATCTGTCTTAACCAGACAGGACCACAATAGCTAGCCATTTGGAGGGCAGAATGATTAGAATGTTTAGCCACCAAACCATAGATGGGACCTCTCCTCCATTACCTAATCCCTTAACAAACCCCTCCTGCCTTTTTAATATTAATTTCTGTTATGTAATTGCATCTTTATCCTATAAAAATCCAACTTGCTTTCTCTGAAGTTGCTGGTTCCTCTTGGAACTTAGCCTGCATCATGAGAGGCGTCAATCTCAATAAATGCCCATACTTGGATTAGAGCTGGTCTGACTGAATTCTTTGAGACAGTTCCACAACACATCATGAAAGCCCAACAGTTTTTGGGTGGGCAGAGCCCCCACCTCAAAGATAGGTGCCTCCACTTTCTCTCCTCTCTCTTCTTAACCCCTTAACATCAACAAAATTACTCTCTCCAAAATAACTAATGATCTCATAGTTGCCAAATCCAATGGACTTTTTAAAATCCTCATTCTCCGGAAGCCTTTGTCGCTGATGAGCACTCCCTCCTCCTTGATACTATCTTCTCTCTAGGTTTTCAGGATAGCCCCTCTCTCCTGGTTCTCCTCCTACCTCCCTGACTTCTCCTTCTCTGTCTCCTTTGTTGGATCCTCTTCCAGACCAAGCCCTCTAACCATGGGTGTCCTTCAGGGTTCTAAACTGGCTCCTCATTTCTTGTCACTCTATGCTACTTCACCTGGTGATCTCATCATCTCTCATGGATTTAATTACCATCTCCATGCTGATGATTCTCAAATCTACCTGCCCTACCCCAGACTCCCTGCTGACCTCCAGTCTTCTCCAGTCTCTAACTGCCTTTTAGGCATCTTGAACTGGATGTCTAGTAGACATCTTCAACTCAATATATGCAAAATGGAACTCATTATCTTTCCCCCTAAACCCTCCCCTCTCCTACTTTCCCTATTACTGTAGGGGGCAATACTCTCCTCCCAGTCCCTCAGGCTTACAACCTAGAAGTTATCCTGGATTCCTCTGTTGCCAAGGCCTATTTTGATTTCACTTTTGCATTTCCTCTCAGATATGCCCCCTTCTCTACTCTAACACAGCCACCACTCTAGTGCAGGCTCTCATCACCTCAACCTTGACTACTGCATCAGTCTGCTGGTGGGTCCACCTGCCTCAAGCCTCTTCCTACTCCAGTCCATCCTCCATTCAGCCACTAACATGATTTTCCTAAATCAAGGGTCTGATCATGTCATCTTTGCATTCAACAAACTACAATGGCTTCCTATAACCTGCAGAATCAAATATAAAATGCTCTATTTGGCATTCAAAACCCTTCATAACCTAGCCCCCATCTATCTTTCCAGCCTTCTTACACCTCAGTCCTCTGATCTAGTGATACTAGCTAGCCTCCTAGTCATTCCACAAACAAGACATTTCTTTAGGCTCTGAACATTCTCTTGATGTACTTCATGCCTGGAATGTTTCCCCTCCTCTGTTCTGACTACTGATCTCCTTGGCTTCCTTTAAGTTGCAACTAAAATTCTACCTTCTACAATAAACCTTCTATAACCCTTCTTAATTCCAGTGCTTTCTCTGTTATCTCTTATTTTTCTTATATACATGCTGCTTTTTATATATTTGTTTGTATGTTGTCTCTCCCATTAGATCGTAAGATCCTTGAGGGAAGGAACTGTATTTTGTCTCTTTTTGAATAGTAGATAAATTATTATGGGTTGCTTGATAGATGACTCCCAAATCATTATGTCCAAACCTCATCTCCCTCCTGAGCTCTAGTCCTATGGTCATCAACCATCTCCTGAAAAACTTCCACCATATAGTCCTTCAAACTCAACATGTCTAAAACAATACTAATTTTCTTCCCTCCTAAACTCAAATTTCTAAGTCTTCAAACTCTCCATTTTCTGTTGAAAGCACCACCCTTCCAGTCACCCAAATTCACAATTTTGGAGTCATTCTGGCCTCACTTTCCCTCATTTCTCATACCAAGTCGGTAACCTTGTCTTGTGGATTCTACTTTTAACACATTTCTCATCAGTTTTTTATTCACTCAGCCAGCCTGAGTCCTAATTCAGGCCCATCCCAGCTCTTGCCTACATTAGCCTTCCCTTTCAGAACTCTTGATTCTCTAATTCATCATCCATCCTGAATGAAAAAGAATTCAGCCCTTCTGACCCAACTGACGACTCAGTATTAAAAGCTGAGAAAACAAATTCAAAAGGGAAGGAGTCCCAGCCCTCAAGGAGCTTTCTAATAGGAACAGACGTGACCTATGGGAGTGGTAGTTTAGGAGAGAAGTGCTTGGGGTTCATAACCTAGACGCCCTAGAGAACCAGAACTCTGGAGTCATTCTGGCCTCACTTTCCCTCATTACTCATACCAAGTCAGTCACCTTGTCTTGTGGATTCTGCTTTTAGCCTATATTATTCTAGTGAGGATAGAACTAGGGTAAAAACAACATAATTAAGCACTATTGAGGGCCAAAAAAAAAAAAAAAAGGCTTAAAGGAGAGTGCACTGGACCACGTAAAGAATCCAAAGACCTGAGTTCTAATCCCAGCTCTGCCTGGAATATCATTGCATTATGTGGCTGGGCTTCTGCTCCAATTTAAAAGGAGGGAGTTGAACTTGATTTCTTGCTACGATTCTTTAAAGTTGCAACATTAAACTACTGTTGGAGCAGAGAGTGAAGAGAGTTAACATGGAGATTGTCCCAAAAAAATCCTCATCTTGCCTGCACTTCCTGCCTTATTACAACTATAATTAAAAGCCTGGGTACAGAGGGTCACCACGAATGGATGTAAGGGGATGGGAGCAGTGATCAGGGAGCCACCCAGGCTGTCCTTTGGCACCCTAATCCTCTCCCCTCGAGCAATATAAGAAATAGTTTAGGGTTAACCTAGGGCAGGTCTTTCAAGGTCTGGAAGGACCCTCCTGGCCATACTTTATTTTCCATGCTCAGCAGTTTTTAGAGTCAAGGTTTCTTCATGAAGGAGGGAAGGGCAGTGGGCTTTTTTTTTTTTTTTTGCATAAAAAGGCCCCTTAACTTCCGCCAGACCCAGCCCTACACTCCTTCATGCCTAGGCTGCTAACTTCCTTTAGCTCCACCCCTCCTCCCACAGATCACGGTGAGTACCTTGTTTTTTAACCTTTCCTCTGATTCAGAAAGTAAAACCCTGCTCTTCGCTGCTATATCTAGGGACACTTATGTCTCAGTTTGGAGCTGACTTTCAACAAGTTGTAGGCTTTGGGCAACAGATTTCTTCAAGGACGCAGGTGGGCCCCACTTCCAGCACCCTTGGCTCAAGACTTTTGTAGATGAGTCTCACAGATCTGTGCCCTGGGAAGCCAAGCGTATTCCAGGCACCACCTCTCTCTTTATCAAGATCTACAGGGAAGAGGCCATAGGTATGACTTTTCACAAATCCTGAACACTGGGAGAGCTGGGTGAGGTTTTGGTATTGAGGAGAAAGATTTGGAAACAGGGGAAGGGGAGGGAATAGAACTTACAGCACCCAAAATGGGACAAGAGCCAAATGTTTTTAAACTCAGAAAAGTTTCCAAATTGTACTGGAAGTGACATAAATAGTCCCTTATACTGGGTGCGGATTTCTTGGTCATTTTTCTTTGCTCCCCATGGAGAAAGAGAAGGTGTGAGAAAGAAATTCCTATAGTTAATTAGAAAACTTGGGTGAACTTCAGCCCCTTAAGGTAACCCCTCCATATCATCTTTAGTTCTAGTTCTCTAGGTCAGCTAGGTGATGAAGTAGACAGAGGGCTGGGACTCAGGAAAACCTGAGTTCAAATCTTGCCCAAGACATTTACCAGCTGTGTGACTCTGGGGAAGTCTGCCTCAGTTTCTTCATCTATAAAATGGAGAAAATAATAATCCTTACCTCCCAGGGTTGTGAGGAACAATGAAATAATTATAGAGTTTAGCACAGTGCCTATTAAAATGTTAGCTATTATTATTATCAGAAACCTGGAACACTGGTTCCCTGGCAGGACCCTGCCCTGGGGGTTATACTGGGCCTGTCCAAGAGGGAGAAATTCTAGTTACTTTATTTATTTATTTATTTGCTTTTTGGAGGGCAATTGGGGTTAAGTGACTTGCCCAAGGTCACATGGCTAGTTTTTGTGTTAAGTGTCTGAGGCTGGATTTGAACTCAGGTCCTCCTGACTCCAGGGCTGATGCTCTATTCACTGTGCCACCTAGCCACCCCGTTACTTTATTTCAGTTTCCGAAATTCCCAAACCCTGGGTCTTGTTTCACAGTCTTATCAAGGAAGGACTAGATTCTTTAGCCTCCTCACCTCTTTATATAGGATACACTGTCAATAATTCTTACTTCCCCAGGAGGAGAAGCCATGTCTGGCCATTATCTCTTGGTGTCTCCTAAATTCATTATATCTCTTCCTTCAATCTTTTGGATGCTCCAGCAGCCAACATGAAACAGAAGTCCACAGAAGGCCTGAAATATGTAGAGAGAGAGACAAAATTGGAAACTGAAATGTCATGGGTTGGTTAGTTATATTATGAAACTAGGGTTGGAGAGCTGGTAACAAGTAGGCTTGGGTTTTCTATGGGTACAATTTTCCTTCTACAGAAGATAAGGGGGATGAGGAGAAGGGCAGGGATAGAGGGTTGGAATTACAAGTCCAGGAAACAAGTCTATAACTTTCCTGGAGTGGTCTGTCCTTTTCACCAAGTCCTTGCTCCGTCTTTTATGGATAAAAGGCCTCTCAGATGCATAAAACTGGGATACTGAAGGATCAGGCAGCAGACTGAGATAAGAGTAAAGAAATGCTGACATGCTGATTTGGGAACTGGCAGGTCCCCTCCACCCCCAGCCTGGACTACTGCTCTGTCTCTATGGGGAAGTATGACTGCCCAGGCCCATGGAGACTCACATGATCCAAAGGGAGGTGATCCTGGGTCACTCAGTGGAGAGACTTCATCAGCCTCATTATGATCAACTCACTAGCCCTGATCTAAGTCCCTCCCTGGCTCCTGCTTCCTCCTTCCCACAGAATAAAACCATAGGAAGCTAGAGTTCCTGAAGCCACCTGCAACTTGCCTACCCTAGGCTCAAGGGGCCAGGCTGATTGAAGGATCGTCCAGAGTGAGTGAATATCTTCTCTAAACCTTTTTCACTGCCAATACTCTGATTTTCTTTTTTCCTGCTGCTATACCAGGGCAGGAACAACTAGGTAAAGTCAATTTCTCTTTTTAAAGTCAAGAACACTTTTGGCATTGAAAGCTGGGTCAAGACGGGGCTGTGGGTCAAACACAGAACCCCTACTATTTTCATTTGCTTTCTCCCCATGCTGAGGGCTGAAGAAGGGGAAGATAAGAGAAAGAAACTCCTAGAGCTAATTGTTCATCCTGGAGGAACTTTAACCTATCTCCCAAGCTAAACCCTCCCCACTAGCTTTAATTCTAGCAACTTGGGAACTAGGTCAGCACTGGGTTCTCCCTACCCACTAGCTTTTCCAGAAGCAGAAAGAAAATGTGTGTACGTGATCATGTGCATGCATGTACAGTGTACCTGGAGAGCTCACACAATAGAAGAGGAGGCCGTCCTCTCTGGTTTCCAGTTACCTCTCTTCCATACCAGCTCATCTGCCACCTCCTTTCCCTATCATCTTTTCCTCTCACCTTTGCCCTTTCTGACCTCCCAGCTAGCCCCTTTTCAGAGCCTCTCACAGTGAGTTCTTTATCCTGGCACAGATCACACAGACATACAGATGGAGTAGGGGTTGAAAATAGATTCCAGATCAGGCTGACACACTTAAGCTGTGCAGGAGGGTAAGAGCACCAGCCCCTTTTAATGTCTTTTCTTTCCTTTTGAGCTCTATGCCTCTCATCCCTACAGATGGAGACAACGGTACTATTAGCCCTCTTCCTGCAAGGGGCCTTAACTCTCTCAGTGACAGACAATTCGGTTCCCACCTTGCGTTTTGTGGCTGTGGGAGACTGGGGAGGGGTCCCTAATGCCCCCTTTTACACAGCCCGAGAGATGGCAAATGCGAAGGAAATCGGGAGGACTGTGGAAACTCTGGGAGCCAACTTCATCCTCTCCCTTGGAGATAACTTTTACTTCACTGGAGTGCAAGAAGCCGAGGATAAAAGATTCCAGGTGCTCCCTCCTCTGTGGTGATTTCTCATAAATCCCTTACTCAGGAGGCCCCTTATTCAAGACTTTCTCTTTTTCTAAGCCCTCTGCTTGAATTCCTTTACCTGACCCCAAACAGCATCTCAGAGTCAAGGAACTTGGGTTTGAACCTCAACTGCAAATTATTCTCTGTGACCTGAGCAAGTCACTTACCCCTTCTGAGCCTGTTTCTTTATCTGTCAACTCAAGGGGTCAAAATTTATCATCACTTAGGCTTTTTTGCTCTAAAGTCCAATGACTACCTCCTTGACTAGAGGTCTGCAGAATCTCAAAGGCTGGAAGAGACTTATGAAGTCATCAATTCCAAGCCAGGAATTCCTTCTACAGTATCACTATTAAGTAGTCTTCCAGCTCTGCTTAAAGACCTCCCCTGCAGTTGGGAGTGGGGAGAAGAATCCATCTAATTCTTGTGTCCTTGCTGGAAGCAGATTAGAAGAAGAAGAGATGCTACTATAGTGTTAGAGGACACTCCTAGCTGAGTAGATATTTATCAGTTGCTAAATCAGTTCCCCATCTGTAAAATGAGCTGGAGAAGGAAATGGCAAGCCAGTTGGCTACCTTGGGGGGATTCAGTTGAACACTGGTATGGGTGTCTGGACACTGTATACACCCCTGTTCCACTTCCAGGAAACAGTGACTAAAGCCCAACGATGTAGGGGTTTGTATCCAACTTAGCTGCATATCTCACTTTGGACTATTTTGCATAAAGATGAACTCATACCAGAATTTTGCTGCTATGAGACACAAAGCATCTTACAAATAATGCCCATTCCCTGTTTCTCCAGTTTAATCTGTTCCGTGCTCCTTTTCTCCCCATAGGAAACCTTTGAGGAAGTTTTCACAGCACCCTCCCTTCAAAATATTCCCTGGTATGTGCTAGCTGGAAACCACGACCACCTGGGGAATGTTTCAGCTCAGATTGCTTACTCCAAAGTCTCTAAACGCTGGTGAGTAGTGAGCCTCCCTTGTAACCCTACAGTTTGGGATGGAATGGGGAAAATTTCATCTCATGCGCTTTTAGTTAATCTATAGTTAGTAAGTCAAGAGAGAGTGAGTGGCAATATTTAGGCTTCAGAAACTTCTAGGTTCCTTCTCCCCCTCCCCAATTAATTGCATTGTCATCATCTACATTTCTCACTAAATTCCTCCCTCTACACACTCTCAGAGAGCCATTCCTTATAAGGATTAAAAAGGAAGAAATGTTCAGCACAACCAATCATTACATGTAAAAAAATCTGACACCATATGCAGTGTTCCACACTCATATCCCCCCACTTCTGCAAAGAGCAGGGAGGAAGTTTTTGGGGCCAGATCTTGGTCATTACCATTTACAACATCTAGCTTTGATTGTTTTGTTGTGATTCCTTCCACTCATATTGTTTTAATCACCATGTCTATTGTCTTCCTTGTTACATTTGCTTCACTTAGCATCATCACTTTTCAGAAGTCTGTCTTTACTTCTCTGAATTCATGAGGTCTTAACAGCACAACACTATTCTATTACATTCCTGTATATTAGTTTCATGGGATCATATATTTAGAACTGGGACCTTAGGCCATCAAGTCTAGCTCCCTTTTTTTACTGATGAAGAAACTGAGGCCTAGAGAAGGTAAGTGACTTGCCCAAGGTCACACAGGATATATATGGCAGAGTTGAGATTTGTTTAGCCACTTTCCAGTTGATGGGAATCTACTTTGCTTCCAGCAGTTCACAAAAAGTGCTGCTATAAATATTTAGGTGTATTTGTTGTTGTTGTTCAGTAGGTTTCAGTCATATCCAACTCTCAGTGACCCTATTTGGAGTTTCTTTGGCAGAGATGCTGCACTACCTTGCCATTTCCTTCTCTAGCTCATTTTACCAGGTGGGAAAACTGATGCAAATAGGGTTAAGTGACTCTCCCAGGATCACACAGTTAGTAAGTGTCTGAGGTCAGATTTGAACACAGGAATGAGTCTTTCTGACTCCAGGCCTTGGTATTCTATCTCCATTATGCCATCTAGCTGCTCTATTTAGTTGTATATGAAACCTTTTTATCATTAATCTTTCTGGGGGTATATCCCTAACAGAGAAATCTCTGGGTTAGAGGCTATTAACATATTAGGCATTCTTCAAAAAATTCCAGATTGCTTTCTAGAATGGCTGGACCAATTCACAGCCCCACTGACACTACATTAATATGCTTGTCTTTCTACAACCCTTCCAAACATTGGCTATTCCCTTCTTTTGGCATCTTTGCCAGTTTTCTGGGTGTGAGATGAAACCTCGGGGTTGTTTTGATTTGCAGCTCTCTTTGAGATGGCAGTTTTGCATGGTAGGAAGGCCTAGGTTCATATCCCATCTCTGACATAAATTGGCTATGACTCTTGACAAGTTATGCAACCATTCAGTGCTCTAGACCGTTCTCCAAGATGAGAAGGTGCTAACCTATACTGGTAAAGAGAGTTTTCTTACCTGGGTAAGTTCTCTATAGCAGTGAAATTACAGGTCTACTCCAACTCCTTTCTTTTATTATTAGTGATCTGGAACATTCTTTCACATGGCTGTTAATAATTTACCTTTTTTTGTGAATTGTTTGCTCATATCCTTTGACCTCACATATCCATTAGGAAATGATTTTTTTGTCTTATGTATTTCTGTGAATTGTTTAGATATCTTTCATATCAAACCCTTATCAAAGATATTTGAGACAGATTTTTCCCAGTTGTTTCCCTTATTATATCTTAGTTGCATTAATTTGTTCATGAAAAAACGAATTTCATGTAATAGGAATAATCTCTCTTTTGTAACCATCTCTATCCTTTTTTGGTTAAGAATTTACCTCCTACACTAACTGTGAAAGGTTTATGTTCTACTTCCCTTATAATTTTTTAGTGATATGATCTGTAATATTTAGATTCCATATCCATGGCTTCAAGTAAAGTTGCAAGCTACAGTATAACCTCACAAAAATCAACAGCATTTTTATATGATTATAATAAAATCTAGGAGGCAATAACAGAACAACTTAAATAGTTAAAGGAATATTCAATACTCAGGAATGGGCTGTGTCAACATAATAAAAATATCAAAGTTAATTTATAGATTTTAGCTTTATACTAGTCAAACTACCAATACCTTACAGAGCTAGGCAAAATAATAAGACATAGAATAACAAGGAAAAAAACAGAGAGAGGTAGAAATGAAGAGTGAATAACACTTACAGACTTCAATAATAAAGTGGCAACCTTCCAAAGCACCTGGTAACAGTTAAAAATAGAAAAACAGACGAAGGGAACAGTAGACAAGGAAGAATTAGAAATAATTTGTTCAATAAGTAACAAAACATAAAGTACCTAGAAAAGAATTGATTCGACAAAAATCAGAAAACAGTCTGCTAGAAATTAAGTTTAAACTGGGGTGGGGAACTGCAGCATCAAGTTCACATGTGGCCTTCTAGATCTTTGGGTTCTGCCTTTTGACTGAGCCCAAGTTTTACAGAGCAAATCCTTTTATTAATGGGATTTGTTCTGTGAAGTTTAGATTCAGTCAAAGGGCCAAATTGAGGACCTAGAGGGCCACATGGGGCCTTGAGGCCACAGGTTCCCCACTCCTGGTTTAGACCAACTTCATATACCATATTCCATAATTAATTCAAAATGGATGGGTGACCTGAATATCCAAGATCACACTATTAAAAAAAATTAGATGATAAGTTGATAATATACTTTTCTCAGCTATAGGTGGGAATGAATTTTTATCAAAGCAAAAGACAGGGGCAATTATAAAAGTAAAGTAATTTCAATTACATGAAACTGAAAAGCTTTTATCTAGGTTCCTTTTAATCAGAAAGCTGGATTCTTCATGAAGTCAAGATTATCCACTGTTGCCCAGAACTGTGTCCCATAGGACTAAACTCAACCAAGAAGTCCATCTTTTCCCCTTTCATTCTCCACTGAATCACCCACCAGTTTCTGCAGCTACTTAAAGTTCGAAACTTTTAGAAGGGGCCTGCACTGACTAGTTTGAGGCTCATACCAGCCAATAATAAATTCTGGCCCCAACTCTCACTGGACAGGGTCCTACTCTGTGTGTGTGTGTGTCCTAGAGAATGGTCAGCCCCTCCCTTGCTAAATTGCTAAAATGCTAAATTGCATCACGTACTCCTAGACTGTGATCATTTGAGAATTACTTCCTCTTTGCAGGAATTTCCCCAGCCCTTATTACCGACTCAGATTCAAAATCCCCAAAACTAACGTAAGTGTGGCCATTTTTATGCTGGACACTGTGACACTGTGTGGGAATTCAGATGACTTCCTGAGCCAACAGCCTGAGAAACCCAAGGATTTGAAACTGGCACGAAGCCAGCTGTCCTGGCTAAAGAAACAGCTAGCCAATGCCAAAGAGGACTACCTACTGGTAGCTGGCCACTACCCTGTGTGGTCAATAGCAGAGCATGGACCTACCCATTGTCTTGTAAAGCACTTACAGCCTCTGCTGGTCAAGTACAAAGTTACAGCTTACCTATGCGGCCATGATCACAACTTGCAGGTGAGGAGAGGAGGGGAAGGAAGTATGTGAAGCTGGGGGTGAGAAGGAATCCCAGGGAAATGACTCAGTCACCTTTCAACTAGAGGGGGATCAAGAACACTGGACTTGGAATCAGAAAGCCTGGCCTTAAACTATCATTCTAGCAGTTACTGTCTATGTAACTATAAGCCACACTTTACTTCTTATGGAAATTTCCCTTCTTAAGCCTATCTCTTCACTTGTAAAAAGGAGACAAAATAATAACACATATCCCTTACCTCAGATGGTGGCTAGAATCAAATAACGTAATGAATTTAATGCACTTTGGAGATATGAATCATATCAACTGTTAGTATTATCTGCAAATGGGTCCTTGTGGCTAACTTGTAGAAAATTTGTATTTTCAAGCTAGCAACCTAGCTCCATGTTTCTGGGTCTCCTACTATGGTCCCTCAATGTATACTTGGGGAATGGAAATTGATTTGTTTCAGTCTAAGCCCTCATAAGGAATATAAATATGGCTTAGCTCTACAAAAAGGCCAACAGTAGGGCCTCTGGGATTCTGAGCAGTCCTGCTCTCTGCAAAAAAAGACTAGGTGCCTAGCCTAGCTACTGCCTAGACAAAAGAAATGAAAAGTTTGGGGTTTGGGGATGGAAAGTTGTTTGCATGATTGTTATATTAATACATGCCCTCTTCTCCAGTACCTCAAGGACCAGGATGGCGTGGGATATGTGTTGAGCGGGGCAGGAAACTTCATGGACCCCTCCAAAAAACACCAACGTAAAGTCCCCGATGGTTATCTGCGTTTTCACTATGGGGCCCGAGACTCCCTAGGTGGCTTTGCCTATGTGGAGATCACCTCCAAGGACATGAGCGTCACTTATATTGAGGCCACAGGCAAATCTCTGTATAAGACAAATCTTCCCCGTCGAACTGTGTCCTAGACCCTATCACCTTCTATTGCCCAGCACCTCTCATATTTGGAACGTCTTAGAGACAGTGGGAGCTCTTTGTACCCCTCCCTGTTCTAACTTCTTCCCTCCCACTTCCCTAGATAAGTCCCTTAGGGGGTCTCTGGGAATCTGGTACTGGTGGGTTTGTCTTCCTTGGGGCTAGGAATATGCAAGAAGCCATCAACCCTGTTCACCCAACAGCTGTGCTAGCAGGTAGGTGGGATTTGTCTATTACTTAGAGAAGTAGAGTCCCACTTGATTAATCTAGGGTGTGGGCACAGGTTTATGGAAAACCTGAAAGAGTTTTTGGTCCAGGAGACCAAAGCTCACCACCAGCTGATGTGAATATGCCAATGTGGATGAAGAACAAGCATTTCTAAAGAGTAGCCTTCCACTCCTGCAATTATCATCACTCCCAATACTGATCATAAGGAGAAACTGGGATAAAGAGAACTTTCCAAAGAAAGATTTTTTTTTGTTGCTGCATTTCAATAAAATGACTGTTACAGAGGTTAAATGTGCGTGGCTGTGTGGGTCAGTGAATGTCTTTTCTTGCTATTACATTTTATCCTGGGGCTGTTAGATGTTCCCAGTCCCTAGAGCTGGTGGGCATGCTACTCCTGTCCTTGACGTTGACCCTTGATGTTCACAGTCAGTGTGCTCTTTCCTAGTTATTGTGATTTCTCCAGCTATTCCAGATTTGACATCACCAGGAACCCACCTTCCTGAAGAGGGAAAAGTTCCCTGCCTGATTCTCTGTCCCCTTGCACTTTGAGAAACCTGAGCCAGCTCTGAGCTAAAGAATATTGCTATTGTTGAGAGGAAGGTGTGAGTGACCCCATACCAATGTCCTATTATGAAACACAAAACATCATATGAGGACTTCACTGAAGTAACACTAGGGTACTAACCCTTTCAACTGCCACTGTAGTTACTAGAGGGCAGATCATATTTTAGTATAGCAACTAAATGAATGAAAAACCCCACTCACTAAAAAATAAATGAAGCAACTGAACACAGTGCACAGTGTTCACTAATAATAGCTATCATCTATATGGCACTTTAAGGCTTGGAAAGCACTTCACAAATATCTCATTTTATCCTCAAAACAATTCCATGAGGTACATGGGATTATCATCTCCATTTTACAAATGAGGAAACAGTCTGAGAAAGGTTAAGTAACTTGCCCAGGGTCACATAGCTAATGAGTGGCTGAAGCAGCATTAAAACTTGGGTCTTACTGACTCCAGGTCTATCCAACACTGAACCAGGAGGACACCTACTATTTGGGTAAGGACTCACCATTTGATAAAAACTAATGGGAAAATCACAAAGTAGTGTCAACCTTTTAAAAGTTTGGTTAAAGGAGATAAACAAATAGTAATATATAGTTACAGCATTTATTCTCTTAAAACTAGCAGACTTGTACAAGAAGCCAGCCTAAGGCTGACTACTGAACAAAGATATGGAAAAGCTTAAATACATTTTAGAACCATCCCAATTCAGGGTGGCTGTGTCACACAAATTTATGATTCCCATAAATGTTTAATCATTGTATGAGAAAGGAATTTTCTTAATTGAATAGATGGTAAATACAATAAAATAAGAGAGTTGACAAAGTGTCCATTGAAATTATGATCCAGGATATATGTGTTTTCTTTACCATTAACATTCCATAACATAGTATAGGTCCAAAAAAAATATTAAGATAAGGAAAAGTCCCATTACTTAAGTTAATACCTCGAGTTAAGGGTCTCATCCTTAAGGGCCATAGAGTAAGCCTCGTCTGCTTTGTTGGCATGAGGAGAGATATTCTCTGAGTTCATTCAGAGAGCAAAGACAAACCTGGTTCTGTTTGGAATTTATGATCTCAGGATGCTCTGGAGTTGCTGACACAGGAAAAGGCATTTTTAAAGTAAGGCAAAGCAGTCTGTGATTAATTCAGACTTTGGCCAAAATATGATATTTAATGACTATCAGTAGTTTCTGAAAAATTAGGTTTATATCAGCATCTTACAACATATACCATAATAAGCTCCAAATGGAAATAGGATCTATATATAAAAGATAGATGAAACAAATTAGAAGGAAATGCAAGGAGATAATAAACTGGAAATAATAAAAGATAGAACTTAAGACAGATAAATGTTGGTGCTACCATATTGAATTATATGTATATATATAATATATATGTGTGTATATACATATATGTGTGTATATATGTGTGTATGTATGTATATATATATACATATATTTTTAAAAATAAGATATTTGTATAGGAGTCATTGTTTCATGTACAATTCTATATTCTTGGCCTTCTTTGTATATCAAAATTTTCATGTTTGCTGATAATTTCTAGTTCCTAATAAAAAACATGAAAATGATTTTAAAGTTTTATATAATACATATATATATGCATGTATGTATATACATATATATTTGTTGCTGTCATTCAAAGATTTGCATTTTTCCCTCCCACCTGTCCCTCTCCTTCCCCAACAAGGCTTGTTGATTGGTTGAGGCCAACTAGAAAACAATGAAGTATCTCCCATAGCTGGAATGCACTCCCTCTTCTGAATTTTTAGCCTCCTTCATGGATCAACTCAGGTGTCACTTTCTATGGGAAGCCTTTCCTGATTCCCCCCAATTGTTAGTTCTCTCTCCATCTTGAAATTATGTTGAATTTGTGTTATGTGTTTACACATTGTAAATGTGTAAGGATGTAGAATGTAAGAATCTTGAAGGCAAGGATCTTTTGTCTTCTCTTCATCTTTTTTTTCCTTTTTTGGATGGGGGAGGGCAGGGCAATTGGGGTTAAGTGACTTGCCCAAGGTAACATGGCTAGTAAGTGTGTCAAGTGTCTGAGACTGGATTTGAACTCAGGTCCTCCTGACTCCAGGGCTAGTGCTCTATTTACTGCACCACCTAGCCACCCTTCTTCATATTCTTAATATCTAGCATGTAGTATGCTTAATGTTGTTGAACTTAATGATATGAGATTCTGATTACATTTGTTTCCTTCATTCCCATTCATCTGCTGCTGAGTGAAGCTAAAAGAAATCACAGAACTATGCTGACTAGGACCACTACAAATATTTATTACTTAAGTCTCAACCAAGCCTTCATTTTGACAACTGTAAGAACTTGTTGCTAGCAAAGCGTTTTACAAATGCCTCATTTTTTTCTCACAATAACCCAGGAAGATAGATGTTATTATTATCTCCACTTAATAGATGAGGAAACAGGGGTAAATAGAAATAATTTTCCTGGGATAAGTTTGAGACAGAGCTTGAATTCAGGTCTTACTGACTCTAGGTCCAGCACTCCAACCACTGGACTACCTAGCTAGCAAACAATACTTGTCCTTCCTAATTGATTCTCTGTCCCACTCACAACAGCCATTCAAGCCTCCCACAGAACCTCCTCCTCTTCCCCTTTCACCTGTGAAACTCCCCTCATTTCACAAACAAAAAAATTGAGGGGGGCAGAGTCAAGATGGCAGAGGAGAAGTCTTAGAGTCTAGCTCTCCCTCCATACCTTCTCAACAAAAATCTAGAGAATGCACTAGACTGAATACTGATTGGGAAAGTCAAAAAAAAGTCACAGCCCAAGGCTTTTTCCAGCCCAAAGCTTAAGGAGGCAGACAGAGAAGTTTTCAGACTCAGAAGACAGGGACCAATAGAATCATTCCAGGTCCAAGGAACTGAGACAAGGTACCAGAAAAAAATCCTTGAGAAAGTCTGGGAATGAGTGCCATTTGGCAGCTCTGTCACCCACCACAAAATGTTGAATTAGAAAAGGCGAGGAGCAATCTTGAGCAACAGACCCAATTATGTACTGAAGACTGAAAAAGTTTCAAAAAGCAAATGGCAACTGTGTGGCTCTCATCCCAAGAGCAGAGCACAGCATCCTGGACCAAAGGGGAGCCTGCAGTTCAGTCGATCTGAACTTGCAGAACTTCCCAGTGGGCCAATATTGGCTAAGTCATGAAGCAATTTGCTGAATGAAACTCCCAACTAGAAACAAACTGATGTACCCAAACCTGGGGCCAGAAACTGCAGAACTCAGGACAAAGAGGGTAGTGAACAGACCTCAAACCAAATCACACAACTTTAGGGGCACTGAAAGTTTATAGACCTTCAGCCAGAGCTGTGAAAGCAGCAGAAAAATATAAGAGATCAGAACTGAAGCCAGGTATTCCCCATCCCCACCCCACACTACCACCCTAGAACTGTAAAGAACCTGGCACTAACAAAAAAGTCCAAAGTCAAGAAGTAAGGCCTCAAAATGAGCAAAAAAACCCAACAACATAAAAATTGTCATGGCAACAGGGAAGCTCAAGACAAATAGAGAAGAGAATGACTCAAAAAAAAAAATCTACAAAGCAAAGCCTCAAAGATAAATGTAGCTTGGACACAAATCCAACAAGAATTCCTAGAAGATGGGGTAGCTAGGTGACACAGTGTATAGAGCACTGGCCCTGGAGTCAGGAGGACCTGAGTTAAAATCCAATCTCAGACATTTAACAGTTACTATCTGTTGTCACCTTGGGCAAGTCACTTAATTCCAATTGCCCTGTCCTCCAATAAGGTAAAAAAAAGAATTCCTGCAAGAGCTAAAGAAGGAGCTAAAAAAAATTTATCTTAAAAACCAAATGGGCAGTAAATGAAAGAAAAGTAAATGAGAAAAGAGCTAGGGAAGAAAGATATGAAAAGAGAACAGGGAAAGCGGCCACGTAGGTCTGGGCACATGGTGGGGCTACACCAGCACAGACCTGAGAGCAGAGCACATCGGAGTGAGAGCAAACCCTGGCTAGTGAATTCACCCACTCCAAGGGTGATTCTCAGAGTTTCACCATGTTAGAGATGGGTAAGAGAAATCACAGGGCCTGTGGCAGCAGCTTCTCCTGGGGCTATCAGCATGAAGCCTGGATGTGTAAAAATCACCTGAACTTCTGGGAGCCAAGATGGCAGAGTAAACCCTAGCTGCTCTAACCTTCCTCCCTGACACTGAAAACCCAGAGATTAATGCTCCACCCAGTCTAAAATCCTGAAACAGTAGAAACAGCCTCAGGCTTGGGAATCCTAGAGGAAGGTTGTGACTGAAGCTGTGCAGAGCCTGAACTGAAGGGCAGGAGGTGTCCCAACAACCCTCACCTCAGCTGACCAGCAGGAGATGCCCAGGGGGGTAGAGCCAGCAAGCACTAACAACAGAAGCCCCAGGTGTGCCTTAGCACCACCAGGAGAAACTACAGACACCAGCACTGCAGCCACCAGCTGCTGAGCCTACCTGAGATGTAGCCCAGGGGCACAGAGGCAGAACCCTGAAGTAGCCAGACCACCCCTCCCCCACATGTTACTCTGTGAGCCTCAGGGTATCCCAGGGGAAACACTGAGAGTCCTGGCCTTGGCCTTAGTCTAGACACCCAGAGGCTACAGCACACAAAGTCAACAACCAAGCCCC
This sequence comes from Gymnobelideus leadbeateri, assembly GCA_011680675.1. Classification (NCBI taxonomy): domain Eukaryota; kingdom Metazoa; phylum Chordata; class Mammalia; order Diprotodontia; family Petauridae; genus Gymnobelideus; species Gymnobelideus leadbeateri. Next base: position 296,377 of record WOXC01005394.1, on the reverse strand, counting down.
TAGCTCTCAGCCTGAGAATAATGGGTCAGGGCCTTCCATACCCAGGAACAGAAATCCGATCTAAAAGTCAGGACATAGGCAATCACAATGGGCAAGAATGAAGCAGTGAAATCAAGAATGATATAATCCTATTATAGCAAGCAAGAACAACCAAATTCGGAGGATAACATGGACTCTATACTCACACCTGAGACTACAGAAGGAAATATGAACCTCAAGCCCAAAAAGCATTTTTGGAGGAGCTCAAGAAAGATTTTAAAAGCCAAATTAGAGAGGTAAAATAAAAATTTAAATCTACATTGACAAAATTGGAAAAAAATCTCACTGAAGAAAACAAATCCTCAAAAAGTAAAATTTGTGAACTGGGACAGGAGGTTCAAAAATCTAACTGGAGAAAATACCTCCCTAAAAAAGAAGCTTCAAAAACTAACCAAGGAAAAGAATTCACTAAAAATTAGAATCAGTCAAATCGAAACTAAGGACCCTATAATGCGTCAAGAGCCAGTTAAACAAAACATAAAGATTGAAAAATTAGAAGAAAGTGTAAAATATCTCACTTGAAAAACAACTGACCCGGAGAACAGATCCAGGAGAAATAACCTAAGAATTATTAGTCTACCAGAAAGCCATGATGAAAAAAAACAGCCTGGACAATATCCTCCAAGAGAAGGAAAACTTTCCTGAGGTCCTAGAATCAGAGGGTAAAATAGTTATTGAAAGAATTCACCAGACTCCTCCTGAAAGAGATCCCAAATTGAAAACTCCAAGAAATATAGTAGCCAAATTCCAGAATTACAAGGTCAAGGAGAAAATACTGCAAGCAGCCAGAAAGAAACAATTCAAATATCATGGAACTACAGTCAGGATTACACTGGACTTAGTTAGAAGCTTCTACATTAAAAGATTGAAGGGATTGGAATTTGACATTTTGTAAGGCAAAAGAGCTTGGACTGCAACCAAGGATCAACTACCTGGCAAAACTGAGCATAATCTTTCAGGCAAGGAGATGGTCATTTAATGAAATAAGGGACTTCCAGACTTTCCTGATGAAAAAGCTAGAGCTCAATGGAAAATCTGATCTCCAAATACAAGACTCAAGAGAGGCATAAAAAGGTAAACAAAGAACACACACACACACACACACACACACACACACACACACACACACACACACACACACACCCCTTGTGATTCAATAACAGCAAAGTGTTTACATCCCTATATGAGAAGCTGATATCAATCAATATTGAAATTTATATAATTATCGTGACATTTAGAAGGGATTTACATAGGTAGAGGGTGTGGGTATAAATGAACTAATATGATGATAAAAAAAAATCCTTAAGAGGTACAAATGGACTGTAATGGCAGAAAGGGAAAGGATGAGGCAGAATAGGGTAAATTATGCCACATGAAGAAGCATAAAAAAATACCATAGTAGAGGGAAAGAAAGGAGGGAGATGAACATCATATGAACTTTATTCTCATTGGTTCCAGTTCTAGGAGGGACCAACATAATTAGTTAAGTTTAGGATTCTAACATGAAAAGACAAAAAAACTCATTATAATAGAGGGAAAGGAGGGAGCACTGTATGAAATTTACTCTCATTGGTTTGGGTTCAAGGAGGGAATAACATACTTTGTTAAGTATAAAAATCTACTGTGCCCTACTGGCAGTAGGAGGGGTAATGGAGAAAAAAAGTGGGGGGATGATTAGAAGGGAGGGAAATAGTAGTAAAGGGATAGGGTATGTAAAGGGGAGGCACAGGGAAAGAATACTGAGGGAGGCAGTGGTCAAAAGGAAAACTCTTAAGGAGGGGAAGGAAGAAGGAAGAAATAACATAAACAAGGGAGGGAATAAGATGGAGGGAAAGACACAGATAGTAATTGTAACTGAATGTGAATGGGATGAACTCACATACAACAGAGGTGGTTAGCAGAATGGAGTAAAATCCACAATCCTACAATATGCTGTCTACAAGAAACACATTTAAAACAAGGGGATATGCACAAGGTAAAGGTAAAAGGCTGGAATATGACATATTATGCTTCAGCTAAAGTAAAAAAATCAGTGGTAGCAATCCTTATCTCAGATAAAGCAAAAGCAAAAAATAGATCTAATTAAAAGAGATAAGGAAGGAAACTATATCCTGCTAAAAGGTACCATCAAGAGGCAGCTAGGTGTCTGGCCGTCAGAAGGACCTGAGTAATGCACACACAAAAACAAAAAAAACCTAGCCCTGTGACCTTGGGCAAGTTACTTAATCCCAATTGCTCTCCAAAAAGCAAAAAAAAAAAAAAAGGCACCATCAAGAATGAGGCAATATCATTACTTAACATATATGCACCAAGGAGTATAGCATCCAAATTCCTAGAGGAGAAGTTAAGGGAATTAGAGGAAGAAATAGATAGCAAAACTATAGTAGTGGGGGACTTCAATCTCCCCCTTTCTGAACTTGATAAATCTAACCTCAAAATAAACAAGAAAGAAGTTAAGGAGGCAAATAGAATTTTAGAGAGGCTAGATATGATAGATCTCTGGAGAAAACTGAATGGGGATAAAAAGGAATATATCTTCTTCTCAGTGGTACATGGCATATACACAAAAATTGACCATGTACTAGGGCATAAAAAACCTCACAATTCAGTGCAAAATGGCATAAGTATTAAATGCATCCTTCTCAGATCATGATGCAATAGAAATCATATACAATCAAAAGGGCCATAGAAAGATAGACTAAAAACTAATTGGAAAGTAAATAATTTAATTCTAAAGAATGAGTGAGTCAAACAAGAAATTATAGAAACAATCAGTAACTTCATTCAAGAGAATGATAATAATGAGACAACATACCAAAATTTGTGGGATATAGCAAGAGCAGTTCTTAGGGGGAAGCTTTGTATCCCTGAATGCATACGTGAATAAAACAGAGAAAATGGAGGTCAATAAATTGGGCATGCAACTGAAAAAGCTACAAAAAGAACAAATTGAAAATCCCCAATTAAATACTAAATTAGAAATAATGAAAACCAAAGGAGAGATTAATAAAATTGAAATTAAGAAAACTATTGAAGGGGGTCCCTCAGGATCGCTGGATCTAAGAGGACGGAAGGGCAGAAGGAGGGGCCCCCCTGCCCTTCCTTCCAAGGGCAGGAGCCCAGTGCTGGAGGACTAGCAGGAATACGGGGGTTTAGGAGAGAAACCCGAATTGTCAGGGCCGGAAAGAAACCATCTAGCTAATCCGACACCCTCCCTGGAGAGATGAGGACTTATCCAAGGTCACTTAAATTAGCCAGGACTCATACCCGGGTCTCCAGAGGGGGCCGGGTCGGGGGAGGCTCCCTCTTTTGCCCTCCCAGGTTGGGGGCCTCACCGGCTCCAAGCCTGTATGGCGCTAGGGCCCCGGGAGGGGGAGGCGCCGGTTTTCTTGGCAGCTGGACCTAGCTGAACTCGCCAGAGGGCCAGGCGCAAATCATTTGCAAGACAATGGCGAGTCTGTGGTCTTCGAGACCAACAGCACCCGAGTAGAGGCTGCTGAATGTACCCCTCCTCCCAGCCCGCTGCCCGGCGGCCCCACCTTAACCCCCTTCGCTCCAGGCAAGTCCAGCCCCGGAGACCCCTGCCCACTCCTATGTCTCCGCGTACACGCCCGCTGGCGGTTCCAGTAGACCCCCAGATGCTTTCGCTGGGTCCTCGACAGCGACCTTGGCTTGTTACTTTTTGGAGGGTGGCCCTGGGAGAGGAAGCTGATCTGATTTTGTCCTAGACCCAAAGAAGAACCCTTACCTTCCCTTAAACTTAGTTTCCCTACTTCGAAAATTTTAGAAGGGTTGATCCCCGGATCAGACTTGATCAAAGGATCACAGATTTTTAAAATTAATTTTAAGAAGCAGCTAGCGTTGGAGTCAGGAAGACTGAGTTGAGATGTGGCCTCAGATCTTTACTAGCTGTGTGACTCTGGACAAATCACTCAACCTCAATGGGTCTGTTTCCTCATCTATGAAATCTGGATAATAACAGCACCTATCTCTAGAGGTTGTGAGGATAAAATGAGATATTTTTTTTGGAAGGCTTTTCTGGTTTGTTTTTTGGGTTTTTTTTTAAGAGCTGGAAGAGAGCGTGGAGATCAACTGGTCCAACCCTCCCATTTTACAGATGAGGAAACTGAGGCTAAGAAAACTTGCCTCCGGAGATGGGATTCCAACTGGGTGGCCTCCACCCCGCAAGCCTGGTGCTGTTTCTACTACTCCCTGCTGAAGGTGCCTAGCTGCCACCCGTGCTTCAAGTCAGTTACCAGAAAAGCTTTATGTTTACTCCCCTACCCAAAAATCTTTAGGGGTTCTCAAGCCCTCCAGTCTGGCCCCAGCCTCCCTTTCCAGTCTTGTTTCATTCTCCTCCCCTCTGAGCCCTCTTTAAATTCCAGCAAAACTGGGTTACCAGCTGCCTCCTGTCCACCTCTATACAGAGCATGGCCACTGGCTGTCCCCTCTGCTTGCTCCTGACTCCCTTCTTTCCTCTAGGTTAGGGGTGCTGAACCTGTGGCCCTCTAGGTGCTCGGGTGAGGCCCTTTGGCTGGGTCCAGACTTCACAGAACAAATCCCCTTAAGAGAAGGATTTGTTCTGTGGGACTTGGATTCAGTGGAGGGGGGGCAGGGTAGGGCGGCCCACACCGGGGGACCTAGAGGGTCACATGTGGTCTGGAGGCGGAAGGTTCCCCACCCCAGTTCTATGCTTTACAAAATCTGTCTGTTGTTTCAGGATACCTCTATGGAGACCCTGGAGCATCCCTTGTTTTCCCTCTCTTCAAAACTTTCTATTGTATTGTTTGGACATCACCTTTGCCTCCAAAACAATGAACTCATTATCTCTGGGTCATTTCTTTCCCCTCTCTCCACCCCACGCAGTAGAAGCTCCCAGAGGGCAGACAGTGTCATCTTGGCATCTCCCAGTCCAACCTACAGCCCAGACAACATAGCAAGTGCTTAATACGTGGTGCAGGCCTGACTTCTATGGATCAGGGTCCCTTAGAGCTCTGATGGCCCACATTTCAAGGTCCCTCCCAGCTCTGGCATTCTTTGTTCTAAGGTCCTTCCCAGCTCTGATACCCTATATTCTGTGTCCTAAAGGTCCATGCAGCTGTGAAGAGGGCCTTTCCTGCAAAGGCACCCTAAGTTCTAAGAGCCCTTCCAGGACAGACATTCTCAGTTCTAAGGACCCTTCCAGCACAGACATTCTTAGTTCTAATGACCCTTCCAGCTCAGACATTCTCAATTCTAAGGACCCTTCCAGCCCAGACATTCTAAATTGTAGGGGCCTTCCAGCTCACTATCCTCTACCTAGAGCCTTCCAGGCCTCTCTGGACTTTCATAGCTTCTGCTCCCCACCTCCCCCAAGCCCAGCCCTGAGGGCAGTGCCAGGTGCAGCAAAGCTTCCTGGTGGGGTCAGAGGAGGAGGAAGCCGGCAGACAGGTGAACCTGGCCCTGGGGAGCCTGAAGGTGGATGGCTGCCTCTCCCCACCAATAAAAAAAATTTGATTTAATTTAAAACATAAAATTATTGAATCAAAAAATAAAACTAGGAACTGGTTTTATGAAAAAACCAATAAAATTGATAGACCTTTAGTTAATATGATAAAAAAGAAAGAAGAAAACCAAATTACGCATATCAAAAATTAAAAAGGTGAATCTACCTCCAATGAAGAGGAAATTAAAACAATAACATTTAAAGAACAACTGATTCCAATACTTTACAAATTATTTGGGGAAATTGATGAAGGAATCCTACCAAATTCTTTTTATGACACAAATATTGCACTGATACCTAAATTGGGAAGAGACAAAATGGAGAAAGAAAATTATAGACCAATTTCCCTCATGGATATAGATGCAAAAATTTTAAATAAAATATTAGCAAAAAGACTACAGCAACCTACCATGAGAATAATACACTTTGATCTGGTAGGATTTATTCCAGAAATGCAAGGATGGTTCAACATTAGGAAAACTATCAGTATAATTGATCGTATCAACAACAAAACTAGCAGAAACCATATGATTATCTCAATAGATGCAGAAAAGGCTTTTGACAAAATACAATACGCATTCCTATTAAAAATACCAGAAAGTATAGGAATAAATGAAGTCTTCCTGAAATAATAAATATTATTACAATCAGCATCTCTGATAAAGGCTTCATTTCTAAAATATACAGAGAATTGAGTCAAATCTATAAGAATACAAGTCATTCCCCAATTGATAAATGGTCAAAAGATATGAACAGGCAGTTTTCAGAGGAAGAAATTAAAAATATCTATAAGCATATGAAAAAATGGTCTAAATCACTATTGATTATGATGGGGGGATGACAATAGGTTTTACAGGGACTCTGATCAAGATCAATGACCAGAAACCCTGCGATTCAGTCTGGAAGGAATTCACTAGGCTCAAGCAAACTTTGAAGTCAAGATTGTAAAAGTTTATTGTTATGCTTTACAGTGGGCAGGGGTTCTTAGGGAACCTGCAAACTTAAAGAAGATATAGGTATAGTTTTTAAGGAGTTGTAGTAGTAAATCAGGTGTCAATTATGCTAACTAGGTGAGTAAGGGTGGAATTAGGGAAGAGTTAAGGAGTGGTCAGTGCTTAAAGGAACATGCACTTTTATTATCAACTGCGAAGGTGTATTGCCCATAATTCACTGGGAAATAGCTAAGTCAGCTAGAGGTCAAGACTGACTGAGAAGTGCCTAGTCTGCCACCCATCAGTGTCATGTTTGACAAGATGGATGTTGGGAACCAAGGCTAATAGAGACTCAGTATGTGTATAATTGGCTAAGGAGTTAACCTATAGAGAGTATATTGAAGGATTCATAGATGCAGCTGGCAATTATACTAAAGGGAGATAACATTTGCCTAAGCTAAAATGTTTATAGATGGTTTAATGAAGGATTCATAGGTGTAGCTTGTTACTGTTCCAAGCAGAGATAAATAATTCATGAGTTGTTGATGGGCAGAGTGCTGGCAGGGGGAAGGGGCAGGGTTAATGCTCTGAGGCTGGGGAGGGGGAAATCTGATTTTACAGACTGGTTTTACAAACTGATGTTACAAACTGATATTACAGACATAGATCCCCAAGCACCCCATCATTTAGAGAAATGCAAATCAAAACAACTCTGAGGTACCACATCTCACCTGTCAGATTGGCTAAGATGACAAAACAGGAAAATGATAAATGCTGGAGAGGATGTGGAAAACTTAGAACACTAATGCACTATTGGTGGAGTTGTGAACTGATCCAACCATTCTGGAGAGCAATCTGGAACTATGCCCAAAGGGCTATAAATAAGTGCATACCCTTTGATCCAGCAATACCACTTCTAGGGTTGTATCTCAAAGAGATCTTAGAAGTGGGAAGAGGCCCCACATGTACAAAAACACTGATAGCAGCTCCTTTTGTGGTGGCAAAGAATTGGAAATCAAGGGGATGCCCATCAATTGGGGAATGGCTAAACAAGTGGTGGTATATGAATATAATGGAATACTATTGTGCTATAAGAAACGAGGAGCAGATGTATTTCATAAAAACATGGAGAGACTTAAACAAACTGATGTTGAGTGAGAAGAGAAGAACCAGGAGAAATTTGTACACAATTATAGACACAATGTATGTATGATGACCAACTTTGATAGACTGGGCTCTTCTCAGCAATGCAAGGTTATAAGACAACTCCAAAAGACTCATCATGGAAAGAGATGTCCACATCCAGAGATAGAACTACAGAGATGGAATACAGATTGAAGCAAACTACTTGCTCTCTTTCTTTTTCTTGTTTTGTTTTGTTTCCTCTTTCCCATTGTTCATTCCATGAGTTATAATCTTTCTTTACAACTTAACTAATGTTTAATGTGAAGTTATTTGCAGATCCTGTATTTTATTGCATGCCACCATGGCAGTGTGTGTGTGGGGGGGGGGGGTGGATCAAGGGGAAGAGAAAATTTGAAACCCAAGGGAATGTAGAACTGAATCTTGTAAACTAAAAGTAAATGAAAAAATTAATTTAAAGAAAAGAAAAGAAAACAGTATGGAAGAAGAGATATGAAACTATACTGAAGAAAATAACTCCTCAAAAATTAGAATTGTCTCTATGAGACATCAAGATATAATGAACCAAAGTCAAAAGATTGGAGGAAAAAAGTGAAAAAACTGACTTGGAAAACAAGTTGAGAAGAAATAATTTAAGAATCAGTGGACTACCTGAAAGCCACAAAAAAATAAAATCCTAGATATCATATTTCAAGAAATCATGAAGAAAATTTTCTAGCTATCTTAGAACCAGAGAGAAAAGCAGAATTCATTGGTCACTTCCTGAAAGAAACCCCAAAATGAAAATGCAGCAATATTAAAGCAAAAATCCAGAGCTTCCAGATCAAGGTAGAAATACTGCCAGCACCCAGGAAAAAAGAATTAAAGTATTGAGGAGCCACAATCAGAATCACACAAGATTTAGCAGCCATTAATATAAATGAGCTGGAGAAGGAAATGGCAAAGCACTACAGTTTCTTTACCAAGGAAACCCCAAAATGGGGTCAATGCAAAGTTGTATATGACTGAAAACACACACACACTCCCTAGCACAATGCCTCGGGCAATGAACACTTAAATGCTTGTTGACTGACTGTAATTGGAGGTTACTGACTGATGCTGTTGGGGAGTGGTATTGGAAAAGAATCAGAAAAGATCTTCAGGAGGGGTTAGTTCTTAAGCTGAGTTTTGAAGAAAAATAGGGATTTTCAGAGGCAGAGGTAGGACAGAGTACATTTCAAGCACTGAAGGCAGCCTATACAAAGGTGTTGAGGTTAGTGAAAAGGAACCCAATTAAAGTCGGATCACAGAGCATATGAACGGGAATAACTTAATAAAAGATAGAAATCAAAGTTAGATTCAGCTTGTGAAATCTTTAAGGGGGAACAGAGCTTGCATTTGATCTTGAAGGCAAAAAGAAGTTTCTAAGAGGGAAAAGGGAAAGTGACATGGGCTATATGGAAGCAGTGGACCCTGGGAGAGGAAACCTGGTTCTAAGCCTTGACATTTACTAGCTACGTTGACACTGGGTATGCTACCCCAGCCGCAAGATCCCATCTAGAAAATGGGAATAATATTTCTACCTTTTAGCTCAAAGGGCTATGTGGGGAAACCTTTAAGGACTGTTGGCTTTAAGGTTCTGTGACTTCATTCAAATGATGATGCCTTCTACCATATCCTAACCCTTGTACACTTTTTCTTTGGCTAGAAAAACCCATCAGCCTGTGGCAATCCACAGTCCTCTCGCGTGGTAGTTTGCGCTTGGCTAAGTGGGTCCCTTCTTGACAGCGGGTTGAGATAGGGAAGCAGTGCTGAAAACCTTTCTAGCAATGGCAAGACCTGACACAGCCTGGCCTATTCTGACGCCCGGGAGGGCAAGCTCTGGCCAGCCCTACCGGGCTGGGAAGGCTTCCTGCACCTCGTGCCAACCCGGATCCAGCCGGCTCGGCCAAGCTAAGGACAGGCTCGTCCCCAGGGGCTGCAAGGGTATTTTTTTTTCCAGGTAGGGATGAGGTGTTCAGGGGCTGTAATGTGCACTGGTGGAAGCAGTGTCAGAGGCACCCTGTAAACGCTGAGGTATTTCCTATATTCCTAGTTCAGAAGTGGGCTGCGGTCTGCAAAGGGAATGCAAAGACGGAAAAGGGGTCCCTCCCTGCTCCTGCAAGGGACGGCATAGAAACTGGCTGGAGGATTCCCACCTCCTACCCCAGCCCGAGCTGAGCAGGAACAGGGCAGCTTTAGGGAACCGGGCGGTCCACCTGCCTGCCTCCACAACCCTTTCCTAGTCTGCGGCTTGGCCCCCAGCCCTGAGGCTAGTGGACAAAGACCACCCCCCCCCCCCACACCGCCCCCCGCCTCCCGCCTCCTTAGAGAAGCCGAACAAGCAGGGTTCCTCCTTCCTCCCTCCCCAAAGACTTCTAACCCTAGTCCACAGCCCCTCCCCCAACGTGGGCGGGAAAAGAAACTTCCGGCTCGCAGGGCGGAAGCACAGACTGTGACAGTTGAAGTCCGATGGAGAGGAGGCCTGTTGCGCAGGCGCATTTCTTCCTCCTTCACGCAAGGTGTGAATCTTTACCGCGCGGACTTATGGGTATCTCCTTTCCGCACGCGCGAGAAGGCGGGCCTACCAGTTTGAAAGATCCTATTGGCGGCACAGGGAAAAGGGGGTGGTGCCTGGCTTAACTTTCCTCTTTTATATACCTGTCTTTCTTAGCTCGGTTTGTTCTAGTTCCCGGCATTTGTTGTGTGAATTTTAACTTCTGCCGACCTGTACAAAGGGAAAGGTTTTCCCTTCCGCCTGGGAGTCGGAAGTTTACTGTCTGTCGGATCGACGGGGCTGCGATCGAGCTCGGCGAGGCGTTGCTGCCGGAGCGAAGCTCGGCCCAGCTGAACTCGATTCCCTTCTCCGATTCTTGGGCTTTGACAGGTGAGTAACCGTGAGGACTGGGATTCCTGGGGGAGTAAGGGTACCAATGCGGCCACCACTGGCGGGGGCGAGGAGAAAGGCGCGGTCTAGAGAGAAGAAAGGGGCCTCCGTGTAATACGGAGAGGAGGCGGTTGTTGGTAGTGTTGGGGCCTGACTCCCTCCCCAAGGAGGACCCCCGACTGCTCCCCAAACCCGGCAGGGCTGCCCGTGGGACGGGCAGGGAGCCCCGGCCTAGTTCCTGGGAGGTTGGGATTCAGTTGTAAATACCTTGATGGATGGGACCTATTTAGAGCCATCCTCTGCTAGGAGGGAGATGCGAGCTTGGCCACGTGGACCTGCTTCCTTAGCAACCATGCTCACTCTACCCAGTTAGACCGGATCAGGGAGGGAAGGACCTTTAAGATCATCTGGGTCACCTCAATTGTTTCACCGCTAGGGAAACAAGCCAAGAGAGGGAGAGAGACTTGCCTCTATGACTAGTAAGTAGCAGATGGGAATTAAGATTTTCTGACCCCCAGAGGAAATTTTTTTCTCCCAACACCCACCAGGCACTGGGAGGAGACTTTTGTCTGTCCTTTGCTTTTTAATAAACCTTTCAATCCAAGGTGGTCACACCAGGATCCACAAGTAAACACTTAATAAATGTGGACTGACTGACCTAGGGCTTTGTACACTGAGCTTAGAGGAAAGCACTTGAACAAGGTAAGATAATAAGCCAGAAGGACCTTTCACAAATTCTGAGGACTGGGAGAGCAAGGTGGAAGTCTTCTGGGAGGAGGGGCTCAGAAAAAGTGGGGGACTGTGACAGGCCCCACAAATGGGACAAGGGCTGCTTTTTTTTCTGACTCAGAAAAATCCTCAGACTAGAATGGAAGTGAAATAGTGTCCTATATTGAGTGATTTTTATGTCATCTTTCTTTGCTCCCCTTCAGCTCCCCATGGAGAAAGGGAAGATCTTATAACTAATTGGGCACTCTGGGCAAACTTCAACATCTCCCAAGATAACCTGTCCATACCATCTTTAATTTCTAATTCTCTAGGACAGCTAGGTGACAAAGTGGATAGAGAGCTGGGCCAAGAGGCTGTAGGGTTTTTACAAATTTGGAATCCTGAAGATAGAAGAACTTTGTGAGTTTTCTACAGTTGGTATGGTTTTACTGCAGGCAGGAAAATAGCCTGAAGAGACTTTCAAGGCTTGGAAATTGTGTAGTCATAGAATTTAAAATGGGAAGTGAGCTTAGGGGATATCAAATCCACCTCTATCATCTTACTGACGGGAACACTGAAGCCCAGAAAAGATAGGTGACTTGCCCAAGGTCAGAGAAGCTAGTGAGTGGCAGGTCTGGGATTCTAATCAAGGCCTTCAAACTTTAAATTCAGTACCCTGGGAATGCCTTAGCTTATAGCTGATCAGCTTTGACATCCATGTATTTAACTTAGTTTTCAGCCAAAGAAAGGAATAGAATTTTGACTGCTGCAAAGTCTGTGCCAGCCCATATATTCTCCACTTTGGTCTTCTTACCCTGGAGCCCAGCCTGTGTAATTTGAACTGACTTTGATTCCTTCAGGCTCCTGTGGTCTGGATACCTTTTCATTCAAGCATTTATAAACCTCTACTGTATACACAGGCACCATGTTAGGTGATAGGAATAACAAGACAAAAAATAAAATCTTCACTCTCCAGGATCTTACTTTGTGGGGGGATGGCAAACACCATATGTATGCATTCTAGGAGCTGAACCTTAAGGGGTTTGCACATCCTACCATGTGGCTGTGTACTTCAGCTAACCAAGGGCCCTTTTTGTGGCCTAATTGGCCATTTCCCTCAGAGGCTTCTGTGGATCCTTTTCCATTTTCCCCCAGTAATAGCAGGAATATTTGTTCTCCCTCTAGGCCTGCCATTCCAGGAAGATGGGCCGAAGAAAGTCGAAGAGAAAGCCTCCTCCCAAGAAGAAAATGACTGGCACATTGGAGACCCAGTTCACTTGTCCATTCTGTAACCATGAGAAGTCTTGTGATGTAAAGATGTGAGTAAGGGGCTAGTGGTCATGGCCCTGGGGGTCAACTGTAAAGGAAAGGCTGAGGTCATGACCTCTGGGCTTGGTCTAGTTACTTTCCAGGCAAAGACTGAGAGGATAATACTGCCTCGGTTCCAAGGGATTTTATTGTTTCTGCCCCAAAGGATCTTAGGTTGGGTAGACAACCAAATGCAGTCAATCATAATAGATTCCCATTCCTTCCCAGTCATCTGCACACATTTTTGTCTTTTTAACTTCGGGGAGAAGCTTCTAACCAAAGACCTAATAACCCCTGAAAGCAGGGCTAGTCTCCAGGGAAGAAGGACTAAAAACTGTTGGCTCTTTTAGTTAGCACATCCATCCCTCCTGGGAGTTGGGGTCACTGTGGTGCTTATCATTGCCAGTGACCTTGTGGTCTAAATTACTGGTGCTGGGTCCTGCTGGAGCCCAGGCATGGTGTTGTGGTCTGTTTGATGGAATAGTCCTGTAAATACCTGGCATACAAGTGACATCTTGCCCTAGCTCAGGCAGAGGATCGACAGTTGCTTCACTAGTTACCAGCATTCTTCTCCCTCCCTCACCTTAGCCCTCCTCCATCCTTGTCACTGGGTCCAGTACCTTAGGACCCAGCTCTAGTTCCTTCCCAGAGGCTAAGCTTGGTTCCTCTCAGTGGAGGATCAACTAGCCAAGCAATGTGCTCAGCCCCAGGGCTGCAAGGACTGCCTTTAAGCAGGAGAAGCATATGCTTTCTGCATATATACACATAGGTAATGCATGATTTGAGGATGGCAGGTACCCCATTTGCTGTTGCCTCTTAGTTTATCACTATGTCTTCATTTCAGGGATCGAGCACGAAACACTGGTGTTATATCCTGCACAGTGTGCTTGGAAGAATTTCAGACGCCGATCACATGTATCCTTCTTCCGGAAAGCCTCTTTTCTGAAGTGATGGGTCTTTCCCTAATTGCCATCCCCTTGGAGCAGTGGGCCAAGTCAGTGGAATGATAAGTGATTTATAGTAGAAGAGAGACAAGGGTTGGGTTGGTGGGAAGCAGTTAGTATATACTCATTCAAGCTTTCTACAGGTAAACTCATGCTAGAGATCTCCACAGCCTTCCTAGAAAAGATTTGGGGGGGAGATTTGAGTTCTTGGTAGGGATCTTAAGCTGTGAGATAAGTACCACCCACTTGTGGACTTCTCAAGAGAAATTGGTGCCCTTTAAGCCCACTGGTGGTCCCAGCACATGCACTCTGATGCTACCCTTCAAGCTGGTGTCCTCCTTGACTTTGGATCCCACAGATCTGTCAGAACCCGTGGATGTATACAGTGACTGGATAGATGCCTGTGAAGCGGCCAATCAGTAGTGGCTTTGAGGACCCAGCCTGCTTGCTGTCAAGGGTGGGCGTCCCATTGGGCCCTGAGTAGCTGGAAGACTTTCCTGAGACCACAAAGGAAGTGACTCCTAAGCTTCAGTTGTCCCCTCCCTGACCTAGGGCCCACCCCCATCCTCCCCCATTGCTTCTCTCCAGAACAGTGGAAGAAGAATGGCTCCCTCTGTAGCTCTGGCCTGAACTAGGCCTCTCCCTATTCCTGAAGTTCTTGGACTGGCATCTGCATTGATTTGTAGGTGGGAGGGGCAGTGGTTGAAGGCACTAAGTTAGGCAACTGCCATGGGTCTCTGAAGGCTTGGGGCAGATTCCTCTGTCCCCCAGCCCTCTTGAGACCAGACTTGGCCCTCCCCCAGGGGAGGTGCAGATACTGTGGCCTTACATCAGTCAGATGTGGCTGAGTTGTCTTGGAACTCCACCCGGTACCTGGTTTCCCAGTGAGCAAACAGCCAGCCAGGTCTGGGGGAAGAGAAGAGCACCGGAGTGGCTTCTGCCACTAGGACTTAGCACTTGATTGGTTTTATCCTCTTTCATTTTAACTGTAATCTTTCCCCCCCTTCCTGAAGTGACTTGATTTCAGGCTGTCTAAAAAGGCCCTCCTGTCAGTTACTACAAATAATATTGATCTTGCTGAGAATGATGGGGGTTTGGTGGGTTGAGGGGGAAGGCAGGTGGAGGGAGAGGAACTCTCAGTGCCCCTTAAATAAACTACTCTCTGAGGGATTTCAGTCTTATTTGTGTGATTATTGGCCTCTAATCAGCCTGGCTGGGGAGAGAACTTGCAGGCAGCAGAAGTCCAAAGATAGATGGTGGGGGAGGAAGGGAGAACTTCAGAAAGCTCTCAGTAAGATTTTAGCCTCAAGAAAGAAGCACGAGAACCTTTCTTTCTCCCTAAACTCTGGTTTCTCATGCAGTACATCAAGTACCAGCAATTACTGTGTGTACGGGATCTTTGCTCTTCTGGTATAACACCCAGCTGCCTTCTTGCCTGATCTTAGAACCTGAGGCAGACCAGGACAAATGGACAGCAAGATAATACTGTCCAGGTCAGGCCTCTGGTAGCTACCAAGTTAGATTAAAGGTCACTTTAAAAGCATAAACTGCCCATAGGACAGCTAACCAATGGACAGAACGTAAGCTTAACTAGAAGGATCTCAATACAGCCTGCATTACCCTGAGCCCCATTCCCCCATGTCAAATCAGCATCTCCCTGCTAGAAACTTCTTTTTGTGTGTGTGACTCAGCATCAAGGAGTAGGGATGGTTTCTGTATAAAAAGCACCATTTGAAATGCCCTTCTGGTCACCCTATTGAGTCCTGGGGAGAAGGAGGAGGGGACTAGGATGTCTGCTGGGTTTGGGCCCGGCTCTCCCCCTGTATTCTGTTCCATTCCTTGAGGGAGGCAGGCCATCTGCCCCTTTCCGCCTCCCAGTCTGTCTTCAGCTCCTCGAGGTTCAGGGCTAATATGGTGCTGTTTTCCCAAGGAGCTGAGGATCCTTGGTACGACTTTCCCTATTGGTCTGGGGGCAGGACAGGCGCCAGGGACCCTTGGCAAGGATCAAGACAAGAAACAGCAAGAGCCAAAACTTCTTGGAATCCGGTTTATTAGGTGGGAGTAGAGGCTGAGGCTGATGCATATCATCCTCTTCCAACTACTCCCTTTCTTCCCGACATACTTCATCCCCTTCCCTCTCTTGGGACCACTGCTACTGTATCTGTCTTTCCCTCAAGTGCCAAGAATTGGGGCATCCCTGGACAATCTATGGCGCAAGTGAAACTAGTGTCTATGTGGCCATAGACCTATTTTCAGAGTCTTGGGGTAGTAGTGAAAAGGATGCCCTAGGTCAGGGGTGGGGGTACCTGTAGCCTCGAGGCCCCTTGGGGCCCTCTAAGCCCTCATGTGCAGCCCTTTGAATCCAAACTTCACAGAATAAATCCCCTTAATAAAAGGATTTATTCAGTAAAACTTGGACTCAGTCAAAAGGCCACACATGGCCTTGAGGCCACAGGTTTCTTACTCCTGGCTCAGGCCCTGTCCAAATGTGGGAAGTGTTTGCCTGAGTCACTATCCAGTTTGTTCCTCCTTACTCATCCTCCTAGATGATCCCATGTCTTGTCAGAGGACCTCTCCCTATAGAGGAGACCAGACCTTCCCACTTGACCACGGCCTGGCCTGGCCTGGCCTAGTCCCTCTCTTTAAGGAAGAACTTTCTTTTTGCTTTGGTTTGGTATCCCCAGTACTTGCCATAGTGTCTGGCACACAGTAAATACTTAATAAATGCTATCTCCAAGGGTTATTATCAGAATCAATTGAGATAGTATTTGTAAAACACTTCATGCATAGTGCATACCAGATGCTTAATGAATCCTTCCTTCCTGTCTCCCTCCTTTTCCCCTTTCCTTTCTTCCTTCCTTAGATTTTGCTTCTTAGTGACTTGAGGTCCCCCAGAAATGAAGCAGACTCCTATGGCCAAGGGAATAAATCTTAAGAGCAAAAAGAAACCTTAGAGATCATCTAATCTAACTTTTTTTTTTTAAAACAGAGGTAGAAACAGGTTTGGCATGGTGAAATGACTTGTCCAAAGTCATACAGTAAGGAGATCTAGGGTCCAAACTCAGATCCTTCAACTTCAGATCTCATACTCCCTCCCCTCTTCCCACTCCCACATCCAATACACAGACTAGGACATTTGGTGATGCTCACTCGTTGGGGGTGGATAGGGAAGGGGAGATACAAGGTAAGTGCAGGGGTCTGTAGGATGCTGGAGCTAGAAACGGAGTAGGCTTTGGGAGCTAATAGTGGTTTTTGTAGATTTTTATTGTGCTCCAGTGAAATTTAAAAAAGAAAGTGCTCACTTAACAAACGCCTTCAGGAATGCCAGTCAATGCAAAAAATGCAAAATGAGTGTGTCCGCTTGGCCTTTTGGCATGCAGTTTGTGCTCACTGAGCTGGGGTTGGGAAGGGAAAAGTCCGAGACAAGTTTGCTTTGGGGTTGGCTGTCAGGATGGGACAAGGAAGGGGAGTCCTCAGGGCAAGGGAGACATACAGCAATTTCATTTCCATTCAGTAGTTTGGATTTCTTGAGGCTTTTCTGTTGGGAGTATTGTCCAGCCTTGTTATATTTGGCGTATTTGAGGTTTCACCTACACCCCTAGGAAGAGACCTCCTTACTCCTACACTGACCTCTGGGGAAAATGGGGCCTTAGCCCTGGGCAAGAGGCAGGGTAGAAAGCAGACTTGAGAATGCAGCAGGCTCAAGGGGAGGTTTTTTGCAGGGGATCTAAGGGGTAGGGGAAGGAGGAGAGAGCCTCCTTACTTCTCCCTCTGGCTCCCACAGCCCACTCCCCTAACCCTAATGTCCCCCAGACTGTGCACCCTGGCTGGAAGGATACACCCTTGAGGCATGGTGTTAAGGCAGGTTGGGCCTAGCCATTCTTCAGGCCTCTAGAGCAGCTGCTGACTCCCTCCCTGGGGTTCTGGCTTGGTCCCTACGCAGAGTTGTAATAGTTGTGTGAGTGATGATTGTGAGTGGGCTCATCACCCAACTCTGGGTACTCAGGGGTCAGGCAATACTTGGGATCATACACCTGGCGGGGCAGGCCATACACTGTCATGCCACGCTGGGATGCCCCCTTGTTGCTGCCCATCTGCAGGCTAACGTTGAGTGTGTCACAGTGTTCCATGCCCAGCGTTGGCTCAAAGATCTGCCGCTTGGTCCCAGGGGCTGTCATGCCTGCCTGCAGTGAGAAGGAACAGAATTGCAGTTGTAATCTGGGCTAGGTGTGCAGGGCAAGGACTGGGAGCACCATGTACTTACTCTCCAACGTGCTTAGAGCCTTGTCTGCCAGTGGAAGGGGGGCACTCAAAGGCAGTAAGTTTAAGGCAGGGTGCCCAAAGCTGTGCCTGACATTCCTCCACCTTCCTTTGTGCATTACCCATGTGGCTTACCTGGCTGGCACCTTTGTTGGTGCCCATCTGCAGACTAATGGTAGCCTGGTCCAAGGGCTGATCAGTTCCCAGCTTGGGGTCATAGAGGTGGCGGCGGGTACCATATGCTGTCATTCCTTGCTGGCTGGCAAACTTGTTGGTGCCCATCTAGGAAGACACCCATTCAGGAGCCTTAGAACAGCAGGCTGGCCTGGGTATTGTCCCAAGGTACTAACCTTAGGACAGCAGTAGTCTGGTCTGTTCATGAGCCAGACAACCAGCCTAGCAAAGTCAGCAAGGAATCAGGGGACAAGTGTAAACACTTCGCCAGGCCCTGGGATCACTCCTCCACATTCTCTTGGAACCCATGGCTACCAGCAGCCTTACCCACCTGCAGGCCTATGATGTTCCGTCCTTCTTTCAGTTTCTCTGGCTGAAACTTCCTTTCCTGCTTCTCTGCATATTTCACTCCCATATTCACCTTGTTCCCTTTTGTCTTGGCCTGTGGAGATCAAGGCAGTGGGGACTGAGCCCCTGGTCATTGCTTCCCCCAATCCCTAATAGAAAGCCCCCCTCGGTTTCTACTCACCACGCTGGCCAGGGCAATGAGGGTGGACTGCACCTGTGTGTGGTTTGTATTCTCAAACAGATCATTGGCCTCAAAGATGTCATGAGGCTTCACTCCGTATTTGGTGATGGCTTTGATGAAGTTCCCGATATTTTCCAACTTAGAAAGATCAGAGAACAGAGGGGTCAGAGATGAGAAAGGGAGACAAGAGGCTGCTAGGCTTTAGAAGACAAGTTAGTTCTGGGTTGTACCTGGTGCCAGTTCTGGGTGGATTCATTTACCTTCCTCACTGAGCCGGGCTGCAGTTTATTGATAAACCTAAAAGGACCAAAGGCTAACTTGGTAATCCAGAACTGTTACAGACGTCAGAGGCCATCTCTTCCCACCTTGAGTAGGATGCCCTCCCTACCACAAGTAATCATTCTGTTTCCCCTCCAATCCAGGGATTGTGTGCCAATTACTGAAACCCCTCTGTGGCTACTCATTTCACTTTTGAACAACTCTAATTATTAAGAAGTTTTTACTCGGGGGTGGCTAGGTGGCACAGTGAGTAGAGTGCTGGCCCTGGAGTCAGAAGGACCTGAGTTCGGTTCCAGCCACTGACACTTAACACACATAAACAAAAACCTAGCTGTGTGACCTTGGGCAAGTTACTTAACCCCAATTGCCCTCCAAAAAGCAAAAAAAAAAAAGAAGTTTTTACTCATTGAGCTGAAATTATCTCCCTTCACCTTCCTTTCACTTCTAATTTGACTGTCTGTGAGCAAACAGAAGTTTGAATATTAGATGGCAGTTTTCATATGTTAGCCCACACCTACCCCACTCCCAATCACCTCCCAGTATCAAATAGCTACTAAGTGGCCAAGGCAGAATTTGATCCCAGGTCCTAGACCCAAAATCTAGGGTTCTTTCTATTTCACTCCTCAACCATAGGAAGAGAACAGAAATTCTTCCTCAAAGTTGGACATTTGGGAGTAGGGGGGGAATCCGACCTTCAAAACTAAGGGCCTGCATAATAGAATCCCAGCCAGTCTCCCCATTCTTACTCGCAGAGGATGATTCCATCCTTGAGACCGTCCATAAAGTTGGGACCTATGCGTCTTCCAGTAACCTCCTCAATCCATACCCGAAGCTCCTGCTCCCGTCGGGGATCGTACTTTTGGGCCAACTGGATAGTGGGAGAGAATGGTGAGTGGACTCTACCCCCTATAACTCCTATGGCCAACAGTGTAAGGAGGTACTGGGAGAGGGATGAATAGTTGGGGTGTGATTGGGATTGGGTTGGACAAAATTGGTAATGGAAAGTATACCCTGGGAGGCAAGACATCTGGGTCCTATCCTGAGATGTATTAAGGGCAAGAAGAGCCTACAATGAAGTGTACCCATTGTGAAAAGGACTCCCCGCCCACCCAATCCCCTCCCGAAGACTGAAGAGGCCAGTTTACTTTCCCCATCTCTTCCCAACTAAGGCAATGCTATCCCTGGGCCCAGGGGCGGGGGGAGGCATTAGGCCAGGGCCATGCTCAGCACCTGCCTAGGGGGCCCATTCCAGGAATGCCAGAGGTTTGGCATAGGGAAATAGGGGAGGATTGGGCAGGGATGTAAGGAGAGCCCCAGGGGAGGGGAGGAAGTTATCCTTTCACCCCCCCATCCTTAACCAAACTTGAGTGCCACTATTCCTTGGTTCTTCCCTTCTCATCCTTTCTTGAGCATGGGTCTTAACAAAGGACCTAATGCAGAAGGCTTGGGCACAGAAGCATCATCTGAGGTCATGCCAACCACTGGGTTTCACTGTGCATGTCCTAATTCTTCAGCCTTCCCATTCCTCTCCCTGTTTTCCCTAGGGTTGTGTGTGTGTGTGTGTGTGTGTGTGTGTGTGTGTGTGTGTGTGTGTTAACTATGTACAGATAGCTATGTGTCTGTCCCTCTTTCTGGGGCTTGCTTTTCTCTACTTTCTGCATGTCCAGTCCTCTGTAACTATATCTCAAGATCTCAGAGTTGAGGACCCTGAGGAGTCATTTCCATTCTTTCAGCCAGGAATTTCATAGATGGCCTCTAAGACAGGTGATCCCTATGGCACTGCTGGGTTTTGAGGTGTGTGTGTGTGTGTGTGTGTGTGTGTGTGTGTGTGTGTGTGTGTGTGTGAGAGAGAGAGAGAGAGAGAGAGAGAGAGAGAGAGAGAGAGGTTGAGAGTGTGTGTGTAGACATGGGATAAGGTAGTATTGTGACCCCACTATGGCTAAACAAATCCCACTTTGGCCACTAACTTCCCAGGTCCTCCCCCCAGGCTTCAGGAACTGGATGGGGATAAGTGGGTTGGGACTAGAAAGCCTACCCTGACCACTGCCACCTTAGTCTCCAACATGCCAGCAGGGGGTGCCCAGTGCCTCATCTGCCCCAGGCAGGGCAGTGGGGTAAGGTGGGGGGAAGGAAGGATTGGGCCGGATTCCCACATGAGGGGAGGGGCCTAGTTCTCCATTCTTCCTACTCACCTGGCCTGAGAAGCATCCGTTGCCAGCCTGTACAATGGCCCCTCCCTTTGGTCCCCCAGCCCCCACCTCCCCTCTAGCTCCAGTTTGCTTTATAAAGCAAACCAGCCCTTATATAGAGCTCGGGCCTCCCTGCCCAGCTTCCCCCAAAGCAGCCTTATATGGAGAGGCTGCTCTGCCGGGTGCTCCAGGGAGAGAGGGGGTAGTCTGGAGCTGGGTCCCAGTGGGGGATGGGCAGCCCAAGCTCTTCCCCCCTCATCCCCTCTCCCTGCTCCCGTTACAGAGAAAGGGAGGGGGGAAGACCCCTCACTCCCTGGGGAATCTCTGTTTTCTTGGCTGGGAAGTGAGGAAGGTTGGACAAGATAATTTCTAAGGTCTTTTCCTGCCGGTCTGGGATTTTAAAATTCTCCCACCCAGCTAGGACATTAGCCCTGCAATCCAAGACCAATTGCTCCTCTCCCTCAATCCCCAATCCAGATTTCTTTCTCCAAAGGACTGAGGTTTTCCATCAGAAAAGATGACAGGGACCATTAGGATATATGCTACTCTGTGAGGTTATTTGAGACCTACGAAGAAAGATTCTTGGCTGATTGGGAAGGGGAGGGTAAGTAGGAGTCTACATTGATCAGAAGTCAGTCTGAACTTCCTACATCTCCCATGCTCTCTTGTTGGAGGATGGGGGGAGGGGGACAGAGATGCTTCCTGCTGGCCATCATTATCAACAGGTTGGCCTTTCTGGGTATTCCCAGGCACCTGTCACCAAAGGCATAGCCAGTCTGCTCTCCTGGGAGTCCAGAATAGGGGAAGCTCAAGTAGGTGACAAGGTAATCAACTTCCTTGGAAGCTTTATAACCCAGAACTCTAGGAGGGTTTGTGATAACAATTTAGAACCAGGTACCCAAATAGTCCCAGTATCTTCCTGCCTTTTTGCTGTCACCCAGAGCCTCTGAGATTCAACTTTGCTTCCCATGTTACGGTTCAGGGGTCCAGGACTTAGTGCCTGTCTAATGAGGAATAGTGGAAGAGTTAAAATTTCTCAAAGTTACTGGTCAATGCATCTCCCTGCAGGAGGCCCTGGTGCTAAGGGATGCCCCTTGGGATGCAGGGGAAAAGGATCCTGCCTATCCTGGACCATTAATTACTTGGTGCTCCTTCCCCTATGAAGAATTTGTCCCCTTCTTCCTTCTTTCACCCTCCATACTCTTAAGATTTGCCATATACAAGAGGATGGGCACAAAGAACTGAACTATAGGGTGCAAAGTAGGGAGCAAAATCTGTCCTCAGGGGGTAAGGGCTTCTAGGGAAGAGATATTCCCAAGAGGAGTGTCATGAGAATGGTGTTTGAGCAAATCCGGATTCCCTCAAAAGGCCTACTCAGCTGAGACCCTTTCTCTCTTGGCACCAGGACCCACCCCCCTCTAGATCCCTACAGACATCTCCTGGGCTTTCTGTTCCTCTAGCCCCTCTTCTTTAGCCCCTCCTTCTTATTGCCCATCCAAACTTTCTTTCCTATCCCCAGACTCTGGCCCTCTACTCCCTGTCCCCTGCATCCCTTTCCCGCTTTAGTCCCTTTCCACCTAGCCCTCTGCCCCTCCAATCTCTGTCCCCTGCCCCCCTCTGCCTTCTAGCCCTTTTCCCTTCCCTTCCTTCCCCTCCATTTCTTCTCCCCTGCCCCTTCCACCCTCCATCTTCCCTCTTGCCCTTTCTGCCCTTCCAAACCCTCTCCTTTCCTCCTCTCTTGCTCTCACTCAGACCTCCTCCTCACAGTTGGTTTAATCCTGGCCCCCATTACCCCTCACTGGCAGGTTTTGGACCAGAAGCTTGAGAAACTAGTGAATGGAGCTGAGGCAGAAAGATTGAGGGCTGGAGCTGGACAAGAATGACCCTCATTTGGTCTTTAAGGCAGTGGCCTTCGTTCCCTGCATTAGTGCCCTCACTGCCCTCCCCTCCAGGTGCCTAGAACCAGGGTGAGTGATGGGACTTCAGGGTACTGAAGGAGGAGGAGGAAACTCAGAGCCTGCAAGGAGGTGGGGCTGGGACACAACATTCCTGCCTCGGGGGCCAGGAGTCCCACCCTAGGGACACTGAGAGAGAAGACAGAGATAAGGCAATCCATACCTTGTTCTTGACCTCAGCTGACAGTCCATAAGCAGGGCCCCGGTTGAAGTGAGCAGTAGACATGCTGCTGCCAGTGGAGGGAAGCCTGACCTGGGTTTCTCCTGATGTGTGTCTCTGCTGCTGAAGTGGCCTCAAATTTTCCCTGCAACTTTTTGAAAGCTCGAGCTCTAGGCTTCCCCATATGAGCCCTGGCAGGTCGTCTCATTGGGCCAGAGGGCCCACCAATGGCTGAGAAGCAATGCCCCCCTCCCCTTCCCCCACGTCAGCCAGCCCCCTCCCCCGCCTCCCCCCGTGATGTCAGGCCCCTGGTATTGGGAGCCGATGCTGTCATTGTTTCCACCTTGGTGGGGGGAGGGATGCTGGAGGGGAGGGGAGGGCCTGCTAGAGTCATTCTTAGCCCAGAAAGGGGGTGGGGGGAGTGTGGAAGAATAACCAGCCGAGAATTCCTGGGGAGGACCTATCCAGCTGGAGACGGGAATTGGGCCGGGGACAGGGACAGTCTGAGACAACAGTCACCATCCCCCACCCTACACTGGGTTAACCCCATGGATTGCCCGTGTCTGGCAGTCTGTACAGGCTTTCTGTCTATGTCTATTTGCCTCTCTCTGTGACTGTTTCAGAGACGGAGGTCAATTCATAGTGAGAGATAGGGATAGACACTGTCAGAGACTGTCTCTGGGTCAGTTTAATCCTACCCACATTTATTAAGCACCTAGAATTGAACACCTCTCCTGTGTTCTAGGAGCTTTGTCTTTGTCACTGAGTTTGTATCTCTCTCTATCCCTCTTTTCTCTGCCTCTCCTTAGGATTCTCTCTCTGTCCCTTTCCTCCTCTTACTCGTCCTCCACCCTCTGGGGTTAGGGGACTAAGACCTTCCCTTGGCCAGCCCCCATCATTGCCTTCAATTCCTAGGTACCTGTGGATCAGTATTTCAGTAAGAATAAGTGAGGGGAATAAGGGAGTAACTGACCCAAGCCAAGACCCAGGCTCTCTAAGGCCAATTTGGCTTCTCAGCCTTGGGTCCCCCTCAGGCTTCCCAGAAGCTTTCAGCACCCTGGGAGATGGGATGGGGAGGGGACTTTCTATGCCCCCCCCACCTTATAAGACTCTCCCTTTTCTGCAGAAATGCTTGTGGTTTTTTTCCCCCTTGGGTAGCTTTTCTCTCCTTCTGGGAATCCTGCCCTTGCATTGAAGAAGGGTAGAGAGCCCTAAGTGTCCAAAACAGGGAGAGGGAACTTTCCCTCCATGGGGATCATCAAGAGACAGTAGTGGGGTACAGGGAAGAACCCTGGATTTGGAACTGGTTGGCCTCCTCTGAATCCCAGCTCTGGCACTGATTTGGGATAAGACTTGGGGCATGTTACCTCCCTTAGCCTTAGTTTTTCCATCTGTAAATGAATTGATTGAACTAGAACAGGGGTCCTTAGCTTTCTCTGGAAGTCTGGTGAAGCCTGTGGACCCCTTCTTAAAATCCTGTTTTTAAATTCATGAAACAAAGTACATGGGATTACAAAGCAAACCAATACTATTGAAATACATTTCTCAGAATATCTTTAAAAACAAGTCCATGGACTCCTAGGTGAGGAACCCCTGGGTCACTAGATTATCTCTAAGGCCACTCCCAACTCTCAACTCTATGATGGTAGAATGAGAATGGCCTGGAGGAAGGAACTTGGAGTGTGTGCCCGGGTAAAAGGTTATTCAGTCTGAATCCCTTGGACAAGATGTCTGTGGGTGACTAACACAGCGTCAGCGTCAGGGCTCTGGGCCATCCTCACTATTCTCCTCCCTCCCTCCTTTTTGTTGTAGGCTTCACCATTTATAGAATGGACCTCTTCAGCTCTGAAGTCACCATCAGCCTGGCTTGGAGGATGGGATCCCTTGAGGCCCCTAGCCCCAGAAAGGCTCACTTTGGGACTTTCCAGGATATCTACTTCCCCCTCCCCCCAGCCCTTTCTTTTATCCATAGGGAAACCAAGGCCTCCAACCCCAGGGAACCCTTTTCCCTTTGAGAAAATTGTTTCTTCTACCTTGATTTAGTCTTCCTTTGCCATCCAATCAACCTTCTTAATCAGAATTAGTGGAGGGGATTTTGGGGGTTTCAGCATAATCTGATAAAACTCTATGAATACTGGGTGCAGGGGTAACATTAGAAAATCTTGAAGACAGCACCCATGGGTGGATAGGAAGAGAGGTCCCTTATGGATGTTCACAAGTCTCCCTCTCTGCCTCAGTTTTCTTTTTGGTACAATGGACATGACTGATAGGAAGGAAGAAGAGTTCTAGGTGCTTTTAGTTATGATAATGGGGAGTTGGGATCCTGGGAAGGTTGGAGTGATTCACCATCAAGGTACATTTAGAACATCTGAGTAATGACCCTCTCTCAGCAATAGGCACTATCACCCCCATGCCACCCCCACTAAGGAACAGGTGGCCACCCTGTCATGGAGTAAGAGGTTTTATCATCTCTTTACTATGAAAAATCACACACACCCCTCTCTTGTCTTTGGTTCTAAAAGGGCTCATTGAATTGATCCCAGGCAAGGGGGTAAATAAGGGATATTTTAAAACCAGAAGAAAGAAAGAGGAGGCAGGCTGGGGTCACAGATCAGACCAGCTAGTGCCCCCATGCCTAGAACTGTGAATCCTGTGAATTCACTGCTCTTATGGCTTGGGACAGACAAGTCACCTAACCTCAGTTTCTCCACCTGTAAAATGATCCAACACTCATTTATTTAGTACCCACAAAGTACAGGGTACTGTGGTAGGACCTGGGGACACCAGTTCAAAATGGAAAAGAGTCTCTGGACTTAAAGAGTTTACATTCTAGTTGGGGAATGATATGCAATGTTGTTTTTTTTTTCTATTTCAAATCTTATCTAACTTTAAATTCTTCACCTCTCCCTATTGACTTGTGGTATTTATGTAAACCAACACATAATTTTTAAAGCTGGAAGGGACCTTAGCAATCACATAACATGGTCTGATGCCTTCATTTTCTTTTTTGTTTGTTTATTTGTTTGCTTTGGTCTAGACCTATGATTTCACTGTGATAGGGTACTCTCAGTATGGAAACTTTTCCCACTGATGCAGGCCTGCAACTCATCCCCTACTCACTGTCTAAGAGGGTCACCAAAAAGGCTCACAGATTTACCTATGATCACACTGCTGGTCCAAGACTGGACCTGTCCTCTATCTGCTACAGTGAGCTGTGTCTCCTCTTCATCTTAGAGGTGAGGGAACAGAGCCCAGCAAGATCACCCAGGTTAGAAGTAACAGTACTGTCACTGTATGAACCTAGGTCCTGTGGCTTGTATGCCCTCCCTCCCCCAATAGATTGTAAGCTCCTCAAGAGCAAAGTCTAAGTAATATTTATAGATGTGTCCCCTCCAGGACCCTTCCCCCACCCTAATCTCTTCTGGGTTTTAAACAGACTTGGTCTGATTTTGGGGCCTAGCCCAAATATTCTCTTTTTCCCAGAGTTTACTCCAGGAAATCTCTGACTACCATCCATTTTTGGTCCACAAATGTTATATAGAAAGATCCCCAGGTCCCCTACAAGTACCAAAGGTAGCAAATATATTTAACCAGTATAGGACAGTCTTTATTTTATCCCTTAGTAAGACATGCAGAATACAGAAAATACAAAGGACTCAGGAGCCCATAAACAAATTCAGAATACACATTAAACCACTCATAATAGCTCATAAACAATCAAAAGAATTTTTTTTCCACCAGGGTCCTAAAGTCCTCCAACCAGAAACTCCTGTCTGTGGTTTAGACTCCAAAGAAAAATTTACTTGTGATCCCTGGTGGGCTACCTTACAATATTCAGGTGTATCCCTCTTCCCACAGGAAAGAATATTTCCCCCAGCTCCCAGACTCATTGAGCCATCTTTGTTTTCTGTGTGTTTTTTTTCTGCACCTAATAGTCTTGACCCCCCTGGAAGGGAAATTTGGAGCTGCTGGATCACTCTACTTTCCATCTGACCTACACTGTCTGCATAGTTAACTTTAATAGCAGAGTGCAAATTCCAGGCCCTTTGGTCCTCTATATTGTGGCTTTTGGTCCCATGCCACTGTTCTGCCCAGTACTAGCAGCCAGATTCATGATCCTCTTCTCTGTTTCTGAGGCTCTGTGTCTTAAAGTTAGATTCTAGGATTTTTCTTATACTTGGGTTTGCTGCAAAGGCAACCTCTAATGCTGGTATTGCCCAGGAAATCTCCTTTCCCTGGCTAAGACAGATTCCTGAATTACAATGCCTGTGAAATCTCTCCCCACAACTAAAGGCAAGTGTCCAGAAACAACATGGGCCAGGAACTTCCCTCTCAGGCTATTCAGGCAAGCAAATGTCTGCTTTGGCATATACTTCTGCAAAGCTGCTATTAATGGCTCCTAGGTAGCCCCTACTGTGCTTTCAAAAACTCCCCAGAAGAAAAGGGAAGGAAAAGAAGTCTGATAACTGTCTTTTAAGGATCTTCCCATAAGAGTCGAATTGTTTGAATCAGAACTAATTTATCAGGGGGTCAGTCCCCATCAATTAAACAGATCCTCCATACTAGGCACAACTTCAAAATAACACATTCTTTTTGGGAGTAGGCCTAGTCCTAGAGACTTAATCAGTTGAATTTAGCCTTCTCAAGAAAGTGGCAGTGGATATATTCTTCACTCTTTCTAGGGAAATATAATCAAGAAGTTCAAAAGTTCATCTTGGTTAAAAATTCCCTTTATCAAC
Source organism: Gymnobelideus leadbeateri (assembly GCA_011680675.1). Taxonomy (NCBI): domain Eukaryota; kingdom Metazoa; phylum Chordata; class Mammalia; order Diprotodontia; family Petauridae; genus Gymnobelideus; species Gymnobelideus leadbeateri. The sequence continues at coordinate 268,628 of WOXC01005394.1, read as the reverse complement.
TCCTTACATTAGTGTTTCTAGCTCCTAGCACTAGGTCTTATGGGTAGGATATTTTAAATGTATCCCTTGTGACCCTTTCCTCATGCCCCTAGAGTGTATGGCTTAAACACTTCCTGATATTTATAGAAGGAGGGAGTATAATATTGTCCCTCAGTAGGCACTCTACTTGACCCACCAAGCCCATCATCTTGTCAGAGTCTCTCTAGTCCATGAGTTGGATGAATGAATGAATGAAAAAAGTATTTATTAAGCACTTGTGATGTGCTGGGCTTTGTGCTAAGAGCTATCGATATAAATGAAGAAGCAAGATGCTCTCTGGCCTCAAGAAAATTTATATTCTAATGGGGAAAGGCAACACATGTGGTAGAGGTGTTCAGGGAAGGGAATGTCAGATTATGGACGTTGAACTGATCCACGGGACAGTCAGTTGATGGTTCCTTTCCAAGAATGATGGTATTATGACAGGATTGATTAGATGATTAGACCCAGACCAAGAGGTAAAAAGCATTAGAGTGGGGATGGGGGGTAGTGATAGGAAGTCACAGGGTAGAGGACAAGATAGCTGGGATGGCTGAATTCATTGTGAAGCATAGTCTAATATGGAGGCCTGCAGTCAGTTCTATATAGTAGACTAATCAAGTTTGTACTTGCCAATCAAGACAGCCCAGAACAAGGGCAGAAGTTCTAGAGCTGGGTAGATCACCACTTCCAGGAACTAGGAGATATTTTCTGAAAGTCCATTATGGAGGTGCTGGTCCAGACATGGAGAAGCAGAGAATATGGCAAGATGGTCAGAGAGAATGGCCTTCCTAAGAGGCTTGTAGGATTCCCATTTTAATATTCCTCAGTACTTCCCCCAGGCCACTGGTCCCCATCAACTTTTAGTCAACTACCACTCACAAGGGAGCAGTCAGCCTGGATGACATAGCAAAGCACCCTGAGGATAACATAGAAGACAGTACATGCCTCAAAGAGCAAACCAGCCTCACCTCCACCTTGGTCACCATCTCCCTCAGACCCTGAGGGAAACAGCCCAGAACCCTGAGTTTAAGAGCCTGGGTAATGGCAACATAATAATAGCAAACACTTACATAATACTATATGCCAGGAACCTTTATAATAATAATTGCCTTGCAATTATTATCTCACTTGATCCTAACAATCACCCTCATAATTAGGTGCTATTATTATCCTCATTTTATAAATGAAGAAAACAGGTTTAGTGACTTGCCCAGAGCCACATAGCTAATAATTGTCTGAAGCCAGATCTGAACTCAAATTTTCCTGACCCAGGCCCAAGGCTCCACAGTTGCCTCTGATATAATAATAGAAGCTATATCTATAGTTTTATCTATCTATGTATAATATAAAAAAAGAATATCAGTGTCTCTCAAATCACCAGATCTGCTTCCAATCTGGATGCTTCCTACCCTAGCCATCATTGATTTTTTCAACCCCTTCATCATCACCACCAGCAACAACTATTGATCAATTGCCAGCAACAGGCAGATGAGCCCAGGAGCCATCGGAGTGACAGTCCCCCTCCCCTCCCCAGGCCTTCCACTTCCAGCAGTTCTCACAGCCATCAAGTGGGGAATGGGTCAGCCCTCTTCACCAACTACCAATCAGTGGTCATGCAAAGAACAGACATGCCAACCTAGCTGAAGCAGCAGGACATATGACAGCCAAGTTGAATCTCCACTACCACCTTTACCATCATCTCTCCTCAGATCCTGATGGAGGCAGCCCAGAACCCTGAATTCAAAAGCTTTTGGAATAGCCATGTTTCCAACTCCGTGCCCAAAGCCATCATCTGGGAAGCGATCCTGTGAGGTGGCAATCTGCCCATTGCTTCTTCCATTGCCCCAGACACATATCTTGAAATCCAAGAAAGAAAACTCTTGTCCCTAAAGTCTTTACACTGTCAAATGATTCAGCATCAGAAAGGAACACAATGGTTGAAATACCATTATTGAAGAGGCATTTCCTTCTGCTTTGCCTCTGTACTTTAAGGACTATGGGACCTTTCCTTTTGAATTGTAGCTAAATCTTTTCATAAGTATTGTCTCCCCCATTAGAAAGTGAGGTTCTTGAGAATAGGAACTATCTTTATTTTCTAATTGAAAACCCAGATGTTTATGCTTCCCTCTCTGGTAACTGTGATTTGGTATTGATATAATGGTTGGACAGTTTGGAAGCCTGTCTGCTTGATCTGTCTGTATACTCTGAAGTTCGGGGTGCTGACCTTTTCCCGCTGAACTAGGTAATATATGTTTGTTTGATTAAAGTAAGCTTGTTAACCCATTTTGAGTTGCTTTCCTTTACAAAAGCAGATCTAAGAACCTGTGTTGGCAGCCACTCTGGGGATGCTGGGGTGCTTGCTGCTACAAATGGCAAATCTCCCCAGCTTAGCAGTTCTGTTATAAATACTTAATTGACCACCAGGGGGCACTCAACTGACAAATCAATAAATTGAACAAGTAAATGAATGGATGATAAAATATTTATCAAGCCCTTGCTATATACCTGGAACTGTGCTAAGTGCTGAAGATACAAATACGAGCAAACAAGGTAGTTTGCCCTCAGTGAGCTTACATTCTAATGAGGAAAGACCACACATAAAGGGGAACTAGAAGTGAGTTGGTGGTTTGGAAATGGCCAGGAAGTATTATAGAGGCTTAGCAAGATTAGGTGAAAACTCATCAGCCATCCCCGACCTCAAGGAGCTTGCATTTTCCTGGAAGATACAACATGTGTACAACTAAGCACAACATAAGATAAACTAAGGGAGTAAAAAGAATGATCCCTGATGACAGGGCAGGCAGCATGGGGGAGGCAGCATCTGAATTGAACCTTGAAGGAGGCAAGGATGCAGAGAACCAGAGATGAGTGCATAGCAGACAAAGGGATAGTCTGTGATAAAGCACCAAGAGAGTGTTGAGGTCAAGAAACAGCCAGCAGGTCAAGTTGGCTAGAACTGGGCCTTCGTGAAGAGACTAGTTCAGTGATTCTTCCTACCTTGGCAAAAATACTGGAGGGGTTTGCCATTTCCTTCTCCAACTCATTTTATAGATGAAGAAACTAAAGCAAGCAGGGTGAAGTGACTTGTCCAGGGCCACACAGCTAGTAAATGTCTGAGGCCAGATTTGAACTTGGGAAGATGAGCCTTCCAGGTTCTAAGCCCAGTGCTCTATGCACAGTTCTACATGGCTGCTCCTAGGCCACCTAGCTGCCCCATTTCACCTTACTGCTCTTCTGTTGTCCATATAGGACATCTTATCACTTGCTTCCATGCTTTTGGGTTTAAATACATATACACAGATATATAAAAATAACCCAAAGGATTATATGTATTTATATATCTACATATGTATGTTTATTATTTTTATTCTGAACTTAATAAACACCAAATAAAATATATACAAACTAGAACAGAAAAAGAGGATTATACATGAAATCACAAATCTCCATTATATACAGCTTGCTTTTCCTTTTAAGTGTTAAATTGAACAAATAACTTTCAAAACTGTCTTGCTTGCCTGTTTCTATCTGACCTTTTTTTCTGATTCGTTGGTGAATTTAAAAATGCTTCAGTTACCTTCTTTTCATTCTTTTCTTTTGGCAACCTTATTGATAACACCTTTCTTCCCCTTCAATTCTGCCCCTTGCCTCCTCTTCCCCAAATCCCCTCCCCGCCAAAAAACAAAAGTCTGTAACAAATATGTCTAGTCAAGCAAAAAAAATTTCCACATTGTCCATGTCCAAAAAATCTATGTTTTATTCTACACCCTGAATCTATCCTCTCTGCCAGGAGGTAGGTTAAGGCATATTTCTATCTTGAGGCCTCTGAAATTCCGACTGGTTATTGTGTTGAACAGAGTTCTTGTGCCTTTGAAAGTTGTTTGTCTTTGCAATGTTGTTAATATATAAATTCTTCTCCCAGTTCTCCTAACTTCACTCAACATTAATTCATACAAATCTTCCCAGGCTTCTCTGAAGCTGTCCCTTTACCACTTCTCATAGTGTAATAATATTTTATTACATTCATATACTATAATTTGTTCAGTCAGTTTCCAGTTTTTTTACCACCACACAAAGAGTTACTAATATTTTTGTACATGAGTCCTTTGCCTCTTTCTTTGATCTCTGGGGTATAGACCTAGCAGTGATATCACTGGGTCAAAAGGCATGTACGTTTTCTTCCCAAGTCTTAAATATTTTTTCCCCAATTACATGTAAAAACAATTAACATTCATTTTTTTTAAATTTTGATTTCCAAATTCTCTTCTCCCCTCCCTTCCCCTTCATTGAGGAGATAAGCAATTTGATTAGGTCATATGTGTGCAATCACACAAAACATATTTCTGTGTTAGTTATTTTGTGAAAGAAAACATAGACCAAACAAAACAAAATAAAACAAAACAATTAAAGAAAGTTTTTAAAAGTATGCTTTGATCTGCATTCAGATTTCATCAGTTCTTTCTTTGGAGGTGGATAGCATTTTTCATCATGAGTCTTTTGGGATTCTTAGAGCATTATATTGCTGAAAATAGTCAAGTCATTCATTGTTGATCATTGTAGTTTAGCAACTTTCTAAAAATAGTTACAAAATACCTTCTAGAATGGCTGGACCAATTCACAGCTCTACCAATAGTGCACTGATACATGTTTCCTGAAGCCCTTCCAACATTTGTCATTTTCCATTTTTGTCCAGGTGCCAATCTAATAGGTATGAGGTAGAACCTCAGAATTGCTTTAATTTGTATTTCTCTAATTATTAGTGATTTGGTGTATGTTGGGGTTTTTTTTTATATGTCTACAGATTGGATTTCTTCCTTATAAAACTTCCTTTTGGTATAGCCAGGTGGTACAGTGGATAGAGCACCAGCTCTGGAGTAAGGAGGACCTAAGTTCAAATCTAGCCTCAGACACTTGACAGTAACTTTGTTGACCCTGGGAAAGTCACTTAACTCTGATTGCTTCAGGAAAAAATGAAACTTCCCATTCAAATCCCTTAGCCATTTATCAGTTGGGTAATGGTTCTTATTCTCACAAATTTGAATTAGTTCCTCATATATCCTACATATGAGACCTTTCTTAGGGAAACATGCTTACAAAGATCTTCCCGCCTCATTATCTACTTTCCTACCTATTCTATCTGCATTAATTTTGTTTTTACAAAAACTAATTCCTTTTTTGTGATTGAAATTGTCCATCTTATCTTCTGCAATTCTCTCTATCTCCTGTTTGGTCATGAACTCTTCCCTTGTATGTAGATGTGAAAGGTAATTTCTTCCTTGTTCCTCTAATTTGTTTATAGTCACCCTTTATGTCTAACTCATGTATCTATTTGGACTTGGCACAAGATGAGAGATGTAAGTCTATACTTATACCATTTTCCAGTTTTCCCAGAGGTCTTTGTCAAACAGTGAGTTCTTTCCCCAGCAGCTGGGGTCTTTGAGTGTTTCAAACACTAGGCTGCTGTGTTCATTTGTTTTGTACATTGCATACCTAATCTGTTCTACTGATGGACCTCTCAATTTCTTAACCCATATCAAATCATTTTTGATGATTACTGCTTTGTAGCATAGTTTGAGATCTGGTACTGTTAGAACCTCTTCCTTCCCACTTCTTTTGTTACAGATTGTTGACATTTTGTTTCTCCTGATAAATTTCATGATTTTTTTTTCTAGCTCTAGCTCTACAGAGTAATATTTTGCTAGTTTGGTTAAATAATTTTCATTTTAACTACATTGGTTTTGTTTGTGCAAAATTTTATGTAATAAAAACTGTTATTTTTATCTTATGATCATTTCTGTCTCCATGCCTTTGCATAAACTGTCTTCCATACCTCTAATGCTCTTCCTCCTCACCTCAGCTTCCCAGAATCCTTAGCTCCCTTCAAAACTCAGTTCAAGGGCCATCTACTCCAGAAGGCCTTGTCCAGAGCTGTTGGTATTCCCCTTGTAGCCTTATAGATATAAAACAGTCTGAGTAAGGAAAAGTTGAGCTCTAGTCTAGCTCCTGATACACACTGTGTGATCCTAGATAAATCACTTAACATTTCAGTGTCCTAGGTTGGTGTCTACTAGCACAAAAGGTGTTAGACTGTGAAACCCCTGAGAGTAAGCACTGCTTTGGTTGCCTCTCTTTGTAATCCCAGCTATTAACAGGGTTCCCAGCACATAGCAGCTTAAAAAATTCTTGTTGACTTAATGACTGACCCTGAGGCTTCTAAATCTTATCACAGCCCCTTGCCTTATATTTGCTTATCTAGTTGTAAGTTTCTTGAGGACAAGAACCGTTTGTTTCTCTTTCCTCTTTGTAGTCCCCGCACCTAGCAAGGTGCCTGGTAGCACACAGTAGGCATTTAATAAATGATTGCTGGGACGCTCAGCTGAATGTGTTATGTATGCTGTTGTTGGATGTGTTGCATCCTTGGGGTTCCTAACCAAGGTCTCAGGGATCCGTCGCAGGCAGGAGAGAGACATGGAGACTTGGGAAGGATAAAGCAGTGCAGGGTCACCCAGGAGACAGGACCCTGTCCAAGAAACTGCAGAGATCTGGGAGGAGGGAGGCGAGCCCCTCTTTAACTGGCACTTGATTGGCTACAAGACCTCGGGCTTGACTAGTCGTGGGATCCCCGCCCCCCCAACCACCATTCATAATTTGCAGATCGATTCTTTCTCCTAGGTGTTCCAGCGTTGAGCTCGCGTGGCGCCAGCGCCCTCTAGGGATGCCAGGGCTTTTGGCACTGCCCTCTCCTAACTACCTCCTATCTGGAAAGCCTTGGGTAGAGGGAAATCCCGTTATTGAGTTCCTCCAGGGTATCCGAGTACCCAAACAATTCAGTCTTAATCTATGGGCGGTAGTTCCCCTGCCAGGCAGGGATTCCCGAAGTGCTGGGTGCGGCTTTCCTCTGGGGAACGTCGCCCACCTCCCCAGGTCCTCCTCCCTTCCCTCCCTTCTATCTATCGTTAGGGCTCTGTTGAATGAAACATAGCAGGTGACGCCAGATTCAGTACTTCCATAGAACACTGAAGATGACGAGGCTCAATGAGTTAAGAACCTAGGCTTGGCAAATCCATCATCCTACCAGGGCTTCATTGCCCATGCAAAGACACATCAGGCTACGGTAGATGGGAGCCACAGTAATTTGCACAAGGAAGAAAACCAATATCAGGGCTAAAACATTTAAGAAGACAAGCTTTGAAAAGCCAAGCCAATCTGCTTTGTCCAGGAGCCACCTGGGACTATCCTGGGGAAAGAGACATAGTGAGGGGGCAGGAGAGGGAGAAAGGGAGAGGGAGAGGGAAAGGGGGAGAGAGAGAGAGAGAGAGAGAGAGAGAGAGAGAGAGAGAGAGAGAGAGAGAGAGAGAGAGAGAGAGAGAGAGAGAGAGAATAGAGCACCAGCTCTGGAGTCAGGAGGACCCGAGTTCAAATCCGGTCTCAGACACTTAACAGTTACTACCCGTGGGACCTTGGCCAAGTCACTTAACCCCAATTGCCCTGCCTTCCCCCTCCAAAAAGAGAAGAAGAAGAACAAGAAGTCAATGTGAAGGTAGTACAATGGGGTCTTTATAATAAGGGGGGGGGTGAGTTACACTTCTCTGGCAGGTCATGATCCTCCGGTTTTATGTTTTACAAGGTTCAAGTATTGTTATTATCTTTTTCAAGATTGGGCAACAGATCATCTCAGAAAACGTTTAGCTGACAAAGTTGTGGTCACACATGTGGTAAGTGTGGGGGCCAGATCTGGACCTAGTATTCTCCGTATTCTAAATGGGAAGGGGAAAAGGAGTCAGTATTAGTGAATGCTCTTGCCTTCCCCTTTTCTCCTAGATCACACTGTACTCCTACCCAATGGGGTATAAAGACTTGGTTCACTCTGTCATTTTGTGGGTTCTGTTGCTCTTTGTTTAGAGTAATTTTTACAGGTATTTGGAGGGGTTTGGGGGAGATCTCCAGGAAGTTCCTGTTTTTCCTCTGCCATTCTAGAACTAGGTTTTAATCCTAATTGTTCCACTAATCATCTCTGTAACCTTGGGTAACCCTCTGGGCTTCAGTTTGCAACCTCTGGGAGTTGGATTAGATGACCTCTATTGTAGGTGCCAGGCCCTCATCATAGATCAAGAGAGGCCACAGAGAGCAGACAGATGGTACCACTAGATTATCTTGTCCCCAAAGGAGCTCTAGAAACTCAGGATTGGCACCAGGTGTGGGGAAGAGGGGCAACTGAAGTGGGAAGCCTAGAAGTTTGACAGGGCTGTGAGAATCCCAAGGGGGTAACAGGGGAGAGGGAAAAGTTCTTTGGAATTCAGGGATGGTGGTTGTGCAGAGGTGAAGCTGAAGGATAGGACTGGAACAAGGGCCACAAAGTACCCTCTTACTGTAAACCATGTAACCCGAGGGAATGGCTGAGGTTGAACATTGTCAGGAATAGGTAGCCTCTGTTGGGGAGGAGTTATCAAGGTGATGGGGGAAAAGTGTGTATGGGGGGGGGGGCGGCGGTCCTACTTAGCATAGAGGTAGAAGTGGAAGTAGGGATGGTTGAGATTCACAAGAACAAGGCTTTATTGTTCTGGGAAATAAACCCACCTTTCACATCATACCCTGATCCCTTGGGAAAGGGGGTATGAATTTAGGCCCCTGCATTGTAGATACAGCCAGAGTCCCTTGGGAACTCATATCCAGGCTGTCTGTCCTCTCCTAGGCTCCTGGATCCCCTTGGATCTCTCTGCCCCTGGAGTTAACCCTTGGTTTGAGAATGAGAAGTTTTACTTGATGGGATCAGCTTGGGTAAACTCTTCATTTGGCAGGTTATAGAGGCTGAGGCATCTGATCAAGGTGGCATGGATAGTCAACATGAACCTGGGGAAGGGAGAAAGTCACTATTACTGAAGCCTTCCACTATCTCTCATTCCCACCATGGGGTCACTGTCCGAATGGATGAGCTTATCTCACAGGATTTACATCTGGAAGTGACTTTTGAGGTCATCTGGTCCAAACTCCTAATTTTACATAAGGGGAAATGGAGTCAGAGATGTAAAGATTTGTCTAAAGTCAAGTAGTCAGTTAGTGCTAACATCTAGATTCTTTGACTCCAAACCCAGTGTTCTTCCTATACCACTACCACCCTAAACAGTAGGTGACATCCCCCAGATTCTTCTTACCTATGGGCTCTGACTTTACTCCCCCAACCAGGCCTCCAAAAATGGTACTGTGGGCACTATGGGAAGTGGGGTGGAGGTGTCAGGCTGGGGACTCCCAGGAAGGACCCCATGAGGGCCTTGGGTTAGAACTTAAGAGGGGGGCAAGACTCTACCTCTTGGCGGGGGGTGGGGGGGTGGGGGTGGGGGTAGGGGCACAGGTTATGTATGGTAGGTAGTGCTGAGGTAGCAGGACAGATGAGGACTGAATGCAGAATATAGTAGGAAGGCCAAGGCAGAGCCTCCCAAACTGCCAAAGTAGAGAAAATCTTACCGACTCTGGGGCTTCAGCCTGGCAGACCTGGGCAAGGGCAAAGCCAGCATCCTGGTCACTTCCCTCAGGAGGCCTCCTCCCACAGGTCATGTGACTGTCATCTGGGTATCAAGGCTTAAGTCAGCCCTTCCCATCAGGACTCCTAGTCTTGGCTGAGGCTCTGCTCTGACTTCCTCTCATGAAGCTCCAAAAGCCAGAAGCAAGAGGTGTAAGAACCTAGGAGTTCTGGTTCCCTTCCTGGGTGATAACTGGAAGGAAGGGAAATAACTGCATGTTTGTCCAGAGATATGAGGATGGACCAAGGAAGAGAAGAGAATGGAGAATTCACCCTCTCTGGGACACTCTAGGACCAGCCCAGACACACACTCACACAGGCACAAATGGACTCACTGAAAGGAAGATGGTTAGATGCTCACCATCAGACTTAGCCTCATGACATGTAGAGGCACAGACCCTGAGACTTACTTACTTATAGACACAGACAGGAGGATGTACTTTGAGACACACACATTCCATTATTGGCATCTACCATTAGATTGTCTGACATACACACAGAGGGACGTGGTTGGTTATTCACATTCATACAGACACACAGACACATTATCATACCCTTTATATCAGTACACAGAAAGACACAGAGACACCTTCTACTCAGGACCTCATCCCATTAATGGCCTGGCAAAGCAGAGGACAAATTTGGGCTGGCCCATCCTCCAAAGAAGATTTACTGAGGATTCCCAGCCCTTTTCTCTCTCCCCAGTAAATGGTGACCATTGGAAGGACTCCACACTCCTTCCCTAGACCCACAGGACTACCTTCCTGTGGGGCAGTCCAGCTCTAGGGCCTTTGAAGAAAGTAGTGTGGGCATTATCACCAGGATCCCAGAGCTTCTAACTCTAAGGCAAAGATATTTCTAGTCCCGACCTGTGGTTCCAGCACCTCTCTTTCCTGTCCTGGCTACTAGTTCTCCCTTTTATTAACAGTGGGGAAAGTGAAATAGGAGATCCTTCCAGGTTCTGATACCTTGGGGTTGCAAGCAGCCAGTAGCATTTTCCTCAACTATGATCTCAACCCTGCTTGTTTAGGAGAAGAGCCAGGATCCAGGTCCACCCATCCCAAATACTTGGTGTGCAGCTGCGTTTTCAGGGAGGATCAAAAGGGATCCCAGGCAGAAGAGTGGAGGAAGATGGAAGGAGCTGGTGTGAGACTTTGAATCTGAGCTCTGGTGGATCAGAGTGGGGGGCCCTGGGATGTCAGGACTGGAGAGCCTAACACTGGAGGGGGGCTAGGGAGTTCTTGGGACACTGTGATTAATGGGAACTCCTAAAACAGGGATTAAGAGTTCCTGGGAAATCCTGGGGGTGGGGATTGGGATTTAGGATTAGGAGAATCTGGGACTGGAAGCCCTGGGAGCTCAGGATGGAGGTCTCTTGGAAAATACTGAGGGGTCCTGCTTCGGAGAGATGGGTACTGGTGGAAGGAAGATTGTGCCTGAAGCCCTGCAGGTACCTGTGGAGCAGTTTCAAGTGTGTAGATTCCAGGAGCCAGGAGTACTTGAGTAGATAGGCGTCGGGTTGGGAAAACAGATGAAGTAAGTAATGGGGATTGGGGGGGAATGGGGGAGGGCGGAGAGGGTGAGGGGTTCATAGGTTCTGGGGACAGATGGCTCACCGCTGCGGGCAGGGTGGACCAGAAGGGTCACTAAACAGAACTAAAAAGCTGGAACTGCAGGAGCATTGCCCGGGAGCCCGCCCCCTGCCGCCATACCGGCCAATCCGAGTGAAGGACCCGCCTCTCACCATCTGGAGCAGGGATACCCTTGGCTCCCCAGGGAGTTCCCAGCGCTGACCTTGGCGTCTCCCTCTCAGGAATTCTGGCTCCCTGCCGGGTACCCATGGCCACCCTTCTTGAGGATGTTGAACCGACTGGAATAGCCTCAGGGTCCCAGGAGGTGGCTGGGGCAAACATTGCCAGCTGCCTGACCCTTCCAGTCTCTTCTTAGGCTGGGACATGTGGGGGAATGGGGAAGCTGAGTCTTGGATCCCGGAGGCTGAAAGGATTTGGGGCCCTCAGAGGCTGGGCGTTTGGTCCTCAATAAGTGATCAGAGGTTGTGGGATGAGGAAGAAGGTATGGAAACTGAAGTGAAAAGAGCATTAGCCTAGCAATGTAAGAACACCAGTCTCAATGTTGATTTCCATCCTTGTTCAAGTCCTGCCTTTGCCACTGAGTTTGTTTCCAGAACTAATCATTCACCAGACATTTATTAAATGCTTACTATGTGCCAGGCACTGTGCTGGCAACACAAAGACAAAAGTGAATCAGTGCCTGCGCACAGAGAGCCTACATTCTAACAGGATTCAACATGTGTGTAGGTAGAGCGTGTGTATACATGCATACACACGCATATATAATATACAATATAGCAAAGGCAGTTTGGGGAAGGAGGGCACTAAGAATTGGGGGGACCAGGAAAGGCTTCATGTAGATGATGGATGAATCATGAAGGAAACTAGGGATTCCAAGACATAAAAGTGAAAATGGAAAACACTCCAGGCATGAGTAACAGTCGATACAAAGACATGGAGATTATGTGGGAGGGACATCTAGTAGGCCTCTATGGTCTCAAGATAAAGTGGAGAGAAGTAATATATAATAAGATTGGAAAGATTAGAAAGGACCTATTTGTAAAGATAGATCATTGTGTTTCCTTTTTCCTGACAAGAATAACCTTTGCACTAGATATAGTAGAACAAATATAGCTAGTAAGGCACTAATACCTAATACCTAAATAAGAGAGGAGATAGTAAGAGAGCCCTTAATTCCCCTTGGTGAATTCAGGTTACCTGTTGACCCAGATGAACTACAGGCTTGGGTCCTGAAAGAACTATCAGACATGATGGCTGAGCCTCTCTTAGTGATTTCTGGAATGTAACACTCCCTCTGGGGCTACTTCCCTAACTCCCATTTGAATTGATAAGTCTGGTCCTTCAGAGGGTGGCTGCTACTACTGCTCCTGGAAAGGTTCAGTGTTGCTTCATATTTATTATTAGTCAGTATCCTCAATTACATTTTAGCAAAAGTGTTTACTAAAAAGGCATAGTAAAAAGAATTGGTAAAATATTTTCTCCTCAGATGGGATAATGGGGCACATCCTCCCCTTGCACACACAAGGTCCTTGGGAGAGTGAGCTCAAATTTAAGAGTATGGTGGTGGTAAGGCATACAGTAAATACAAAACTCCTAGTTACTGAAAGTTCTTTTCTCCTTTCATGAATCCCTCATGGAATGAATAGCAGGGGGTAGTCTGAGTGATGGTTGAGTTTACCAGAATGGCTGGCTCTTTGCAGGGCCAAGTATCTCTTCTGGAAAGGTCAATCTGATACTAGGCTGGGCCAGTTTGCTGTTGGATTAAGACTCTGACACTTGCTACCAAGCCAGGTCACTCCTCTGCTGGGTCTGGCCACTTCTCCACTTTGCTGGCACTCTCTCCTCCAGTTCTGCTCAGGCAGCAAGGGAAGGGAAAGGAAAACACTGATTAATAGTCTAGAGGTGTTCTAGGATGTGTAATGCTTACAACATCTCTGCCTGGGTATCTCCACCTCAAGCTTAATACAGGTCACCTTGTGACTTCTGTACTTAACTGTGTATCCAGCTCTTTTGGACCTCTGCTACCAACTCCAATCCCCAGCAAAATTTCTGATGGGACCTCAAGCTCACCATGATCCTGGTAGCCTGGAGGTGGGAAAAAGATAAAGACACTTTTCAAGAATGTTCTCTTTTCTACTTTGTTCCATTATCTACTTTATTCTGTGTTCTCAAGGGCTTTTATACTCCCTCATTGGCCTGTAGTAAGTCTATGAAACTTGGAAATTGCTTACTATTTTGTACATAAGTCCAGAGGCACATTTGATCATTTCAGGCAAGCATAATTTGTTTCCTGTGTGGCATTGTTTGCCTTTCATCAAATGACCAAAGTCCCATGATCCTTTCAAAATGATAAAGGGTTTGTCCACACATATTTTCATAAAAGTTTAAGAAAATTCTTTTATACCTAGTGTATTTCATTCAGTGATTAATTCATTGGTTTTTTGCGGGGGGGGAGGTGTCAAAACGTTCAAAACTGGACTCATTATCTTTTCCCTTAAACTTTCCCCCTCTCCTTACTTCCCCATGACTGTTGAAGACACCACCATCTTCCCAGTCACCCTCAACTCACTCTCTGTTCAAGTAGTATTTAAAGAGGGAGCTGCTTCCTAAGTTTAGATATGGGTGGGCGGACCGGGGGCGGGGCTTTCAAAGGTAGAGGGCGGGGTTGTCTAAATGATGCCTTTCCATTGGCTGCTGATTTTGAAGGGTTTTTTTTTTTTTTCCTGAGCTATCCTTTCGCTCCCCCCCCCTGACGCCCGTTGACCCGGAAGCTCTAATGGCCAACATGGCTGCGCCCAGAAATATCGACAAGTAGAGCCGGAGACAACCGGGAATCGCGGTGACGGGGGAATCGCCGTCGTGCGGCTCGAGAACCAGCCCAGGCTCCGGCCTCTGAGTCCCTGCCCGGCCTCCGAGCGCTCTTTGCCGTAGGTCTGCGGCCTTGGTGACCTTTTCCCCTTGGATCGCGTTTGGGAAGGGGAGGGGCGGGGCGGCGTGAGCCCCGCCTACTGTGTGTTTGTGCTTCTGTGTGAATGTATCGTGGGTGTGTGCGCGGATTTGTGTATTCGTGTGAGTATATGTGTGTATTGTGTGCACATGGGTGTGTATGTGTGACCTTCAGAACCCCCGGCCCCTTCCCCGTCCCCAGACCCCACCCAGGCAGAGTCTTGGCTCTGTGCCAGCGAACCGGAGGGGGGTCTAAGAAAGAGAGACCCAGTCTGCCTGTAGCTGGCGCATAACTGAGGCTGTGCCCAGCTGCCTTGTGCTGTGTGAGGATTATCTCCTGGCAGTGCCGTGGTGGAGGCGTGTTAGTCAGTCATCAGGCATTTATTAAGTGCCTGTTGTGTACACTGTACTCCCATGGGGACGCAAAGAAAAGCAAAAACAGCCCCAGCCGTCATGGAGCATACGTCCTAATGGGGGAGTCAATACGAAGCTAATTAGGTGTCTACAAGATCCATACTGAGTAAATGGAGGGTGATCTCGGAGGAGAAGGGGAAAGACCCGAAGAAGAGGGCTTTGGGCTGAATCTTGAAGAAAGCCAGGGGAAATTGAGGCTGAAGTGAGGAAAGAAAGCATTCCAGGCTTGGGAGGCAGCCAGAATGCCCTGCTTGAGAAACGGTAACAAGTACAATGTAGTTGGGTCAGAGAGATAGTAAAGTTTAAAAAAAAAAAAAAGACTGGAAAGTAGGAAGGCACCAGCCTATGAAGAGTTTGAATATTTGAACCTGGAAATAATAGGAAGCTACTGAATCTATTGAGCATGGAGTGGGGTGTGGATGTGACCAGGTCAGGCCTACTTTGACCATTGAATGAAAGACTCAGATTGGGAACACCAGTTAGAAAGTTATTGCAATAGTTTAGTTTTTTGTTTTTTGTTTTTTTAGTTTTTTACATTTCTAAGAACCTGAACTAATGTAATGCTGTGTGTGAGAGAGAGGGGTGTAACATGGAAGAGATGCTGTGAAGTATAGAAGTGATAAGATTTGGCAGTGAATTGGACATGTGTGAGAGTGGAATCAAGGAGTACACCTAAGCTGAGAGCCTAGGTCAGTGGGAGGAAGGACATGCCCTTGACGTAGTAGTATCAAAGTTTGGAAGAGGGAAGGATTTGGGGGGAGTGTGTGTGTGTGTGTGTGTGTGTGTGTGTGTGTGTGTGTGTGTGTGTGTGTGTACAGGGAGGTATCCAAGGCCATCCTCTGGGCCAGCTAACTACATATCCTTTCCTTAGGTTAGGTAGGCATCTGGTTGTCATTAGTTCCTGACCAGGGCCAGCAACAGGATGAACTGCATACGGAGGGCTATCCTAGCCTGGGATCACTCTGTGGGTCAACACTTCCTTTTGAGAGCTGCTCCAGTACACAGCCCTTGCCTTTTACAGGTAGTGGGAATGGGATAGGGATAGGGACCTCCTACTTGCCTAACTTTGGATAAACCATTTAAGCTGTCTTGGCCTTCTCTTGGAGGTCATCCAGTTCCATACCATCATTTTACAGTTGACAAAACCATCATCCTTTCCCGTTTTTAGTCCTGTTTCCCTCTCTTCTGGACTGAGTGGGTTGGGGGGATAGGAGGAGGCACCAGGTTCCCTCTGGTTATGCCCCATTCACCTACCTTCTTCAGTTCCATCTTAAACTGCCTCTTAGTAATCTTCATGTGGGCCATTCAATTTTGGTGCCATTCCTGGCTAGCATTTCTTTCAGCAAATTCTGTTGAGTGTTTAACAGCTTCCCAGGCCCTGTGTACTCAGAAAGACTGAGACAAGTTAGGAATGGGAATCTGAAATTATAAATGGGAAGGCACACAAATGCCCCCAGCAAATAGAAAAGAACTTTTTGTTGAAGGCAGAAAAATCCTTTTCCTAACACAGATGTTGGCTATTGTGGGGAAGAAGGAAAAGCTAATAGATGGAGAATCCCTGGCTAGATTTGACAGTGGTTTGTATATGTTAGATGAGAGAGAATAGAGTTAAGGATAACACTTAAGTTGGGAACCTAGGTTAGTAGGAGGATGGAAGTTCCCTTGACAATATATTGAAAGATTTTGGAGCCTCAGGATTCCAAATTGGGAAGGAGAAGGCCTGGGTTTTTCCAGAACCAACCAGGTTCTTTTGTAGATAACAAGCCTTAGGACCAACTGTTCAAATAAAGAACTAAGACCCAGAGAAGTTGAGAGCTAAGTATTCAAGCTCATATCCATAAGTAACAGAACCAGAATTCAAACCTAATTCCTAAACTCCAGTTCCAGTTATCTTTCCCCCGTATTTTATTGCTTCTCCTTTATGAAAGGAATGAGGTCCTTCCTAAGTGACCCTACCCTATGGATATAGGATAGGCAGGCTTCCTGGTGGTCAAGGGTGTCAGATCGCCACTATGATCCTTTTTGTTGACCCACAGGGCCTGTCCCAGTTCCCAAGGGGCTTCCACAGCAGTGCAGCAAGATTAACCTCAGATTCTGACCAAGTCCCTATGGTGAGACCCCCTGCAGTGTCCACGAAGGCCTTGGAGCCATACGAGGACTTCTTTGAGCAAGCATCCGGTGGACAGCGAGATAAAACAGGATTCTCAAGGGCAGTCAAGGCCTTTGCCCATCGGGACATGAGAAAGCGGGGCCATGTTGATTTTATCTACTTGGCTCTTCGGAAGATGCCAGAGTACGGGGTACAGCATGACCTGAATGTCTATAACCTCCTACTGGACATCTTCCCCAAGGAAGTCTTTGTCCCTCGGAACATGCTGCAGCAAATCTTCAACCATTACCCCCGTCAGCAGGAGTGTGGTGTGAAAGTGTTAGATCAGATGGAGAACTATGGTAAGAGGGAGAAATCTGAGAATCCCTTCCCACCCCCAGCCTTTGCCAGGGAGGGCACTGGAAGAAGAATATTGCTCTTAGCCAGTGTGGAATGGGATTAGATGGGGTTGAGTGAACTGGGGGTGATTAGTCCCGGTTCAGAAGACTAAAGAAAAAGTTTTTTGAGGGGGTACAGGGGTGGGGAGAGGAATACTCTGTCTATAAGGATATAAAAGGCAGTCACATGGAAGAGGGCTCAGACTCTTGCTGTTTGACTCCAGAGGATGAAGAGCAAGTTGGGAAGGGGCTGGGCAGCCCAAATTCTTCTACCAGGATAAGTACCAGGAGCTTTGATTGAGACATAGCAGAGTCAGATTTAGACTTTAGGTTAGAAAATGTCATTAGCAATTAGAGCTAACTAGAAATGAAAGCACTATCAGGAGACAGTAAGTTCCCCAGTCTGGGAGGTCTTTGGAAGAGGCTAGATAATCACATGGCAAGGATACAGTAAAACTTGGGCTCTTAACCTAGGTTCTATGAACTTGCTTTTTAAATATTTTGATAACTGCATTTTCTACGTAATTGGTTTTCTTTGTAATTGTATGTATTTTGTTTTATACATTTAAAAACATTATCCTGAGAAGGGGGCCATAGCTTCACCAGACTCCCAAAGGGAGTGACCCCAAAAAAGTTTCAGAAACTCATTTCTAGAGGGATTCTTGTTCAGGCAGGGTTTGGACTGGATCATCTTTGAGGCCCCTTCCATATCTAAAATCCTGTCATTCTGTTTTTCAGAAGAAGGGCATGGGTAGGGAGCTCCCTGCTTTGCTTAGAGGACACTACCCTATGCCAGGCAGTTTACCTCTGACCCATATCTGCTTCTGTGTCTGGCTTTGCCTTTCCCTGTTCTCTTCTGTCTCTTTCCCTTCTGGCCCAGCACAGGGGTCATCCCAAACAAGGAAACCGAGTTTCTGCTGCTACAAATTTTTGGGCACAAGAGTCATCCCATGCTCAAATATCTGCGCCTAATGTACTGGTTCCCCCGCTTCAAGAACATCAATCCATTTCCGGTGCCAAGACCGCTACCCAAGGACCCCATTGACCTGGCCCGGCATGGTCTGGAGCGTATTGCAGCTGACTTGAGTGCCAGAGTCACTGTCTACCAGGTAGCACCCAGGACCACACAATTTTCCCAGCTGCTACTGTAGGTCATGATTACTTTTTCATCCTTATGACCTCTGTCTCTGAGGCCACAGGACTTTTTCCTCTACTGATCCCACTGTCCTTCTGTGTTTCCTCTTGACTCTTTCTTTGTCCCTCGGGTGGGGTAGATGGTAACCATGGGAGGGGTGGGGCTGGGTACCTTGTACTCTTTGATATTCTCTCTGTAGATGTCTGGGCCAGAAGATCTTGGAGCTAACCCATCACAGCCTCACATTGTGGGTAGGTCTTGTGCCCATTGGGTATATAGCATGTTGCCAATCTCCTAAGACCACAGATAGAATGGGGTTAGACAGGAAGAGAGTATATGGGAAGACCCTGAGGGTAGAGTTTCCGAAGGGCACAGGGAGTCCTCAGAACCTTGAAAAGACAGTGCCTATTCTGTCATCCTACTTGTGCTTGAAGACATAAACTAAGAAGAATTCTGGAGAGAAAAAGCAGAGATATAAAGTGGGGCCTCGAATTAGTTAGCTTGAGGGCCTCTCTAAGTCTTTGCATAAGGTGACAGACAAAACCTGGTGCTATGTATTATGTTACCATATCTTATAGAGGTAGAGCTGGAAAGAACCTTGGCGATAAAGTATAACCCCTCATTTTACATCTGGGCTCCTGAAAGAGGCCCTGGATGGGGTGGGTGGAAGTTATCTGGAAATAGTTAGCACTGGAATTGATGTGTAGCTTTGTCCCTCCCTAAACCAGGGATCCAGAGCCCTGACCAGCAGGCTGCCTTGGCTCAACACAACCCTGCTAGGCCTGTTTTTGTCGAGGGCCCTTTCCCACTGTGGCTTCGAGACCAGTGTCTCTACTACCATGTGCTTCGGGCTGACCTGCTGCCTCCTGAAGAGAGAGTAAGAGGAGGAACTTGGGAGGGCCCAGAGGGAGGGGTGGTGGGTGTTCCAGTGCCAAGTATGGAGTAGAAGAGTGGTCTGACCAAGGGCACCAGACACTGACTCTGGTGCCTTGTAACACTGGGTAGTTCTGACAGCTATGCTTAAAACCCTGGTTGGAGTGGGTGATACCCCAGGGTGTTTGGCTTTAATCTGAGCCCCATGGATGCTGCCATCAGCAGGAAGATGAGGAAATCGGACCAGAGAGGAATCTCTATTACCCCATGCAGCTGGACTTGGATTTGGATCGAGGACCCTGGGATGACTATGAATTTGATGTGGATGAAGGTATTGGGGTTCCTCTCTATAGCCGCAGGGTGGTTTTTCTAGGGTCTGGTATAGCTTCCACTTCTACTGTTCTTTGGGTTTGAGTTGGAAGCCCCTTGGCATTGTCTTTCCATTCCTGGTACTACTTTAGGCACAGGGAACTGGGCTGGCCTCAAACCTGGACAACTAGTCTTATCAGGGGAGGTGGCCGTAAGAGTGGTGGAGACCCAGGTTTCTGAGCTTCTGCAGGGCTTGCCAGAATGGGTCTACTTGTCAACTGGAAGAAGGGAAGGGGGCAGTCCAGGAGGTGAGAAGCTTCAGGCCTTGGTGTTAAGGGTCAGGAGTTTTATTATAGCTAGTCTTCTTGGAAGCCAGTCTCTGGCTCCTCCAGCCCAGAGCTCCCATTTGTTCCTGTAGTGGAGGAAGGCCCCATATTCGCCATGTGTATGGCTGGAGCCCACGATCAGGCCACACTTGCCAAGTGGATCCAGGGCTTACAGATCACCAACCCAGCACTGGCACACATCCCGGTAGTCTTCCGCCTGGGAGCAGTGGGGGGAGAACTCCAACTCGCTGAGCATCAGGAACTCCAAGGCCAGCATAACCAGGAGCAAGAGGAGCAGGCATCTCCAAGGGAAGAAGAGGAAGAGCCACCCCAAACCCAGATCCAACAGCAGGGTCAGAGCTGAGCCTTTGCCTGAGAGTGTTCTGAGACTGAGTGTTCTTTGCTCTCTGCTAGGTGTGGCTTTGGCTTATCATAAAAGCAGGGGCTGAACTTGAAGCCCCAAACCTTGACAGGGAACAGGGTTTTGATGCAGCTGCTTCCACCTGCCCAGGGGATCAGTGTGTCAAAATGAACTCTGCTTGGCTACTTGCCTCTCCTGAGTAGGTAGCAAATAAAGCATCATCCTTGGGGATTCTGCCTGCCCTTATTTCTGTGGCTGTTCCAAGCCTTGTTGTGGACTGCTCTTGGAGGCAAGGCATGACATAGGGGTAGGGATAGTCTGACCGAAGCCAGGCATTATCCGACATGCAATTTGTTTGCTCAGATTTTCATAATGGGACAGTGTGAGAAATCTTTCTATGTGATACTGGCATGCATTAGCTGCTCAAGACTGTGGCCACATTCCCCCACCCCACCCCCACCCCCCCACACACAAAAAGAAGTTAAATACCAGCTCGTTCCTGGAGTTTGCTTTTCTTTCCAAGCCTTCTCTTTCCCTCAAAATCCATTAATGTGGTTTGTTGGAAAAGATGCAGGACAGAGGCAAAAGACCCTAGTTCCAATTCTGATACTTCTTAGGAGCCCTGCATCCGAGCCTTAGTCTCGGATAGTCACCTGTACAGTGAAGAGATTTTAAAAGACATCCTCTCCAAGTTCTGTGCCACCTCCCTGCCCCGACTGGTGTATGGTGGGCGGCCCCCTGGCTGGCTGCACATCTGGGGCAGGCATTTGGTGCTGCTGCCGGAGCCCCTGACGACCTTGGGCACTTGGGTCACTTAGCCTCAGTTTTCTTGCAGATATTCCTCCAGTTCTCAAATCTTCCCCTTCCCCCCTCCCCTCTAGTGGGTGATCCGGTGCAGAGGGGGCGGGGCGCGCTTTGGGCTCGCGCAGGCGCGCTCAGCGCGCCGGGGCCCTTTTTAGCGAACGCCGGCTTAAATTTTTCCCGGCGGGCGCGGGCCATCGGCGCCACTTCCGGCCGGGCTCCTAACAACGGGAGAGGCTGTAACCAGGGAGGGGGGGGGATGGCGGAACGGGTGCCGGAGCCTGAGGCCGAGACGGAGACCGGGGCCGAGGGTGACGGCGGCGGGGAGGGCGCAGCGAGCCGCAAGGCCCGGGGCCGGCCACGCCTCACCGAGTCGGACCGGGCGCGGCGGCGACTGGAGTCCCGGAAGAAGTACGACGTGCGGCGCGTGTACCTGGGCGAGGCGCACGGGCCCTGGGTGGACCTGCGGCGCCGCAGCGGCTGGAGCGACGCCAAGCTCGCCGCCTACCTCATCTCCCTGGAGCGGGGGCAGCGCAGCGGCCGCCACGGGTGAGGCCCGGGCCCCCTCCTCTCGCGGGGCCCCGTGCCGCCCGCCACCCGCCGAGGGAGCGAGCCGGAGCGGGGCCCGAGCTCCGAGCCCTGGAGGGGTCGGGGAAAGCTTCCTGCAGGAGCTCAGCCGCGAGCCGGCCTGGGAGGGCGGGGGACCCGAGACATCGGACGGGATGTGTGTTGGGGAGCCAGGTCAGCCAGGATTTACCAAGCGCCTACTACGTGCCAGGCACTGGGCTGAGCGCTGGGGCTGCAGAGAAGGGCAGAGGGCTTCCCTGCCTTGTCGGGGGAGGTGGCATGCAAACAGCTCTGTACAGACTAGCTTTTGACAGGGAGAGGCTTCTGAGAGAAGGTGACATTTTAGCCGGGAGGTTGGAGAGGGGAACGGGAAGCGTGCCATTCAGACCTTTTCACCGAGGTGCCGGCTAGTGCTGATGACAGCCTGGCTGTGCGGGACCATTGCTGGTTCGAGCAAGATTAGGAGTTTGGTTTGAGTTCTGCCGTGTTTTGGGTCATGTTAGGGCGTTCAGAGGAAGGTGTCCTGTAGATATTTGGGAGAAGAGGTAGAGGTGTAGGAGGGGATGAGATTGCCTGAGGGCATGAGTGTGGGAAGAGAAGAGGACAAAAGGGGCAGGGACTCTGTCTTCAGGTATCTCTGGAGGATTGTGTTGGATAAGAGAAATAGACTTGTCATGTTTGGCTCCAGGGACCAAAACTAGGGTAAATGCATGTAAGTTGGGTAGGCCAGCATAAGGAAGATCTTGCCAAGGGTTAAGAGTTGTCTAAAAGCAGAATGATCTCAGGAGGTGCTGCAGCTCTCTGTCATTGGAAGGCTTCAAACAAAGGCTGCACGAACACTTTTTTGGGAAGCTATAGAGGAGATGTAGGTACAAGCTAAACTAGTTCAGCACTTAGAACAGTGCCTGACACTTAAGGAAGGCTTACTGAGTTGAGAGCCTCTGAAATTTTGTAACAGGAGATAAATTTTTGTAAACCTTTCAAACACTAAATTATGTACAAATGTCAGCTATTATTGTTAAAATGGAACACCAGCAAATCAGACAGGCTAACAGTTGTTAGAGTAGGAAGAGCACTTCGAGAGAGCAGTGTCATAGAAACTAAAGAAGGGAAATTCACCAGGAAAGAAGCATGTGGTCCTGGGAATACAAGTTCCTTAAGAGTAGGGATTGTTTAACTTTTATCTTTGTATTCCAGTACCTCTAACATAATAGCTGTTTAATAAGTGCTTGTTGATTGATTGAATAATACTGAGAGGTCTAGGAAGATGAGGGCTGATAAAATGCCATTGGAATTTCCAACAAACAGTTGTCAGTCATTCTGAGCAATTCAATGACCAGTTGTGACTTCAAAGGACTTAGTAGTAAAGTATGATTCCTGAAAAGTGGCCTGAAAAAGTGGTAGTGGGCAGAAAGTACAGGATGAGGCATGCATATATTGTCAGATAGATACTGGCCAATTCGTCGATTTGCTTTGTTTGACTGTACTTATTTGTGACAAAGAATCCTCTTCACTACTACCTATACTACCTGTGAGGTAGTATAAATTTTATTGTCCCCATTTTACAGATAGAAACTGAGGCTGAGAAAAGTTTTTGGAGAGAACAGTTTTTCAAGTGGAGTGCTGGGGGCAGAGGAGGCAGCTGCCGGGAAGGGGATATTGGGTGTGTACCATAAGTGAGTGGTAGAATGTTGTAATGGAAAGAGACATGGACTTGAGGTTAGGAAACCCATATTTGAATCCAGCACTAGCTGTGTGATTTTGGGAAAGTCCTGTGGCCTTCTTGAGCCTCACTTTCCATAAGGAAAATGAGAAATAAAGAGAACTGTGCTCTTCCTCATAGGTTGTTGTGAGCAAAACACCTTGTATTCCTTCTTATTGTGGTTTAAGTATTTTACAGCAAAAGGAGAGATATGATGGTAGCCACAGAAGAGTAATGGGATCAAGGGAAAACTTGTAACAGACTTCCCATGGCCCTCACTTCCTGCCATGCATACACTTCCCTTTACCTACCATATAGCCTTCCTCATAGTCTTGCCTCCCTGACTTCTAGGTTATCTTTTCTCTGATTTTGAGGGCCTCTTCATGATAGCCCCATATCCATGTGCCATGGACCCTTCCTCCACCCGTTCTGCTACCGAATGAGAAGACCTTCACAGACTCTAGCCTGGCCCTCTCACTTGCTGCTGCTTCTCTCTGTTTCAGGAAGCCTTGGGAGCAAGTCCCCAAAAAGCCAAAGCGGAAGAAGAGTAAGTGGGTAATGGGGGCCTAAGGCTTGTGATTTGTCCAGGGAATGGAGGAGCAATGTTGCCGATGAGTCAGAGGAGTGAACCCCTATTTTCCGTAGCTTTCAGCAGCACAGATAGGGCTTAGTAGGCCCAGCAGGACTGAGGGAGCAAGGAATTCTGCTGGTAGCCCCATTCAGAGCTGGGCTAGATTTATCTTGTCCTCTCTTCTGGGCTTCCTCAGTGGCTCTGTTCTTATCCCATGGTCTAGGCAGTATCTGTGCCCTAATTGGCCGGGAACGACAGGGTGGCTGAAAGATTTGGGTAATTTCAGCTGTGACCGTGGAAAGGTATGAATCACATTACTGGAAGGAGTGTTAGTTGTTTGGAAGACTAGTCTTTGGCTGATGGAAGAATTGACATTTTGGTAGCCAGCCTTTCCTCCCCTGTTCTTTGGGGTACCTGCTGGAGGACAATGGCCCTCAGGTCTCAAAATGCCCTCTAGCAGCTGTACAATATCTCTGCCCTATGGGGAGGTTTTAGGTTATCAGTTCACTGACCCAAAGAGAACAATGTGGACTTCTGTTTTGATTAATAAGTTTTTATGTCCCAGAGCCTGCTGTAAGAATAGACTGGCCCCGAGGGTTCAGGGAGAATACTGTGTTTGCAGGTGTCCCCACTTGGGAAAGTCTCCTGTCTTCCCTTTCCCTCATCTCTCTCTCTGCCAGTGGAACCCTGGTCTGTCTCCTAGCACTATGAGTGGGCAACATTCCAGCCCTGGTGTTGGCAAGAGGGTTTATTCTCCTTTAGCCCACCAGCAAGGGGGCCCTGGAGGGAACCACAGCCAACCTGCCCTCCCTTCCTGCTTTCTGTTCCTTACAGATAAGGCCTTTCCTACTGACCCAGTGACCAGACCTCTGTTGGGAAGGGGGTGGTGCTGACATGGATATCGGTGGACAGTCCAGGCTGTCTCCCTGGGCAAAGGACACTTCTTCCTCTTGGGAAGGACAAAAGTGCTTGGTCCTCGAAGTAGAGGAATGGCCTATAGGCTTGCCTCTTGCAAGTGTTGTTCCATTTGTCTTTCTCCTTTCCTAGGAAGGAGGCGTAATGTGAACTGCCTAAAGAACATGGTGATCTGGTATGAAGATCACAAGAACCGCTGTCCCTATGAGCCTCACCTGGCTGAGCTGGACCCCACCTTTGGGCTTTACACCACAGCAGTGTGGCAGTGTGAGGCTGGACACCGGTACTTCCAGGACCTCCACTCACCTCTGAAGCCGCTCAGTGACTCAGAGAACGAGAGTGACAGAGGTAGGGATGCCTTGGGGCTGTTGTGAGCTGAGGGTTCTGGGGCACACACTCCTGGTACTGAGGTAGCATTGCAGTCTCCCCCGCAGGAGGGCCCACTCTCACAGTGGGCTCACAACTCTGTTTCTCTTCCCACCTTCCTTCTTTCCTTGAATGAAGTTGCCTACTCAGCCTTAACTGACATCTACTCTGCCCAGATAGTTTGGATTGGTGCCTGCTAATGTTGTATTAGGTTATCTCGGGGCAGGGAAGAAGAGAACTCAGCCCTTCTCCTTGGGTCTATTGGGAAAAAATTCACACATATAGACCAGAAAGCAGTTCTGAGGGGTGTATGATAAGGGACAGATAAGTTGTTCTGATAATGAGTGGTTAATGAGGAAATGATCATGAAAAGCTCCCTTTTGGAGAAGGGGGAGGGCAATAGATGTTGGGGAAATAGGATTTGTAGAATTGAAGGCAGAATTACCAACAGAGAAGACAGGCCAAACAAAAACAGAAATTAGTATAGCTTTTGTGAGGGGACGATTAGGAGACAAGTCTGAGGGAGCTAGCTAGCACTGGGCCTGGAGTCAAGATCCAAATCCAGCCCCAGATACTTACTAGTGATGGTGGGCAAGTCATTTAGCCTCTGCCTCAGTTTCTTCATCCATAAAATGGGAACAATCACACCACATACCTTGAAGGGTCGTTGTGAGACTCAAGTGAGATAGAATTTGTAAAGAGCGGTGCCTGGTATGTTGTGTGCGTGGCCACTGCTACTGCTGTGTCTTCATGACTCTGTTTCTTAAGTATGCTTCAGGTCTTTGCTGGGTTAACTAAAGTGGACTGTGATTGCTGGGCCAGGTCTGTTTTACAAGTGTGACCCCTGCTTTCTTTTCTGCAGTGGGGAATGGCCTGGGGGCTGGAAGCTCCGACTCCTCAGGCTCTGAATCTGACTCCGATTCTGATGCGCAGCCAGAGAACCGGCGGGTGCAAACTATGCAGGCCTCCCCAGTGCCAGCCGTGCCACCTCCTCCGGCCCCCGATGGCAGCAGCAGTGGGCTCATCACACAGGATGGTATCCACATTCCCTTTGAACACCACATGGACAACTTGACAGCAGAGCAGGGCACACCCCTGTGCCACAGCCCAACCACCAGTGGCCCTGAGAGCATGGAGACTGTGGTGTGTGTGCCTGTGCCAGTCCAGGTGGGCACAGGCCACAGTGCCCTGTTTGACAGTGTGCCGCAGGAAGCTTTGGGTGAGGTGGTGGCCAGCTGCCCCGTACCAGGCATGGTGCCAGGCTCACAGGTGATCATTATCGCAGGCCCTGGCTATGATGCTCTGGCAGCAGAGGGCATCCACTTGAATGTGGCCAGTGGTGGCAGCAGTGGAGAAGAGGTGCCCTGTGCTGTGATTGAGGGCGTGGCCGCCTACACCCAGACTGAGCCTGAAGGCAGCCAGCCTGATCCTTCCGGCCCCGTGGAGAGCATGGAGTGTATAGAAACCAAAAAAGGTCTCTCTCTTTTCCCTCCTCTCAGTTCCTCTCCCTTCCCTTCCTGGGCCTCCCTCAGGTCAGCCAGTTGACCCCAGGCAGAACCCTGTCCTGGGCCCCTGGGGGAGGGATCAAGGGCCAGGGAGGGCAGGGCCCCAGAGGAACAGAAGGTGGGCATCCTGCCCTCGCCTGTTCAGGAGCGCCCATGTACACACATGCCAGTGAAGACAAGGCAGCCTGGTGTAGTGGAAACAACACTGGATTTGGAGTCAGAGGCCCTGGGTTTGAATCCCTCCTCTGCCAATCACACTGCCTGTGAGACAGACTTTAGGCAAGTCACGTCACTTCTGGGGCTCTGTTTTCTCACCTGTAAAATGAAAGTGTTGGACTTAAAAATGATCTCCAAATTCCCTTCCAGTTCTAAATCATGGGAGTTTAGGACAGATATGTGGGGAAAGCGACTTGAATCAGTGGGGTGGGGACAGAGTTCAAGAAATGTTCCTTTTTCCTGAATTGGTTGGAAGCTGTTCTGGGTGCGGGAGGGTGGAAGAAAGTATGAAGATGTTGACATTGGGATGGAGGTAATGTGTGTCACCAATAAGCCTTACCTCAAGGGCCCAGGGGCAGTGCCCTCCTGCAGTACCACTGCCCATCTTGGTTGGGGCTCAGTCCTTGATCAGGAGTTCTTATCCCTGTTAGGGTCCACCCACACCCAGATTTGGGGGCGCTTTAGGAAGACAGACCCTTTCAGCAGGGGGCCCAGCACTAATATGTGACTTTCCCTGGTCCCAGAGAAGGAAGAACTCTATGTTCTCAAGAAGGAGGAGAAAGAGGAACTGTCTTCCCCAGAACTGGAGGAGTTAGAGACAGTGCCTGAGAACATGGAGCCTGAGCCTGAGCCTGAGGAGTTAGACAGCAATGACATGTCAGCCATCATTTATGAGATTCCCAAGGAGCCTGAAAAGTGAGTGTGTGCACATCCCATAACTGTGGTCATACAAAAAGTGGGCAGGAGGAGGGCAGGAGCCCGTGTTCCTCCTGGGCCATCCTGTGAGGGACACAGTGTTGGGGCAGCATGTCAGCTCTGTTGGGAGAAGGGATGCTTGGACACTGGCTCTCAGGACAAGGTCTGGGACAGACTCATGCTCTTCTCTAAACATAAGAGCCTGGGGGAGAACAGGCTGCAGATGCCCTGAGGGAATCCCCCCAAAACCCATGCCCATGTGCACGAGCATGCACATATTACACATATACACACATTCATGAAGCCATATAACCCCTCCCAGGAATGCACCCCCAACATGTACCTTGAAATTGAAACCATACCCCCCAAGAATACTTATACCCCTGAAGTCATACATACCCCCACCCCCATGCATATACATACACACCCCTTTGAAGCCATGCACACACACACACTCCTGAAGCAATACACATTCTCACTAGCATTCGTACACACACACACACACACCCCCCTAAACCCTCCCCAAGAATACATACACACACCCCTGAAACCATGTGCTTACACACACACACACACACCCTGAAGCCATGCGAATGTGCACATAGACACACTCCTGAAGCCTATATATCCTCACATATATATACACAGCATATATATATATACTCACACACCCCCAACTATAACCCCTTTATACACACGTTTCCTAGCCATGTACTTTACTTAGCCCATCTTACCCAGTGGCCCCATTTGCCTCTGTCAGAGATCTAAGTACCAGAAAGGAGGGAGTTGAGCTGGATCTGTGGGAATGCCTGGGGAGGAGCTGGCTGGGACCCCCAAAGAACAGGCAGGGCAGGGTCTCATGTGGCTTGATTGTACTAAGTGCAGCACTGTCCAGGGCTCCTAAGCACCAGGGCTTGAGCAAAAGTCTGAAAAGAGGCAGAGATGAGGATGATGGTGTCTTTTGGCTCAAGGCCTGAGCTTGCTCTGATGTTGTCTCTACTTCCCCCCACACCCCAGGAGGCGTCGAAGCAAGCGGGGCCGAGCGACAGATGCTGACGGCCTGTTGGAGATGTTCCATTGCCCCTATGAAGGCTGTAGTCAGGTCTATGTAGCCCTCAGCAGCTTTCAGGTACACCAGGCCTCTCAGATTCCTTTCCCATTTGTTAACAAGTATTCGTTAAGCATTTGTGCGTGCCAGGCTCTGGGGAGATAAAGGCCAGTGGGAGATAGGCCCTGATCTTAAGGAACTACTGTTCTCTTGAGCTGGTGTATCTGTGTCAATATGACCTAACTCGAGAGAGAGCTCCAATAAGTAGGGAAATCAAGGAAGGCTTCTCAGCAGCTGCAGCACCTGGCACCAAAATAGGGCTTCAGGAGATGGGCTCTCCCACCAGGGAGGCTGAAATCTAGAGAGGGAGAAGGAAAGTTAGGCTGAATAAGTGTGGGCAGTGAGGCTGAAACTGGGTAAGGAAGACAAGAAGGTGCTGATGAGCTGTGGGATTCTAGTTAGGGGCTCTGCCTCTCAGCTTCAGGGACCTCGAATGTCACCTGGGGTTGATCGTGGCCCTTCCCTCACAGTTGTTGTCAGGAAGGGCCTTAGAAAAAGGGTTAGAGGATAGAATAGATGCTAGATGACGTGCTTTGCAGCCCTTGGAGTATTGCTGTATAAATGTGAGCTGTTATCATTAGGGGGAGATGTTTGTATTTTATCTTAAAAGGAATGAGCCACTGAATTGTTTAGCAGGGGAATGACAGGGTTAGATCCATCCTTTAAGACCATTGGGCTTGCTGAAAGGGTGTAGAGAGAAAAAAGACCTGGGACAGCTTTAAAGGACACTCACCAGTAGGGCAGTGGTTCATGATCTTGAAAAGGAGACTTAGAAAGAGGAGAGGGCGAGGGGGCAGAACCTTGGTGAGAACTTTATCCTTTAACTCTACAGACTATGTACCTCAGACCCTGTAAGAGATCCTTGGGCTAAGGATGTTCTAGCTGCCCCTATCCCTCTAGGACTGGGAATTAAGAAATGAAACCAAAGGCAGGCAGGAGCCTGCCAGGGGCCCCATTTACAACTCTCTCACATGTGTGCCCTCTTCTGGGGATCCCCTTGGGAATATCCCAAAGAAAAATGTTTCCTTGTGAATCATTTGGATCACAGGTTTACTTACTGTCTGCTTCTATCCCCTCTCCACTCTCAATTTGTGTATTTTTTTACTCCAGAATCATGTGAACCTTGTCCACCGGAAAGGGAAAACAAAAGTGTGTCCTCACCCAGGCTGTGGCAAGAAGTTCTACTTATCCAATCACCTTCGAAGGCACATGATCATTCACTCAGGTTGGGCCTGTGGAATTGTGGAGTTCAGTTTGGTTGGGATAATGGGATAGACAGTTCAGTAGAGAACTTTTTCGTGGCCAGCCAGGAGGTAGTGCTGAGCTCAGTCCAGTTTGAATCCCTCTTAACTCAGAGTTCTTTCCCTTATTTAAGGTCATTTACATACAGTGGTACCCACTCAGTCCTGCACAAAAAAAAAAAAATATTTTCTTAACCAGACTTGATGGAGGCCTTTTTGAGTTGTCACGAATGGAGGAATACATTTTAAGAATGAACCCTTAACCTTCATTCCCTGGGTCTCTGGGCTGTACTTCCAGGTGTCCGAGAATTTACCTGTGAAACCTGTGGGAAATCCTTCAAACGAAAAAATCACCTCGAGGTCCATCGACGGACACATACAGGAGAGACCCCTTTGCAGTGAGTGATGGCTTTCTCTCCCCACCCCAAAGCAGCCCTCCAGGGTTCTTGGCCCCAGAGAAGGTTGGGCCTTCTCCCTGTCCAGGCTCAGGGAGATTGAAGCAGTGAGGTTCCTCCTCAGGCTGTGGCTATGGCCCTTGGCAGGGCAGTTGTAGCCCCAAAGCTGCCCCACCTCTGCCCCTGCTTATCCCCAGGTGTGAGATCTGTGGTTACCAGTGTCGACAGAGGGCATCCTTGAATTGGCACATGAAGAAGCACACGGCCGAGGTGCAGTACAACTTCACCTGTGAGCGCTGCGGCAAGCGCTTCGAGAAGATGGACAGCGTCAAGTTTCACAAGCTCAAGAGCCACCCTGACCACAGACCCACGTGATCCTGGCTGCCCCAGCACAAGGACACTCCTATTTATTTGTCCCTGATGATCTCCTGGGCCCTTCTCCCTAAACCTGACCCCGATTCACAAAGGCTATTCCTGGGAGGCTGAAGAGAGCCAGCCCCATTCTGGGGCTGCAGGCAGCATAGGTGGACACTGAGGGCACCAGGGCAAGCCATGAAGGAAGGAGATGGCCTCCAGGAGTGGCCCTTTTCTGTTGGATCAGGGCTTTGCTGGGGGATGTAGCAGGTTTTGTCAGGATCTGCTTGGATGTCGTGGGGCATGGGTCCACCCCCTTAAAGCTGGGGTCTCTCAGCTAAGTTGCTGGGCAAAAGGGCTGGACACCTGGAACAGTGTTAAGTGAGCAAAATTTATTAAAAAAAAAGACACACCAAAAAAAAAAAACACCCCTCTCCCCACCCCACCTCTATGTATGTTTAAGGCCAAAGTGGTGAGTTCACACTCGAGCACTTGGGGAGACTAGGCCTAGCTTTATACCTCCATCCTTTTGGGCCTAAAGAGGAAAAAGGAGTGGCCTGTGTGTGCTTTGCCCATTTATTTATGTATGCTTTCCTCCAGAGGCTCCTGCCTGCCTTTAGGATTGATGGTTGACCTTTCTTCTGGAGATAGGAGAGCCCTGGGTAACAAGGAGGGACTGTAGCACAACCCTGACCACAGTTCCTTTCTCACATTTTTGGCAGGAGGAAGAAATGAGTTTGGGCCTTCCTAAGAAAAGGTTAGGAGGGTCGTGGGGTCTTGCCCAGTCTGTGCTTTTAGCCTTAGATTGCCTTGATGGCAGGAAAGCTTCTCCCTCCTTAGCACTGATAGCAACTATAGGGAGAAGATGTCTTTAGACCAAGAGGGTTGCTGTTCGGTACATGCAGCAGGGCTCCTTAGGCTTTGGGCCAAGTTATGGCTTCCTAGAGCGTGTGATAGGGATGGGAACTCAGGATTCTGGACCCCTACCCCTCCTTCCCTGGCCTGCCATCAGGGTCAGTTCCTCCCAACTCATCCCATTGTTCCTGGTGGTTGATGAGTCATACTCAGGTATGTATGCACACTTTTATCCCTTTCATGAACAGTCAGAACCTTAACGAAATGGGTGAAGCCATTGCTTTTCCCCTAATTCTGCCGCTGAAACTGAGGTGTCAGTCAACAGTATACCCTGTGCTGGGTGTTGGGCTACAAGAAGCCCCTCTATGAGTCAGGCTTGTGCAGAGGTGTGGGGGTGGTGGGGAGGGGTTAGCACAGCACTTAACATAGCCCCGGGAGGGGAATGGTATATACCTTTGTAGATGGATGTGCCTAACGGCTCGAGTTGTGTCCTAGGTCCCAAAGGGTTGGACAGAGGATGGCTGCAAACCCACATCTGACTCCAAATCTAGGGCTTTACTTCCCATATCCCACTGCTCCTACCGTGATACTTCTATGGGAGGATAGAAAAACAACCCTTCTTGGCGACAAAAATCTAGTGCTAGGACAGTCTCCAATCCCTATATTTCAAATCGGTTTTGAGAATTCTGCCCCTGAAGCCGGGTCTTTTGCCAGTGTTTCAGGCCTCCTTTGGCCAGGAGGTGGCGACTAGGTTCTTCGGCAGAACGGAGCACATGACTGCGCTACTTGGAGTCTAGGCATGTGTCTCACCCCTCTGTCCTCACCTCCCGCCCTGGGCATGTCGGGACACTGATTGGCTGCAAACGCACCCGGTTCTTGGCCAGCCAGTCTCCTGCTTTGGAAGGAAGGTGAAGTTCTGCCTCTCCTTCCCATTTTGGTCGTTCGCCTCGTGCTTTTCAGGCTTGGGTAGGGGTTGCTTGAAGACCGAGGCTACCAGAACCCCGGCGCTCGGTCGCTGGTTTTAGATAAGAGTGGAAAGGAATCCTTTCCCAGTTCAGAGGCCGAGAGGCAGCCTCAGATCGCACCCCCTCCCCTCCCCAGCGGTCGCAGCAGGGAGACCTGCAGTTACCATGGGAACCCTGCTTGGGCCTTACGCTTCTAGAAGCTGGTGGCGGGGATCGCTCCCGTATCCTCAAGTCCTGCCGCGCTCATCACCTCTCCTTCGACCCCGATGGACTGTCAGTTCTTCCCCGCCCACGGAGGCCAGTCAGCTTTTTTTCTCCCCAGACTCGCTGATATGAGGGAAAATGTGCTTTCGATATTCTATTCTGACCAATAGGGGAACCCGAGTTTAGCTTTCGGGCTCTGGCGACACTGTTATAAAACATTCCATTGGTTTCTTTTTTCCTCAGCGCGGCTTGCGGGGAGATTACGGGCTGTGGGTGGGTGGGTCTGAACTAACAACCGTGAGAATCAGCGCTGGGAGAAAACGAAAGAGAAGGGCAGCGAGGCCCATAGTGCCCGCCCAAAAAGTCCCCGGCGACTCGGGGAGAACAATACATTCAATAGCTCGAGAAGGAAAAGGCAGGTGTCATTCCCCCCCCACACACACAGACACACACGCTGTCCGACCAATCGGAGCACTTGTTCAAGATGGGTGTCCTTTCACCCCACAGTCCGGAGCTCACGAAAACTGGTCCTCGAGGGGTATCCCTAAGGAGCCTTCTAGCGGTTTCTCCAAGTCAAGGTGATTGGCCTTTGTAGCCAATCCTCCCGACGGCTCCCCCTGTTGTCCACTTCGTGATTGGCTAGCTCTAGGTTCTTCGACGTGAGCATCTGCCCACGATTGGTTTCTTCGATGATTTTTCCTGATTGGGCGATTTTCAATCCCTTCAGTGGATGCTCCAAGGAAGAAGGGTCTGGCGTCCCTAGTGCGAGGCTCTGCGTGAAGCTGATCTATTACATTTGAACTACAGGGAAAGACTAGGATATGATGGTAGACCCTGTCCCTCTGCTTCTGTCTCCTTTTGTTTCGGCCTCTGTCCCAGAGGTTCTAGGACAGGCGAGGAGTGGGAGAGCAGGAGAAGAGCTCCCTCCGCAGTGGAGCTGCTACTGGAATCCAGGCGCCCTGCTGGTGATTTGAGAGCGGACGGAGCCGTCGTGGCGCGCTGTCTATGGTGCTGAAGTCGGGAGTAATGAGATGGTCACCCGAGAAAGGAACCTTCCATCTCAGAGTCAAAGAGGGGTGGGTTAGAGAGACGGACAAAAATCCAGAGAGACTGGGGACTGGGAACAAAAACAAAGGCTCCCGGGGCGGGACAGAAAGATGGAGAGGGATGAGGGATGGAGGCAGCTGCTACGTTTCCTCTCCTTAGACCCGGACTGGTTCTTATTGTTTGGGTCCCGGAGGCCTGAGGCTATGCGGGAAGAGGGAGGGTGGCGTCTTAGCTATCACTAATCTCAGGCCGGAAGTTTGTCTAAACCTGTGCATTCTGCACATGTTGGTACACGGATGTAAGCACGGGTTTATGTATGTGATACGCGGTGCAAGCATGTATGTGTAGTCATGTGTATGTGCCTATGCATGTCTGCGTCTTTCCGTGCGCGTGTGTATGTACGTCTGGACATACGTGAACTCATATAGTTATCTATCGAGATATTTGAAGACTTATACATGCACGGGATGCTCAGCCTGGGCTCCGCCTGGAGTGGCCATGGGTTCCCCTGGGCCTGAGAGTATGACGGTAGTTTACCCTGCCAATTAGAAGCCGGGAACCTGTGTTCATTTTTATGTAGGATCCGCCCACCCTGAGTTTGTGGGGAGGGGGGAATCCACGTGGTTCTTAGGCTTTCCGGGCTTCGGGTTGTGATTGGCTAAGCCTTGATTTTCCCCTTCTCCTCCCACCCCTCCCCACCCCCCATCCAGAGGCCTAGGGTTGCCCCTGGGAGACTCACTGTAGTCTGGCTGAGGAGCTTGTTCTTCTCTACTCCACCCTACCCCCTCCGCCCAAGTCAGGTTCCTTCATTCCTCCCCTTCTTCAGTCAAGAGGATCTCCAAGGGGCCTTTTGCGCTGGACTCAGGCTACTAGGGCTTTTCCTTCTGAATCGGTCAGTTCCTCTTCTTGGACTCGTAGTCCTCAACACACCCGAAGGGGTGCGCTGCGGCACAACCCGCACCCTGTCCCACCTTGCCAGGGAACTTCAGGGGTTAAGATACAGGGTCCAAAGGGTGATGAACACTCCTAATATTTCCTCTCTTTCGACGGGATCCGGATGCGCAGGTCCTCTTTCTTGGAGAGTTCCGCCCTTGCTGACTTCTTTAATAACGTAGAATAAGGGATTTGGAAGACGGTAACATTAGAGAGACACCAGGTGGATCTCTACTTATCCTTTTGTCCCGAGAATAATGTGGTTTTTCTCTACTCACTCTTTTGTACCAAAAATAATTTTACTCTCTCACACTCCTCCATCACCGTCTACCAACACCTCGAACAGAGCCTAGACAAGAGGGATAGAGACAGAGCATTAGAATTAGAATGTAAGCTCCTCCAGGGCAGACTGTTTTCATTTTCCCCCAATTCCTTATATATAATGCTAATAAATATTTGTGGAATTGAAGAGAGAAGTGGGGCCGCAGAAAGGCAAAGGAATACAGAGCCAAATAGAGAGAGTCAGGCTAGTCCGACCTGAATGTATCACAAAAGAGGATTCCCCTTTTCCCAGAATTCGGTCACTGCTCCTTGTGATCATTGGGCTCCTGCGAGGGAATGGTCCTTGTTTCACACCCGTTCCCAGGCCTAGCCAGCCCTGACTCTTTCTCCCCACATATGAAGAGAGGGGGTTCCAGAATTCCTGAGAGTACTTTCTAGCCGAATCTTTCAGGACTGTCCTAGATGACTACCGTCGTAGGGTGAAGACAGTAAAGTGGATAGATATCGGACTAAAAAGAACAAATGAGGATGGGGGAAAGGAATTAATGGAGCAGTGCCAGGGAGAGGAGAGACTAAAATTCAAGAGATAGACTTGGAGTCAGGCTTGGGGAGCAACGGGGCTGCGGGGGGGCCTGGACGGCGCGTCTCTGCCTCCACCTGCCGAGCAGACTGGGGGCCGGGAGGGGGAGCAGGGTAGCGGGGTGAGGAGGCGGGGGGAACCCTTGGATAGAGCAGCCAATGAGCTGCTCCGGCGGCGGCAGCTGGTGGTATAAAGGGCCGGGGGCGGCGGCGCCGCGACACACAGCGCGCAGCTCACAGCGCGGGCCGGGGCAGGGGCCGGGGCGGGCGGGCGGGCGGGGAGCGGGGACAAGCAGGGCCGGGGCCGGGGCTGGGCGGCGGCTACAGCTGCGGCTAGGGAGGAGCATCGCTATTTATTTTGGGAACCGCAGCTCCCCCTCCCCGGGGCCCCCCCGCCCCTAGCAGCCCAGAGCTAGCTGGGCAGAGCCGGGGGCGTCACCAGCTCCCCCCGCCCCCCCGACGCCGCCGCCCCCCCAACTCCATCTTCACGCTCTCGCCTCTCCCTCCTCCGCGGCCGCCGCCTCCCCATCAGGGCTGGGCCTCCTGGATCGCTGCTGCCGCCGCTATCCTCGGTCCTCCCGATTATCCCCCAGTTCCTCAACCCCTCTTCGAGGGAGCGGCCGCCTCCGGAGTTAACGAGCGGTGAAGCTCAGGCCGCGGGCCTCGCATGGTGCCGGGGCCTCTGGGCTGACGGACGCCCGAATCCGGGCCCCCCAGAGCCGCCTCTAGCCAAAACCGCGCCCGCCGGACCCAGAAGAATGGTCACTGTAGGTATCCTCTGTCCGCCGAGCGACTCGCGAAGGGAGGGCGGGGGTGGCGGATTTGGAGGATGATAGGGCATTTGGAGGAGGGTAGTGAAGAATGGGTCGTTTTGCTGGGCGTCCACCTCACCCCCCCACCCCCCACCCGGTGAGACCAGGCTGGGTCCCCTCCCCCTTCTCCTGCCTGAGGATGCTGAAGCGCTGCGGACTCAGGAGCCTCATGGGCCTTGTGGGGGGAGGGTAAGAATGGGCCCGAGCGTTAGAAGGGTGAAGGGAGGGGGAATCGACAGGGGTGGGGGGGATGGGAATGGAGGGCCCTAGGGAAAAAGGAATAGGTCTCGACAGCCTGGGAAGGGGGAGAATGAAAATGGGGCCTGGATGGGGGGAAAAGATTGATATATAATAGAGTGGAGCTGAGGGTGGGGACTGGCTTGGAAGATGGGGCGGGGGGGGAAGCGACGGATAGGCTTGGGCCTGAGTCCGAGCGCAGGTTAAGGGGGGAATCCTCTTGGGATAGAAATTGGGGAAATTCTGTATAGAGATGGGCCGAAAGTCCTGGTGAAGGGGAGGGGTGACTAAAATGAGATGAGGATGGGGGCCTCAGGGAAGGGGGGAGGGTTAAATGGGTTTGGATTCAAGCTTCAGCTTCGGCGTTATGGGGGGGGGGCTAGGGGTGGGGAAGGACGGGAAGAGATGGATGAAGATGTGGGCCTAGATCCAATGGGAGCCTGCATCCTTGGGGGATGGAACCCGGGGAGATGGAGATGGAGAGATGGGGCCTGAATGGGGAAATCGGGCCGGGTGGGGCTGCGTTGCGCTGCGCAGGGCCCCGGGGAGCGGCGGTGGCAGACTCAAGGAGTGGGCCACTGAGCGGGGGCGCTATTGCTGTCTGGGGGGAGGGGGGAAGGCGGGTGTGTCCAAAGACTGGCGTTACATCGAAATTCTGGGGTCTTGGACCGGGCGGGGGCTGGGGGGGGCGGCGTTTGTCCTCCACCCGGTCGACCTTGCGGCAGGAGGGGCGGGGGCCAGGAGGGGGGGGGCTGGGGGCGCTGTGCCCGCCCTGCTGGAATGCCGCGGGCCCGGCCCGAGACATCTCTTTGTTTCTCGGCTCTTCTCGCCACCGCCGCCGCCGTCTTGCGCGGACGCCTTCGCAGCCGCCTCGGGTTTGGGCGGGGGTGGGGGTGGGGGTGGTAGTGACGGGGGGAGTGGGAAGAAGGAAAGAAGAGTCGGGAGAAGTACCTCACCAGGGTGGGGGCTTCCATCTTCTTCCCAGGGGTGGCCAAGAACCGAGGGTGGGGGTGGGGGATGGGGGGTGAGGGTCATCGATGCAGCAACAGAGGAGGGGAAGGGAGGGCTGCGGCAGGGGTAGGACCAACCCAACCCCACGCCCCTCAAAGACCCTGAGCCCCCACCCCCGGTACCAAGCCTCCCAGTTCAGGGACCCACGCATCTGTGACCAAGACCCTCGAGACCTCCAAGAATCCCCCCCCCCAACTCTTTGGAAGACCACAGTCCTGCAGACCCTAAACCCGCCCTCCCCCTCCGTCCCCGTTCGGGTTCCTTCGGAAAAAAAAGGACGATCCTTGGGCGCACTCTTCTAGTCCCAAATCCACCTGCCATCCAGCCTCTGACCCCCGTCCAGGGCGTGTCTGAAGGACATCTTTTTGCGCTTCCCCCCCCCCACCCCCCGCTTCAATCACCACCCCTAGGACCTAGTAAGGCCAGTGACCGGCAGGGGGAGTGGCCTCAGACTGAGCTGGTAGCCCTGGGGCTAAGGGGTTCGGGCTCTGCCTCGGGGTGACCTTGAGCGGGCCGAGCAGTGAAGGAGCGGGCGCGGGGGCTGCAGAAGGCGCTCGCGTCTCGGTGCTTCGGCCCCGCCCCGCCAGACCCCACCCAACCAGACCACCCCACCCCTCGGTGCCTCGCCCCGCCGGGCTAGGCCTGAAGGTTTTCAGCAACCAGGGAGCTGGCCAGTTCCCGGGCTCTGAGGCCCTCCCACATCGGCCCCGCCCCTCCAGGCCCCGCCCACGCCGGCCCCGCCCCGAGCCTGTTGGGGTTCCAAGCTGCTCCTCCCAGCGCCCAGCAGGCAGCCCCATCCCGCAAGTAATTTCCTGCCCGCAGCCCTCTTTCTCTCGACCTCCCTTCTGTACCTGGACTAACTGTCTTCCTTTGTTTCTCTCTTTTTTCTTGCTGTCTCTATCTCTGAAGGCCCTATTTCTAGACCTGTATCTCTGTCCCTACCTCGCCCTCCCTACCTATCTTTGAATCTGTTCTCCACACCCTCCTAGCCTCCCCGACTTCCACTCCTCAATTTGCTCTGCCCCTGGTTCTGGCCCTAATCCTCCCCCCTCTTTGTGCCTATCTGATTCTGCACTTTGCTTTGTCTCTACCCCTAATGTCTCTGCCCTGACACTACCCCAGTGTCTCTGTTTCAGCCAAGGTGCCATTTTCCTTGTCCCTTCCCCTGTCTCATTTTTCTTTTCCCTGCTTGTCTCATCCACCATATCTGTACTTGTCCATTTCTATCCTTACCACCCCAGTTCTCAGACGTTCTGTCCTGCCTCCTCTCTGTGCCTGTCTCTGTCTTTCCTGTTCCTCTACCTCCCTCTCCCTTTTCTACCTCTGACTTTCAAGGTACCTCTCTCCTTCTATCTTCTCCTAGTCTGTACACACTGTTCCTCTTTCTGGCTCCCCTTGTCTCCCTACCAAGATCTTTTGCCTGTGAGGTTTCATACTAACCTGTTATCCTGGGGCCAGGATTCAGTTTGACTAGCAATTCTCCTGCCTCTCCAGAGGCCCCAGGGGTACATATATTTCTAGAAATTGGGAAGCAGTGTACTCCTCATCCCCTGTCCTGTCCCATCTCTTCTGTAGTAATGAAAAAGGCAAATAGGTGAGCGTGCAGAGAAGACCCTTTCCCTAGAACCAAGGACTACCTCCCATGTCAAACTTTGGGGCTTTTGCTTCCCCTTCCTGAGTAAACCAAGGCAAAATGCTATATGAGACTCAGGATTCACATATGATCAGGGACCCTACCCTGGGGAACATCTGAATTGTTGGAAGTAACAGCTGAAACTCCCTCTAATCCCTAACATAATTTGTTGAGGGGGGGGGGGGGTTGTGTGAGATGGTTGGGGCAGACCTTTGGAAAATGAAAACTTGAGGAGAAGGTTTATCAATTTTCATGGTGTTTGTAAGGAATGTGGATCCCTAGGGTAGGTAGGGGTGAGGCAAGAAAGGATAATTGCTTTAGGGAGGGCTACCCTGAGAGTAAACTGAGGCAGGACTGTGAAGAGAGTAAGGCATAGTCAGGGAAAGAAACCTTTATAGCACAAATGTAAACCAGAACTCTAGGATCCCCTTTTCTCTAGGCATAAAGAGGTGGGGGTGTGGGAATGCCAGAGCCTTAGGCCCGGTGGTGGCAGGCAGCCCTCGTGCCGCTGACGCCACCACTCAATGCCCCATTGTTGGGAGAAGGAGGGGCTGATGGGGTGTGTTTCTATGTGTCTGTGTCTCTGTATTTGTCTCCTTGTGTCTGTGGTCTCTGTGTCGTGTGCCAGGGAATCTCAACTTCCTAATACCTCAGGTGTGTTTGTCGCTGAAATGGTACTTCCAAAATGTTACTTACTAGGGAAGGTGCTCTCTGTATGGAGATATCTTTCCAGCAGGTCCCGTTCACTCTGTGGGAGCATCTGTTTGGGGACTTTTCTGTATAGGGAAGATGATGGAATTTAGAGCTGGAAGACCTTATTGGTCATCAATCCTCTCATTTTACAGAGCAGCACACTGATTTGACCCAGAGTGGAGAAGTAATTTGCCTAAAGTCATACACATATAGTAAGTGACAAAGTCCAGATTCAAACCTAGGTCCTCTGACTACAAACCCAGTGAAGGAGGGAGGGGAGGAGAAGTGCCTACAATATTTGGTTTCTAGCTTATTGGGGAGGGAGAAAATAGTCAGCTGAGCTAGGACTGGGGTAGTGGGGTGCTTCAGCTTAGTCCAGTGAAGAATTTCCATGGCAACCAGCCAAAGCCTTCTCTCTGTAGTCCAAAGAGAGAGGAAAAGATACAAGAGAAAGAGTGTGTGAAGGCTTGGGAGTTTGCTGTTTTCTTTCTTGAGAATGCCTAACTCCTTTCTCTGAAATGATCTCTCTATCTCTGTATCTGTGGGTATCATCATCATTTCTTGCCTCGGTTTCAGAGTGACTGGGCATTCCCTACACATGTCTCTGGTCATCTGAATGCATGTCTGGATCTCTGGGCAGCCTTGTGCAGATATATGTCTCTGCCTCTGTATTTGTTTCTTCTCTGTCTTTCACTATTTCCAAGTCTCTCTCTGGTCAGGATGTGGCTCTTCTCCCAGCAATGGAAACCTCCCTCCCCCACCCCCACCCCCGACAGGGGCCATATGCCAGGCTGGACTGATGCAGGCGGGGCAGGGAGGGGATGAATCCTGTCTTGATCTGATCCCCATTAGAGGCTTAGCCAGCTCAGTCCTGGATGAAATTGAAACTGCTAAGTCTCAGGGTTGGGGTGAGGTCAGTGCTCTGGGATGTAGAGCAGGAGGAAGTCATGGCAGAGCATCCTTCTAGGGAGGCCCAAACAACCTCTCTGGGGAGGGGGGAAGGGGGAGGATGATCACTTGGCCTCTACCATGAGGAAGGCCACGATATGTTCAGGGCTGTGGGACTCTGAGAGAGGGTGTGTGTGTGTGTGTGTGTGTGTGTGTGTGTGTGTGTGTGTGTGTGTGTGTGTGCAGATGGAGGTGGCAAATGTGGGCCTCAGCCCCTAGGGTTCACAAGTTATGCTACTGGGTCTTTATGCACCTGCCTCCCTCCACGCTCTTTCAAGTTCTGTGTTTAGGAAGGTTTGGGGGCTCTCCAAGCTTACACTGATGGACTGGGCCCCCAACTCTGTCCCATATTCTCTTGTCTGCTTTCCATTTCCACAACTCCAGGTGGTCTTAAATCTGGGTCCTCAGTCCCTGAGCACTCCCTTTCCACGGTCCCTCACCAGGCATGACTCCTTTTGTCTCCAGCAGATAATTAGCACCATGGAGACTCAGGTGTCCGGCGGCCCCCCCCCTACGGCCCTGCCCAATGGGCCGCTTGTCAGCACCAATGGAGCCACGGATGACAGCAAGACCAACCTCATTGTCAACTACCTGCCCCAGAACATGACGCAGGAGGAGTTCAAAAGCCTCTTTGGCAGCATTGGGGAGATTGAGTCCTGCAAGCTGGTTCGGGACAAGATCACAGGTGAGGGCCCTGGCCCTGGAAGGCAGGGAGGGGGTGGACAATGTCCCAAAGGGAGCAGGGTCAGGACTGGAGAAGGGAAGCCCACAGGTGGCCCTAGGGAAAAGGAGAATGAGAAAAGAGACTGGGACAAAGCCCTAGTGGGTGGTCATGGGGAGAGGGGTGGGGAGGTCATGAATGGGGAGGAGAGAGGAAATCACAGGTGGCCCAAGGGAAGGGAGTGAAGGAAAGAGGTCCCAGATGGTCCTGATTTTGAGGGACAAGGTCATGGGTGGCATGAAGTCACAGATCCTGATCCAGGGAAGGGGGAAAGAGGGTCACAGGTGGGAGGGGAAAGGGGCAGTGCCATAGACCCAGCCTGAATGTGGGAGGGCAAGGATCTTGATGGGAAGAGGTCAGGAAGAGAGAGAGGGGTCGTGGGTCTAAGGTGGAAAAGGGGGTAGTAGGGTTGAGGTCACAGGGCAAAAGTAGGATGCTTTAGAATCCTGCCCTGGTGTCACTGTCCTTCAGGCTTAGGATTTTGATAGCCTAGAGGTTTAGATTTTGAGGGATCTGAGTTTGGGATTTGGGGACTATATATAAATTTGGGATTCCAGAATCTATCAAATGAGATAATTTAAGTACTTAGTGAACCTTAAAACACCACATAAATAAATCATAGCTATTATTAGGGGACTCTGTCTCTGACTATGAAGACTATTTGTCCCCCTCTGATACTCCCATCCCTTCCCTCCATTCCCCTCAGGGCAAAGCTTGGGCTACGGTTTCGTGAATTACGTGGACCCCAATGATGCGGACAAAGCCATCAACACCCTCAATGGCCTCAAGCTGCAGACCAAGACCATCAAGGTCAGCCCCCTGCTCTCAGCCTGCTCCCCGAAATGGGGTCAGCCCCCTGCGCCCCAGGCAGGGCGGACAGAAGGCTGACCCGGGGTCAGGGATGGGGGAGGGGACAGGCTTGGCACTTTCCATGTTTTTGTCATGGAAATGGAGGGAGGGGCCCATCTGGTGCCTGAGCTGCCTAATTAGGGCATGGTGGGGGGAAGGGGGATTAGTGACCACAGGCCCCGCCCCTCCCCCTTTGTCTGTGTCCGTGTGAGTTTTTGCCTCTGTGTGATTGTGTGAGTGCGTGTGATCGATCGAGTGAGTAAGTGTGTGTGTTTGTTGGGGCGGGGGGTGGGGGGAAGTGGGGGAGGATCACAGTTGCATCAGAGAAGGGAAGGAACTATGTAGAGTGGGAGGCCCAGCTTCTGAACACCTGGGTTTTTGTTGATTCCGAAGAGAAGCAGGGTCAAACCTTGGATCAAGACCCCCCCCCACCCAGGGCCTTCCCTCTATCCTTCCATCTCTCTTCAGGTCTGTTTCTGTTTCATTGACTGTATGTCCCTGTCTCCTGTCCCAGTCTGTCCGGGTCTCTCTCTGTCTTTGTCTCCCTCTTTCTCTCTCCATTTCCCTCTCCCTTTCCCTCCCCCTCTTTCCCTCTCTCCCCAACTCTCTCCCTAACTCTCCCATACTCTTTTTCTCTCTCTTCCTTTACATATCTTTGTCCCTCTCTGTCCTGACTCTTTTTCCCTCTGTCTCCGTCTATGTCTTTCTCCTGATCCTGTCTCTGTGTTACTGTCTCTCTAACTAGAGGGAAAAGGGGTCTCTACCCTAGAAATCTGGGTGGGGGAAAGGAGAGATTCAGAGGTGACTTCTCCGAACCATGGGGGAGGGTGAGTCTCCTCAATATTGAGGTCCCTTCACTCCCCCACCCCAGGAGGTGGGAAATACAGATGAGCATTTGATTGGAGTTTCCATGGAAACTTAGTAGTGCTTTGACTTGCCCTATCACACCCCACCCCACCCCAAAATACTGTCGCCTCCCCAAATTCCTGTGTTTGTGACTCTGGGCATTTGCCTGTGGGAACATTGAAGCTACTAGGAAACAGAGGCTTTTGAAGCCTGCCTGGGGCTCGGCTCAGGAAGTCCAGGTGGTCTACTTCTGGAACTTCCTTTGATTTGCTTATATGACTGATTATAGGGAGGGCCCCTTTATCCCCAGACTAGTCCTTACTTTCCCTGTCTATAGAATGGGAAGGGGAGGGTGGGGGTGGTTGGACAAGTGAACTCTAAGCCAGGGGTTATCCCCTCATTCCCACTGGCCGTGGATCCTGCATGGGTCCCTAATACCCCCAGGTGTCCTACGCCCGGCCCAGCTCAGCCTCCATCAGAGATGCCAACCTGTATGTGAGTGGCCTCCCCAAGACCATGAGCCAGAAGGAAATGGAGCAGCTCTTCTCCCAGTACGGGCGCATCATCACCTCCCGAATCCTCGTAGATCAGGTCACAGGTCAGCACAGTCCATCCTGCCTCATTTGGCCCAAGGGTGGGAGGGGGAAGAATTGATGGGAGTGGGGAGCTCATCTGAGGCCCTCTAGGAGCTCACAGAGTCATAAAGATCAGATATATAGTCCAACTCCTTCATTTTACACAAAGGGAAACTGAGGTCCAGACT
Organism: Gymnobelideus leadbeateri; assembly: GCA_011680675.1. Lineage (NCBI taxonomy): Eukaryota > Metazoa > Chordata > Mammalia > Diprotodontia > Petauridae > Gymnobelideus > Gymnobelideus leadbeateri. The sequence goes on along the minus strand of WOXC01005394.1, from coordinate 224,832 downwards.
TGCCCAAAGTCATACTGCCAACAACTTATCTTTGGAACTGAACTCGATCTCAGGATTTTCCCTTAGGGCTCTACCCCATGCCTGGCACAGACTCATTCAGGCCAGAGAGGTAAGGGTAAAAATGCCTGATAGGTCCAGTATGCTAGCCTGGTGAGGAGACCACTCAGTTGGTACAAAGCAAAGGGGGCAGGGGGAGGGGAAGGAGGGCTGGAGAGGAGGTGACTCCAGAAGGGGAATGGGTTTTGAGTTTAAGGCTTAGGGGCCTGATTGATCATAAGGGGAAAGGGGTATCAGAATAAAGGGGGTTTGAGTGCCCAGTTCTAAGACACTTGTGCCACAGCAAGGGCCCCTCCTCTTTTTCCTGCTCTGGGCAGAATTGGTCGATAAGCTGCACTTTGCAGGACATTGATTGAAGTATTGATCAGAGTCACTGATCTGGTACCTCAGGCACCAGGGGGCCCTCTCTGTCTCTGTCCCTCTTCTCTCCTCCCCCACATATTCGCCCTTGGGCATAGGGCAGTGGGGGAGGGGAAGGGTGTCTAGCTGCCTCAAGTATCTCCCTCTCTACCCAGTAAGGTAAAAGAGTCTAATATTTAAAAGGGAATCTCAGAGGTCATTTAATCCAACCTGTGTCCAAATAGGAATTTCTCTGACAGGATTCATCTGGTTTCTACTTGACAATCTCCACTCTGAGATTGTTCTAATTATTAGGAAATTCTTTTCACACACCTATGTGTCTCTTTGCAGCTTCCACCCATATAGTTCCTAGTCTTTCCCTCAGGGTCTAAGTAGATCAAATCTATTTCTTCCATGACCTTCAAATACTTGGAAACAGTTCTCATATCCCCTTCTCTTCTCCAAGTTAACTCTGCACAGTTCTTTCAACTAATAATAGAAAGAGCAGGATGTTTACATGTCCTAAGTTAACAATCCTCTTGGTCACCTTCCTTTGAACATGCTCCAGTTTGTTGGTCTTTCTGATGCTTTCCTAACATGTGGTACCCAGGACTGAAGACAGTTCTCCAGATATAGCCTGTCTTGGTCTGAGTGACACAGAACCTAGTAGTAATCTGGACTCTGGAATAATAACAACTCCCATTTGTAGGGCACTTCATACACATTATCTCATTTGACCCTCACCGATAGTCCCTGGAGACAGGTGCTATTATTATCCCCATTTCACAGATGAAGAAGCAGACTCATAGAAGTTCTATGAGCCCAGGTTCACAGTGCTAGGAAGTGACACCCAGGGGTCTTCCTGATTCCAATAGAAGTACAGAACCTCTAGTCCCCACTGTTTCTACTATGAGTATATCCTAACAGCACATGAGATTTTTTTTCTCTCCGAATTAGAATGTTAACTAATATGGAGCTTTACAATCTACCCAAATACCAAGATCCAAGCACAATCATGCCTGTCCTCCTCTGTGATTGTGACTTTTATGTGCCAAGACTAGGACTCAAGTCCTTTGTCCCTACTAAATTTAGGAGCATATATTTAGAGCAAAGGTACCTCAGAGATCATCCAGTCCAATTCCCTAATTTTATAGATGAAGAAGCTTCCTAGAGAAGAGAAATTACTTATCCAACGTCATACAAGTGACTGACCTCATATTGTTCAGGCATTGGCCCATCATTCTAGCAAAGATGTTTTGGGATTCTAGACTACTGGTGAGCAGTCTTGTTTAGTTGGAATGTCAACAATATTAAATACACAATGCCTGGCATGCAGTAGGTGCTTAATAACCATTTATTGGTTCACTGACTGATTGAGTGTAAGGCAGGGCTGGAAGAGATTATTCAGAGCCAGGTTGTAAAGATCAAGAATTTCATCCTAAAGAGACAATGCTTTTTCTTGAAGGGCCATGAGTTTTTTGAGTGTCATGATCACATGATCAGAATAGTTTGTGAGAACATTACAACATTCTGAAGGTTAGGATCAACTGGGGAGAGACTTCAGGGAGGAAGTCAGTGAAGGGTCCTAATACAAAGGTCCCAGAGAGAGGAAAAGAAGACCGAGTTCAGATAATTGCAATGGAAGCAGAAACAAGGAAACAGAAGGAAGAGGGATTGTAGAAGGATTTTGGCAACTGATTAGAAATGAAGATTCATAGAGATCGAAATATGACTCAAATTGTATGTCTTGAGTATCTTGGAAGGTAGAGCCACATAAATATGGAGGTCCCAAGGAGGGGCAGGTTTTGAGGTCTGAAAACAGTGACTATATACTTTCTGTCCCATAGTGCATTAATGGGCTTGATTGATTTCAGCATTGTTGCCTGAATATTTGATAAGTATGCCATCTATGCCTTCAAAATCTGTCTTTGATAAAAATATTAAAGAGTTCAAAGCCTATGTCAGGTCCTTGGGGCCCTCCACCGTAGAGACCTCTCTCTAGATGGACCTCAGGGCAAAAAGTCATTATTCTTTGGGTCTGGTCATTCGATAATTTCAGAATCCTCTTTATTCAGCCTTTATCTCTACCTCTTGTCCACAAGGATGTCTTTTTGTTTGTTTGTTTGTTTGTTTTGCTTTTTGGAGGGGGAAAGGCAGGGCAATTGGGGCTCAGCAGGCCAGTGCTCTATTCACTGTGCCGCCTAGCTGACCCCACAAGGATGTCTTGAGAGAGATTGCCAAACCTTGCAGAAATCTAGGTAGACTGATGTACATCAATCAGCTACTGAATCAGCACTTAAGTATCCATTATGTCCTAGGCATAGGTGCTGGGGATTCAAATGTAAAAATGAGCCAGATTCTGTCCAAAGGAGCTTAGATTCTGTTGTAGCAATACACACAGACAAATAAATATAGGAGATGAATATAGATGTAGTGGTTTGAGGATGGGGGTGGCACTAATACCTGGAGAAATTGAGAAAGGCCTTCTCACAAAGGTGGTACCAGAGCTGAGACCCAAAGAGACACAAGGGGTTCCAAGAGTTGGAGAGAACAAGGGAAAACATAGTTGATAAATAGTGTACTGAACTCAGCTCTGCAGTGAGAGATCAGCTACTGTAGCTAGGGCTTAGAGGGTATGATGGGGAATGATATTAATCAGCCTAAGAAAAGATGATCTGGACCCAGATTGTGAAGGACTGTAGATATCAAAGAGAGGAATGTGTATTTTTATCCTACAGGAATGGGGAGTCCTTGAGGTTTTTTGAGCATGGAAATTACATACTGTGATCTGCACTTGAAAATATCCATCAGCTTTGTGGAGGATTGGAGAGAGGACAGTGAATGTAGGGAGACCTTACATTCAGTAAATAATTGCAGTAGTCTAGGTGAGAGGTAATGAGGGTCTGAAATTTCATGGGGACCACATAAGTAGAAAGAAGTTAGATGGGAGAGATGCTAAGAAGACTGACACAAGATCTGGAAGTTGATTGGCTATGTGAATTGAGAATAAAAATTATTGTGAATGACCCTGATGAATTGAAGAACAGTGATGCCCTTTGGGGGAAAAAATAGAGATTTTAGGGGTGGGGCTTAAGGGAAAATAGGATGGTTTAGACATGTTGAATCTGAGATGTCTGAGATGCCTGTGGGACATTGAGGTAGAGCTGTTGAGGTCATTCTCCATTTTAATCGGTTTAATGACACTGTCAAAAAAGGAGAACCTTTTCGGACTGCCGTTGATGACACTATTCTTGGTTGTTAGTGACTGCTACTTTCCATTATAAGTACTCACAGACCTTCTCTGTAATCATCCCAGAATCCTACCAGGAACCAATGTTAAGCTTAGTTAGACCTTGAGTTTGAAGACTGTTAACCTCTTCCCTTTTTAAAAATCGGGACATTTGCCTCTCTCTAGTCCAACACATTTCCTCCTCTCCATAACTGTACTTTTTTAAAAGCTTAATTGTTAGGAATATCTTTTTGTTTTACATTACCTTCATTTCCAAATATGTTACTCCTTCCCTTTTCCCTTAGGAAAATCTCTCTTAACAAAGAATTAAAAAGATGAGGGGGAAAAAGGCCAGAAAACATCAGTGGGATCTGACATTGCATGCGATTTTCCACTCTTTTAATTTTCCACCTTGGGAAAGAAAGAAAGAAAGAAAGAAAGAAAGAAAGAAAGAAAGAAAGAAAGAAAGAAAGAAAGAAAGAAAGAAAGAAAGAAAGAAAGAAAGAAATGAAAAAGGAAGGAAGGAAGAAAGAAAAACAACAACAAGCAAGGGAGTTGTATTTTCTCAGCTCTTTTCTGGGGCCACCCTTAGTCATTATAATAATACAACCTGAAGGTTTTTCTGGTTGTTCTTGCCAATTACATTGTTATAGTCATTTTGTACATTGTTTTCTTGGTTCTGTTGACTTGACTCTGCACCGTTAGATATCTTCCCATGCTTCTTGGAATTCTTCATGTTCTTTCTTTCTTACTGGGGCAGCAATACTCTATTACATTCAAGTGCCACAATGTATTTAGCTCTCCCCCAGTTGATGGGTATCTACTTTGTTTCCAATTCTTTGCTACCACAAAAAGGAATGCCTTGAATATTTTGACTTATGTAGAACCTTTCTTACTATCTTTGGTGTCTTTAAAGGGTTAGATGTCTTGCAAATTCTGTGTGATTTTCTGGAGATCTCTTATAGTTCAACACTTATACACCACAGTTCCTTTAGTAGCTTGATTTTCTGCATTGATTTCCTTTAAGTCTGTTAAATAGTCTCAGCTCATGAGCTGAATATTAAGCCAGGGTAGTAAGGTAGTAGCTGGAGTCAGAAAGACCAGAATTCTAATCCTGCCTCAGATAATACCAGCTGGGCAAGTCAACCTCTCTCAGCTTCTTCATCTGTAAGATGGGAATGATAATTACAATAATAGGTTCAAATCAATTTGGACTCCCCCCCCTCGCTTTTTGGAGGGGGAAGGTAGGGCAATTGGGGTTAAGTGACTTGCCCAAGGTCACACAGCTAGTTTTGTGTTAAGTATCTGAGGTCATATTTGAACTCAGGTCCTCCTGCCTCCAGGGCCAGTGCTCTATTCACAGTGTCACCTCGACGCCCAGTAAGTTCAAATGAGAAAATAAATGTAAAGCAGCTTTCAAACCTTAAAGCAGTATATAAATACTACCTATTATCGAATTGTAATGACTAGAGCTCAGCTGAGGATAGCTACAGGCTACCTTACCGTTTCACTTGTCTGTCCAGATTTAGTCTAGCCTCAGTTAAAAGATTATTCTCCTTAGAGGAAAAAGAAACCAGATGAGAGTGATGAACTAGCTTTACTTTTTATCTATTGCCCCTTCTTAGTGTCTTCCCTCGACTTTGATCTTTCTTTTTCCTCCAACCTGGCTTTTTCAAAAGCCCCAGTAGAGCAGCTGGCCTTCACAATCCTGCTGTGCTTTCAAACTCCGAGAACTGTGATTTTTAATGGAAATTTTTATTGCTATATTTTGTTTTTGCATCATCTTCATTTCTAATTGATCTTCTTCCCTCTCTCTCCCAGAGAACCGTCTCTTATAATATCCCTTATAACAACAACAACAACAATTTAAGAGCAAGGGGGAAAAAACCACACACACACACACACACACACACACACACACACACACACACACACACAATATTGAGCAAAACTAATCAACACGTGGACCCGGGCCAGCATCGTGTGCAGGTGTTTCCCACTCCTGATCTCCTACCTCTTAAGAAGTGGGGCAGGTGTATTCTCATATCTCTTCTTTGGGGCCAAGCTTGGTCAGCTAAAATTTCACAGAAGTGAGTTTTGTGGGGTTTGTTGTTATTGTTGTTGTTGTTGTTTCTGTTCATGTTGTTATAGTCTTTGTGTCTATTGTTTTCCTTACTTGGCTCTGCTCTCCCTAGGTTTGTTTCCCTTTTCTGCTCACATCCCTTTGCCATGTCTCATTGGTCTTCCCACATTTTTCCCTATTCTTCACATCCATCATTTCTTACAGTTGAGTAACATCCCATTATATTCACATGCCAGAATTTGATTAGCCCCCTCCCAGTGAATGGGCATCTACTTTTTTGTCGTGTCTTTCCTGCTTAAGGCTTTCCAGGGCAGAGACTGACTTTTGTTCTTATATCCCTAGCACCTAATACAATTCATGGAACACACAGTAGGTGCTTTGTAAATATTTTGTTGAATTGACATTTTTTTAAAAAAGGTCACCACTTTCTGTAGTATCAAAGAACTGGAAGTCAAGTAGATGTCCATGGATGGGGGAATGAATGTAGAATGTGGATGTAAGGGAATATCACTGTGCTGTGAGAAAAGATGGGTATGATAGATTTAGAAAAGCATGGGCAGACTTAAATGAATGGATGCAAAACACAGTAAGCAGAAACAGGAAAAATACTGATCCGTACAATGACCACAACAGTGGAAATGGAAAGAACAACAGAATAGTTAACCCTGAATGCTATGATATTTTAAGGACCAGCTTTGGCCCTAAAGAAGAGATATTAAAAAAAAAAAAAAGCATCTCCCCTCCATTCATTGTAGAGGTGGGGGAATGTGGGTGTGGAACACTGTATATAATGTCAGCCCTTTTCTGAATGTGTTGATTAGTTTTGCTGAACTGCTTTCTTCCCCCATCTTTTCCATTCTTTCTTATAAAGGCTGGCTTTCTGGGAGGTGGAGTGGGGCAGGAGAGAAGGGACCCACTGGGAAATGTAGGAAATGTAAAAATATCAATAAAATTTACTTTAAAAAAGAAAACCTTTTTATCATTGATTTCCTAAAACTATTCTTATAGTAACTGTCACCCTTTAAAACTCATTCTTGGTTATCTGACCTTCCTTCCATCTTCCGTATATGTGTTTAAAAGATTTTAAGTGGTTCCCTGTGCATTCCCAAGTTGGGCTCTTTGAGAGTTAATATGACTTTGTGCAAAGAACACTGGATTCAGTCAGAAGATCCTGGGTTGGAATCCCAGCTCTGACATTCCCCGATCCTGTGACTTTGGGCAAGTCACATAATACCTTGGAGTCTATTTTCTCATTGGTAAAAATGGGAATAAAAACTCACAGAGTTGTGGGTAAAATGCTTTGTAGACCTCAAAGAGCTATAGAAATGTGAGCTATTTATTTTCTTTTGACAGTTTCCCCTTTTCTTCCTCATCAGAAGCCACCTGTGTCCTGGGGTTTAAGGGTATCAGAGCTCCCCACTGTCTCTCTCTCCTGCATTGGCATGTTACAGGGTAGAGGGGGCATCAGAGCCCCTCCCCACACCCAGGGCTCCAGAGGATCAGAGCTCCTCACCCACTCCCCCTCCTGCACAGGTGTGTCTAGGGGCGTGGGCTTCATTCGGTTTGACAAGAGGATTGAGGCAGAAGAGGCCATCAAGGGCCTGAATGGTCAGAAGCCACTAGGCGCCAGTGAGCCCATCACTGTCAAGTTCGCCAACAACCCCAGCCAGAAGACAGGCCAGGCCCTGCTCACACACCTTTACCAGTCCTCAGCACGGCGGTATGCAGGACCCCTGCACCATCAGACACAGAGGTTCAGGTGAGATGCCTTGGATCAGATCCTCCCCCTTACCCTGTTCTAAAAAAAAAAAAAAAAGTAAAATAAAATAAAAATTAAAAAGCCCACCACTGATAAAAGAACCCATCATCTCTCTCAAACAGCAACCCCAGTTTTCTACAAATATCTCCCAAGTTACCTCCCCCTTATCACTTTCTGGAGATGATCTCTAGGTTGTCTAGGTCCTAGGCAAGGCTCTTGAAGGCCTTAGTGGGGAAGGAAAAGATAGTCCTAAGGGCTGCTCCAGTCAGGGATGGGAAACTGTCCCGGACACTGGATACAAGGGCACCCAGGCTGAAGCTAGGCCATGTGAGTTTCCGTGCCAGGCAGTGCCCTGGCTGGGAGGGGAGGTACTAAGGACAACCCTCTGAATCCTGCCCATGTTGGTCTCTAAGCCTGAAGGGGACCTACTCATAAGTGCCTTCCTCCATCAGATGTGTCAAATGCACATTCACATATATGTCAAGGGGTAGGCAATGTAGGAGTCATTCAGGCCTGAGCTCCTCCACCTGTCCTCTACCTCCCCATCCACCAGAGTTCAGTCACTGACCTTCCTCCCTCCTTCCCACAGGCTGGACAATTTGCTAAACATGGCCTATGGCGTAAAGAGGTAACTGGCTCCCCCGGGGCCCCTCATTTCCTGTCCCTTCCCCTCCCCCCAACCTGGGGACACCCCTGATCTCTTCCCATTCCCCTTACCTCCATGCACCAAGCTCACTTCCTCCCTGGGTACCAGGGCTGCTGCCATGGGGCTCCTTGTGTCTGTCCTCCAGCTTTCTCATGGATTCAGAGCCTCCTACCCTTTCCCAGTGATCTCCCCCATCCCTAGCTCCCATCTTTCATCTCCATCCTGGACCAACTCCTAACCCCACCCTAGGTTCTCACCCTTTCTTCATCTCTCCTGGCCCAGCTCCATCTTGCCCCTCTTCCATCCTCATCCCCATCTTTCATACAGTCCCTAGTCCTCATTCTTTTTTTTCCATCTTGTCTCATCTGGCTCCCCTTCCTGTTCTCTACCAACCAACTCTTTTAGGCATCTGAATCTGGGTCCCTCTGTCCCTCCCTCCTCTCTTATCTCTGTCTATCCTGTCTAGCTTCTGGTTCCCCTCTCTCCTGCACCCCACTCTCAGTCCTTTTATTGGTTCCCATCCGGTTCCCTACGCTCATTTCCTCTCCATTTAGATCCCTCCTCCCATTTCCCATCCCCACCTTCTTCCACCACCTTCCCTGTTTCCTGCCCCCCATCATTTAGCCAGTCAGTTCCCTGTCCTATCCCCTCCCCGCTGCCACCCCAACCTCCTCGTCGGGCTGGTTCCCGGCCCCCCCGGCCGGACACCCGCGTTACACCCAGAGTAGTCCCCTGTCGCTCATCGCCAGGTTTTCGCCCATCACCATCGACGGCATGAGCAGCCTGGCGGGTGTGAGCCTGTCGGGGGGCGCATCGGGCGCTGGCTGGTGCATCTTCGTCTACAACCTGTCCCCGGAGGCAGACGAGAGCGTCCTGTGGCAGCTGTTCGGGCCCTTTGGGGCTGTGACCAACGTCAAGGTCATCCGCGACTTCACCACCAATAAGTGCAAAGGCTTTGGCTTCGTGACCATGACCAACTACGACGAGGCCGCCATGGCCATCGCCAGCCTCAACGGCTACCGCCTGGGTGACCGCATCCTGCAGGTCTCCTTCAAGACCAGCAAGCAGCACAAGGCGTGAGCGCCGGTGGGTGGGCCGGTGGGCCAGGTGGGCTGGGCTGGACGGGGCGGGCCAGGGCAGCAGATAGGCCGGGGTGCAAGTGGGTGGGCAGGGCCGAGAATCTGAGCTGGGCCGAGCTCGGGGAGGTGGGAGGAGGAGGGGGGGTACTGACCAGACTCACGGATGGACGGGTAGACGTCTGAGCAGACCCCCACCCTCACCCCCCACGAAGAAGGAAGCAGCCACCCAAACTTAGGTCGCCCTCCTGACTCCCCAGTCCCGACCCCTAACCCACCCCAGCAGCAGCCCTTGGCCCCGCAGTGTTAGCCCTGGCCCCCTGTTCCTACAGGAACATCCCTCCCCTTTTCCCCACTCCCCAACCTGGCCCCCCCTGCTTTCCTGCTCCCCCTTCCCCCCTCCCTTGCAGCGTGACAGATGTCGACTGACAGACAGGAGGACACGCTGCAGCCACTGCTGCTAGGGGCGGGGCGGGGGCTGGGGGGCGCCAGAACCTCCCTCTCTGGACTGGAGACCGGAGAGTGGAATGAATGGCCCCCTCCCCTCTCTGCCCCAGAGCCTCCCGGGGACTAGGGAGCGGATTGGGCTGGCCTTAGAGAGGGGCTGGGGGTGGGGGTGGGCCCCTCCCGAACCCCCCTTCCTTCTTGACCCCCCAGATACTAGCTCACTCGCTCACTCTCTCTCGATCTTCCTGAGCACTGAGCTCTTGGTTTCAGTCATTCTGAAAGTTTTTTCTTTTATTTTGGCAAAACAAAAACCGAAGACGCAAAAACCTGGTGGTTTAGCCGGGGCTGGGGAGTCAGAGGAAGTGGGGGTTCAGGGCCCCCGTAATCCCGGGCTGATTCTGCCTGGGATCCCTGCCCTTCCAGGCCCCAGGACCAGGAGGGGTAAGGGAGGCAAAGGAACAGGTTTAAAAATCCCCAAAAAAAGAGACCTTGAGAAGGGGGCCTGGCCCCAGGAGATGGTGGGAGGCGGGCGGGGGGAGAAGCTGAAAACAGAAACACAATGGAAAAAAAGGGGAAAAAAAAGAAAACTCTATTTTTGTAAAAAGGGAAAAAGACCTTGTGGAGAATTTTTACTGGGGATTCTTGAACTTGACAAAAAAAAAAGACAAAAAGACAAAAAAAATGAGAGGCTTTTTGGCAGGTGAGGCTGATGGGGCTGAGGTTGGGGCCTGGAGGGGGAGGGGAGGAGGGGCTCCTGAAGGGCACCCTGGGAGTGTCATACCTGAGATACACACACACACATACACACACACACACACACACACACACACACACACAAACACACACACAAACACACAGGATCACACAATTATACAGATATACACTCAAGGGGCCATTAGTCACACAGGATCACACCCACACATATCAGATACACTTTCCTCCACCATACAGACACTTGCAGACATACATGAACACACAGGACCACACATGACAACACAGACACTCCCTCTCTGCTCAACTCCCTTTCTAGAAACTGCCTCAAGGTTCCCTTCAAGGGAACCCCAGAATGGAAGGACTTAACATACTAGCTCAGAACTAACCTTGGGGCCAGACCAGGGACCAGAGGGACACTCAGCCTCCCTGGGCATGGCCCCAAGGGGCCAAAGGTCCATGCTCCCCAGCCCCAGCCATCTCCTCCTCCCCTTGTGTCAGCTTATGGGGCCCCCCTGGCCTTAGGTCAGAGTGCAAGAGCTGGGCAGCCTCCCAGCACATCCTGACTTGGGTCCCAGGCCAGGCCATGGTGACTTCAGGCCAGGGCCTGGTTCTTGGGCTCATTCTGGGGGAGCCCGAGAGAATGGGGTGTGTGTGGAGGCAGGGGCTCTTTCTTATTCCTCTGCCATTACATCCTCTCTCCCTAGAACCAGTGGGGCTGGGGCCAGTGCCAAGAGGGGCCCAAAGCCCAGATCTTAGCCCTAGTCAGGGTCAGGGCTGTGGGAGCAATGACCATATTGTTTGGGAAGAAAGTTGTACCTCCCCTTAACCAGTGGGAGTCAGGATGGGAGGGAGCTCATCCCCCAAACCCTGTGGTCCCAAAGGCATAGGGTCAGTGCCGGCCACTCCCCTCAGCTACACAGTCCTGGTCTCCTAGACACCAATCTTCCATCCCTATTCCCCCTATTGTGGGGCTGGGCCACAGGAGGCCTGCCTCTCCTTGGGAGGCAGGTGGTGAGACTGTCTCCCAGACCTTGGGCAGCCAACATCCCTCCCTAACCCAAAGTGGACAAGCCCTGGCCCTGGTGCTGTTGGGGCCTGAGCTGGCCCCACCCTCCCATTCAAACCCACCTTCTGGGAACAATACAAAGAGGGAAGTAGACACACCTGACCTCCTCTACCCACCCTGACACACTCTCACCTAGGTCCCTCCCAAACCTCTCCTTGGTTCAGGGAAACTGAGGCAGCCCCCAGGCCCAGGCCCTGACCCTGGCCCATCCCAACCCTCAGAGATCCTCATTCTCCATCCCCTCCATCCTTCCTCCTCCCCCTACTCCACCTCCCATCCCGTCTGGAATGTGCATTTATAGTTTCTGTTTTTTTGTTTCAACAAAAGCGAAGACCGTGGCCTGGCCCTGGCCCCCTTGGTCTGCGGGCTCCGTTCTCCCCAGCTGGGGCAGCCCAGCTCAGCCTCAGTTCAGTGAGACACCATTAACCTAAGTCAGCTTCTTCCTTGTTTCCCGTTAGGCGTTAGTTTGGGGCCTGGACCCCCTCCCTGCGCTCCCTCCGTCCTGTGCTCCCCCAGTGTTTGTAGGTGTCTGTGGAGCTTCTGCTGCGAGAAAAAAAACAAAAAACAAAAAAACAAAAAATATTAAAAACAAAAAAACAAACAAAAAAAAACAAAAAAGCAAACAACAACAAACAAAAAACCCTATAAAAAGAGAGAGAGAAACTGGCACCAATAACTCTTACTACACCTTTTTGCAGAATTTAGCTTCTTGTAGTTTTAACTTATTGTTAACTTAACTATTTATTATTCTTCCGGCCGCGTGAGGACATTTGTGTATATTTCTGTTCCTTCATCCTATCCACAAGTTAAAGGACAGATTTTTTTAATTTGCTGAGAAGTGGTTTATGCCTAATTTATTTATCCAAGGGAACAAAAGTGTAGTTGGATGAGAATTCTTCCGAGTAACTGGAGAGTGCGGCTGGCGGGGCCCAGCGCCCAGGCCGGCCCGGGCGGGCGGGCGGCAGGATCCGGGCGGACGCTTCTTCGGTGCGGTTTTCGATGTGCTCTATGATTTTGTTCTTGTCTTGTTGGGTACTTTTTTCAGTCCTCATTCTATTAGCTGGTGAAGACTTAAGCTTGTTGTTTATCTACGCGGATCTATTTATTCTTGTGAATTTTCTAACCCACCCTCCTTCTCCCCAGACCCAGAGCAGGGTGGACCCTGAGGGAAGGAGGGATAGGAGAGGGCCCCCCCTACCCCCCCCAGGCCCAGCCCCAGGTGTCCCCCCCTTGACCCTTTGCTCTCCCTCCTCTCTCCCCCTGTTTCTTGGGGCTTTTCCCCCTCCGCCCTTGACACGTGTGAGCACGTATGTGCACACGTGTGTGCAGCGTGTCCTGAGGCTTCTCGGAGCAATAAGGGCGGGCTGGGGGCTTGGGGGGGGGGCAGCGGGGGCCCTTAGGGCCGGGCTCTGCTGAGCAGGAGAGAGAGGTGCCCCCTCCCCGCTCCCCCCCTCCCCCCAACTCCCACTCCCCAGGCAGAGCCCCCTCCCCCCAGCCTGGCTCTCCCCATCCCCTCCCCACCCACACAGCTTGGGATATTTTTTTCTAAAACTAAACTAAACTCAGCCAGGCTCCCATGGCCAGGCCCCCTCCTTCCCCCAGAGTGGCTGGGGCTCCCCAGAGGGGAGGGGAGGGGGCCCCTGGTCTTCCACATCCCTGGAGGGGGCTGGCAGGCAGGAGAGGGCTCTGCCCACTCCTCCTCACTTCATCCTGTTATTTATTCGGATGGTTTCAAATCATGACAGAGTAAATGTTGGAGGATCAAAAAAAAAACTGTAAAAAGAAAAAAAAACACTTTGCGTTGAGTTTAGACTATTTATTATGGGATTACAGGCCTGACGCTGTAACAGACTTTTACATGGAATCGTTGGATTATTTGTACTTTTCATGCCAGAAAATAAAAGTTCAGAATCTTATGGTGTGTGTGTGAGACAGAGATTGATCGTCTGTTGGTATATGTGTCTGAATATGATATCAAGCATGTTTGTATTTTTGTGTGTACAGCGGACTGGCGTCTGTGCCTTGGACATCCTTCATTTTCCTACATTTTAAGGTTGGGACTCGACTTGAGGAGACCAAAGCCTGAATTCCAGCTCCGACACTTAGGGCTTCGGGATTAGGAGCTAGCCCCAGCCTAGTGTTTTCATGTACTCCCACTTTCTCATGTCTAGAATGGGGATAAAATACTCAGTGCTGGAGGTAAGGCAGCCAGAGACTCGGGTGGGGTAGCAGTAACATCTCTATATCAAGGTTCGCAACAAAGGACATTTTAACAGTACCGTTACTACCCCTATTTTACAAAGGAGGAAACCAGGGCTAAGAGAGCCCAAGTGATTTGCCAAGGGTCTGAGGCAGAATTTGAACCTGGACACAGTCCACTGCCTCCTAGCAGGGCAGGGCCCCTCTCCCCTCCCTGCCCCAGCCCTCCCTCCTCCAGCATCAAGAATAAGGACAGCCAACTTGCAGCCATGGGGAAGGATCTGAGTTTATTGTGTCGAGGTCACAGTGAGGTCAGGATCTCCCACCCCAGCAGGTGCTGCTCACTGGCTACATAGCCAGCTGCACCACCTGGGCTCGGAGCATGGCCAGGGTAAGAGGGTATCAAGTCACCCATCAGTGGGTGGAGCTGCCAACATGGTAGGGGGATCGGGCAGGCAAAGTGTCCCAGTCACTTGAGCAGCTAGACCAGAGGGGATGGCTCTGACTGGGAGGGCTTCCCCAATCAAAGGCAACCTCATGGTCTTCAGGGGGAGGCACACAAGATTTTCTTCATCAAGACAGTGAGCCTTCCAAGGAGGAAGAGCCCCCTGCACTGAGCTCCAAAGACCCATGGTGGGCAGGAGCACATATCCTGGGTCAGGGTTAGGAGGGAGATGTGTGTGCAGGTCCTGGAGGGATTAGCTTCTCCCCTGGGATTCTGCAGGAAAGAATAAGAAAGTTGATTACAGATGGGAGAGTGGGGGACTGGCCCTATACCCCACACTCCTGGAAGCAGCTGCCTCAGGCCAGGCAAGAGGAGACAGGGAGGGCTTGGGAAAGGAAGAAGCCTGGATCTAGGGAGTTAGCCTAGAGGATGGAAATCACAGTCTAGGGCCCTGCCCAACCTCCTTCAAGGATGACTCGGCTCCCACTGGCAGGGCTTTTCTCTAGCATGACACATGGCCTCCCATACCTGGGGGGCTTAGAGCTCATCATGGTCAGGATCCCCCAGGGCCTCTGGGGGTGGCTCCTGGCATGCGGCTGGGGTCACCAGCTCCATCAGGTACTCGCACCGGCTTGGCTCTGTGGCACTTGTGATGACAGTTTCCTTTCCACACACCAGCTTCACCTGAAAGCCCAATCCCCCAACCCCGAGGTATGTCAGTGTTGTGGGGGAGGGTCCACTGGGACCCTTCACCCCCCTATTCCAATTCCGACAGCCCTCACCTTGGTGGAGCGGTTGGGGCCTTGCCAGCACCCAGTCCCATGCTCATAGTGCATGATTCGGAATTTGTCCTCCTCTGCTGCATCCCAGGAGCCCCATGTGCTGCAGGGAGAGAAGATGGGAGGCAGAGTCCTGAGATGTGGTAGTGGGGGGGCCATGGGAGATGAGGCTGAGGAAAGGAGGACACTTACCCCAAGTTGGTCTCAGAACCACCATGGTTAGGTTTCTGGGTGACTCGGTTGAAAGGACACAGTCTATAAATATACCTGCAAAGATAGAAGGGGACGTTAGTGACCCAGGGTGGGGGGTTGAGGGCCTGCCCAAATACCATGCTGAAATATTCTCTGACAGACCAGTGGCCATCCTAGCCCTCCTCAGATGCCCCCTCCTTTCTGAGTTGTGTGTGGAGGGGGGAGGTTGATTGGTATCTGTAAGGCATCCTGGCTTTCCACACCTCTGGGGTGGTGAAGCCCAACCCCTGGAGGGTCTTTCCTCAAGATCTAGGTGCACATGCACACATGATCTCCTCTCGAGGGGTTTTACTCCCAACCCCAGGCTCCAAGCCAAGACAGAAATAGCCAGGATGGTGTGTCAGGAGGAAAAGGGAAGGCGTCATCCCCAGCTCGCCCTCTTTTTCCTTCCCCACTAAGACCAGGGAATCCACCTTCAGGGTCACTCTGGACCAAACCCCATGGTGTGCCCTCCCTGTCCTTCCGCCTTCATGGACCCTTTAAGACCCCCTGGGGTCTTCTCTTCAAGTGCAGTACAGAGATGCTGCCAGGCCCCAGGCACTTACTCATTGGTGGACAGCTCATAGCACTGTCCAAACAGGTAGGAAAATTCCCCACTGGGACCCAAGTCCAGTGCCATCTCTTGCTCCAGGTTCCTGCAGGAGGACAGTAGGAAGGATGAGTCAGAGGGCGGCCTAGGAGACTTTTCCCCACTTTGGGTCAGGATGCCTCCCTGATGCCAAGGTGATGATCAGCAAGACACAGGGGGGCAGAGGCCTGGATTAGATCCAGACCCTACTGTTCCTGCATGGCCCTGGCCAGGTCCTTTACCTACACTTCTCTAGACCTGTTTCCTTATTGATAAAATGCCGTCTTTTGCAGCTCTCCCATTCCAAGGTATAGGGTCCTTTTATGCCTGAAGGTCCATTTCTGCTCTATTTTTAGATCCCTTCAAATCCTAAATTTTATTATTTTCCCCAACTCCAAATTCAGGATATGTGACTTAAGCCTCTAGGTCCTGGTCCTCCACAATGACCAGGGTTCTAATCCAGCTGGTCATTGTCTTCCCCTCCCCCCAGCCCCAGCTCTGAGTCAGGGGGCCCTAGGGAGCCACCATCCTTTTCTATCATCAGGGACAGGATTCCTTACTGAGGTTACCTCTGCACATCCTTGTAACCAAGGCTACCCTCAATTACTGGGAGCCTGGGGCCCTACTGGAGGTGTTGGCAGGAGAGGACAGAGCCCTAGCCCCAAATCCCAAGGCCTGGGCTCTCCTCCACCCCCACCCCCACCTCCTCCACAGCAGCTCAGCTCCACTGAGGACATCTGGGAGGGCCCCTAGTAAGGCCTTATCCCAAGGCATAGCACTATGTGGGTAGGTATCCCTCCTGTGGAGTCTGTGTGTTTCTGCTCCCTCCTCTGCCTCATTGCAAGAGAACCATGTGATAGCCATGACCCTCCTGTTAGACCTCTCAGCCCTGGGTCTGATCATAGCTCCACAAGGGTACTGAGCCCCAGTGCCCAGCATCCACTTTGTCCACGGCCCCTGTATTCTCTTTTTGTGTGATGAGATCACGTTGCCCCACCTATAACAGGAGACTGCTGTTTCCCCCCTCCACATCCCAGAGGATGGTTTTGTGGAAGGGGGGAATGCCTCATGAGAACCACGAGGAAAAAATGGATACCAGAAGAGCAAAGCATCCAGACCAAATACAATGAGCTAAGGGCCCAGGGATAACATAAAAGGCCTATGTTCATGCCTAGCCCCAATCCACACCGAAGTCCTCTAGGGTATCAAAAGGTCTAAGTGACTGCAGCTCCTTCCCCCTAGGATTGCAGAGATCAGGGGTCACTCATGGATACCCTTCTGTACCAAATCTTTGTGCACCTGAGTCTCAAGTCCTACCTAAGACTGTAAGGTCTATGAGGGCAGATCCTGTAGCTTATCTCGTCTAGATCTCCCTGGCATACAGCTGGGTACTTAATGCTAGAGAAAGTGGCATGGCCTATGATGGCAGCACAGAGGTCTCTGTGCCTTTTCTGTCCCAGGCCTGGGGACAGGGAGGAGGGAAGGAGGAAAGCTCTACCTTTCACAAGGGGGTGGGGGGAGAAATAAGTTTCTCTTACGGCATTTCTAAGGAGTTCCCCCCCTTCTCTCCCCAAGTCCTGCTTTCCCACTCCATCCTTCACCAAGGACAGCCCCTCTTCTTAGCCCTGACCAGGGAGCTACCTACCTAATAGCCTCCTCCATCTCTGTCAATGACTTTTCAGCTTCTTCAAAATGGTCCCGAGCTTCCTGGGCCGCTGGAAGATACAAAACACCCAGAGATGGTGAGCTGGGGGCTACATCAGATCATCTCCTCCCCCGCTGAGTATCTTGGGGGAGGCAATCACAGGTCTGGAAGGCCCCTAAGGAGCATCTGGTACAGGATCAGCAAGGTGAGCAGGGATTTTACATTTTAAAATCTCATTGTTAGCTCAAGGAACTAAGTGGCCAGCCAGATGTGGTCCTGTGGTGTCTACATGCTCATACCTTAGGCCCAGAGAGGTCAGGTCACTTGTCCAAAAATCATATAGCTGTTCTTGGCTGCCGAACTAGAATCTGAACATGGGTCCCAAAACTCCAAACCCAAAACACCAGAGCAAAGGGCCATGGAAATAGGGGTAACAAACAAGACAAAGGCTCAAAGTTATCTGAGCCTCAGAATAGGCCCTGCCCATCTCCCATAGGTGAAGACCCCTCCCCCAATACTGCTGCTGTCTTTTGGGGCCACAGAATGCTCACCCTGTGCCACAAGGCAGCACCCAGGGAACATCCCAGGACTTCAGACTGGGATGCTTCCTGCCTAACTCCCAAAGGGTCCTAATCCAGTCATCTAGGAAGGTAAAGCCAATGCCTCCCTCCCACCCCAATCCTGATAATTCTGCCTTCTCCCTGGGCCCCAGGCTCCCTCCAATGGGACAGGGGCTCTATCAGGCAAAAGGCCCTGGCACTCTCAGAACCCCACTGCAGGAGGCAACCATGTGAAAGCCATGAGCCTCCTGTTAGACACCCCCCAGCCCTGGGTTTGCCCCCCCACATGACATCTTCCTCACTCTCAGGATCTCTATAAAACTATGCACTTATTCAAGCAGAGATCTGTTTAACCCCCTCTTCCCATATCACACACACACTGAAGGCAGGAGTTCAAATGCTGGTTCTGCCACTTACTATCTTGGGACCTTGAGGCAAGTCACATTGCCCTTGGCCTCCCCTATAAAGTGGGAAGGCTGGGCTTCAACAGTGCCAAGGTCCTTTTTAGCTCTAACTCTTTTGATCCTAAAGCCACAACCATCTGAAGGACCACACATGAGCATGAAAGGGGGCTGTTACAGGCAAAAGACATTGAGACCCACACACAAACCCCAACGCCCTCAATGTGTATACAGGCAAGCCCCCTCCCAAAGGAACACTGGACTCCAAATCCACAAACACACCTGCAGGATGGCAGGTTTCACTCGCCCAGCTCCATGCACACATTACAGTATGTATGCACACAAAACTCAATGCTCATATACACAACACTTACGCACCCATGCACACGCCCACAAGCTCCCTCTCTTGGGAAGTACCGTTTGTGTGACACAGCTTAGAAGAGGCTCAGCTAAAGGCTGTTTCCTTCCCAGCACCTTGGGCAGCACAGCCTCAGCCACCATCTGAGCTGAAATGCTCAGCTTGGAGGTCCTTCTAAGCTGGATTATGGCTCCAGGGGAGCAGGGGGCTCAAAAAAGCCTACTTCCTTCCCCCAAGGGAGTATCAGTTGAGGCCTCAGGAGCAGTGGCAGCAAGGCCTGCCCAGAACCACCCCCTGAAATGCCCCAGCTCCAGCTGACACTGGGCCTTCACTCTCAGGGCATGGATGGAAACTGGCCTAGGTGGGGAACACCAATGTGGCTGGTCACATCATACCACCTGGAGTACACCTAGTGCCTAGGCCTTGGCCCATCCTGGCTTCTCAGCAGGAAGCCTAGAAAATTCTCTGCCCTTCTCACCATCAGCCTCCAAGGGGACCCTGCTGGCTCCTCCCTCACCCTGGTAGAGACTCACAAACAAGCCCAATGGCCCATGGGGAGGCAGGAAATGGGAACAGGGGATGCCAAGGCCACACCCCCAAGAGGCTCCTCAACACACATCCAGGATCAGGCCTAAACCCCCTGGGCTGGCCCCGGGCTCTTCTCAACAACTTCCTTCACTTCTGGAGACCCTGGATCTGGCCAGCAGCCAAGGAAAAGGCCCCCACTGTCCTCCATCCGCTGTTCTCAGTGGTGGTGTGCAACAAAGAGCTTTTCTGACATCTCTGCAGACAGAAGCAGTGTTCTCCCCAAGGACTGACTGAGGAGGGTGGAGGTGTGGGGATAACCTGTTGTGAGAGAGGGGAAACTGGGCCTCCCTTCCTTCCCAGAGAAGAATCTTAGAGACTGGCGTGACCCTGCATACATTGGAACGTCTGTACCAGCACTATCTGTATTCACTGTCCCCCAGCCATGGGATACACTGAGGGCAGATCACTGAGGACGGGCAGGAACAGGAGTCACACACACACACCCCCACACCCCTTGCTACCTCCTGTGTATCTGCAAGAGACTGTAGGGGTCAGCTAGGACAATTCCCTCACTATAAGGGCAGTGACTGGTCTCAGGTCACAGAGATTACTAGTAAGTATTAGAGAAAGCTAGTTATGATTGAGCACCACCCAGGTCCAATCTGAGGCACTCTTACATCCTCAGTTTAGTGCTGGTGGTTCCCTTTTGATGGGCTGATCCTAGAGGGACATTATAAGGGCATGGCCTCACTACCAGGCCAGAGTCCTGGGGGCAGTGCCAGCACTTTCTGAAAAAAGGAAAAAGAAGTCAATTTCTTAGCTACAGGTAGTTGGATTGCTGTGGAAGGAACTTAGAGAACCAGCTAGGCCCACAAGGCCAGGGATGGGTATCCCCAGCCTGGACACACTTACCTATTCCTGCCTTCTGATTTTCCTGGGTAAATTTCACTTGGGGCTCTATCTAAGACACATTTCCCAACCTCAAAGAGGGTTTCTACAGTCTTGGTTCCAGGGTCCATGGTGCAGTACCATCCAGCACACTAGGATGGTCCTCCTCATGAATGGCTGGTCAATCTTTCCAGTACCCCACTTACTCTTCCCCTATTTCTCTGAGGTTATACATGAAGCCTAGACTCAATCCCGAACCTTCCAAGAAGTCAACCTGGGGCAGCAGGAGGCCCATTCCTCAATTCCTCACTTCCCACTCCAAAAACTCAGCCCCACAAGAGATCCTCCAAGGCCTAGCCACAGGCCAATCTGGCATTTTCTCCCACTAGCTGCCTCGTCCCTGCCGAGCACAGCAGGAAGCCTCCATTCTGCCTCTTGGCCTCAGATGACGCCCTCGCTTTCTGCCAAATCCTCTAAGATTGAAATACAAGGCCCACATCTTCCAAGAAACTCCCAGCAATCTCCCCACCATTTCCGACTTCCTCTAGATCTGCCTGTCAAATTCACTCCCTGGACTCAGAACAGACATCAATGCTTGCAATGTGAATTAACTTTTCATGTGGGAATGGAACCTAAGCTTCCTGAGAGGAGGGCCCACTTCTGGTATGGGCATAGATTTGCGTGCAGCGGATGGCCAATATTTTCTAGACAAACACTAAGTGAAATCCATGAGGTAGGGGAAATCCCTGAAGTCTAGAACCTCCATGCTAGACGGGGCTCCTTCAGAAAGGGAAGACTCACTGAGATAGGCAGGTGGACCATGTGCTCAAGCATTACTTAAAGATTATGGGAGGCCCTGCCTTACTGAAAAGAAAATGCCCCAAGCTAAGGGTTAGCTCCAAATGTGCCCTTCCCCCTGAAGACCTTCCCACATACCATCAATATAGGCCTGGGTTCTCTCATCATATGGAGGCATCTTATCCTTCTCCACCTCCTCATCCACCTTAACGGGTTGTGGGGGCAAGGGCTCCTGGAGGGAGAAGTGACAGACAAGGTAAACCCAAGGCCCTGCTCCCTCCCCAGCTGCCCTCAACCTTAACTCCTGGCCTGCCCTATACCTCTCTCCCCAGAGAGCCTCTGCCTGCAACCGCATGGGCTGAAGGTCCCCAGATCCTGAGTCCAAACAAAGGCCAATCCTTGCTGGGCTGGGGGGAAGGGAAGGGCAGGCAGAGCCAACAAACAGTCTTCCCCTAGCATTAAGGAGCAGCATCCCGTTTAAGCCATTCTCCTGGGCCCTGGAGAAGATATGTTCCTGCCTGTCCCTGCCAGGCAGCTTTAGTGACTGCCATTTCTTAATGGGCTTCCACCTCAGGTCCCAGTCATCTCCTGCCCCACAGCTTCCTCAGAAGCCAGGCTCAGGCCCACTCTTATCCTCCCCACCTTCTCTTCCTCAGGGCTCTCCTCTTCTTCATCCTCTTCATCCTCCTCCGTTTCTTCCTCCAACCCAGGACCTTCATCTTCATCCTCTGCTGGGGATGGCTCTTCTGGGACCTCCAGTGTCATCTCTGTTATGGTCTCAGCAGGAGGCGGCACAGTAGGCAGGGACTAGCAAGCAGCCGAGTCATGACACATGGAGGAGAGAGGCCACGCTTTCTCCTTCCCACTGCCGGGGCTGGAGGCTAGAGATGGCTCCCCCACCCCCTTTCAGTCCTGGCACCCCCTCTGGTATTTGTGCCCTCATTTGCTTGCTTTTTTAGATTAAGAAAGTCCCTAAGTTAGGGAAAGAGCCTGAGGAATCAGAATGGAGCAGGCAGTCAGTGGAGAGAGAAAGGGAGCATGGCCCTTGTCAGATAAGGGCTTACCTGGGGTAGGGGAAGGGGATGCCTCTGTGACCACAGGCTAGGGCAGTGGGTGGAGAGGAAGAAGGGTGGCAGCTGCCTTGTTAATCAGGAATGGCAGCATCTGCTGCTACCAGGCCCAGCTGGCTGGGATGGATGGGCTCCAGGGAACGAAATCTTAGCCCCCACTCTGCCTATTTTCCTGCCTCCCTCCCAGGGTTGGTGGATCCTTTGTGAGGTCAGAGTCCCTATGGTTTGGCTCAGCCTGGCCATGTGTGCTGCTGTCTCCCCCTGCTGGCTAAAGGCCACCCCCACAGCCCACCCATGCCTCCTGGACCTCTTCCCTTGGCTGCTTAGCCCAGGCTACTAACCTCCTGCCGGTACTTATCCTTGATGGCTGCCCACAGGCCTTCTCGGAAGCTGGCAGCATCCACCTGCAAGGCATCTCCTAGCAGGGCCTGGAGCAGAGAACAAGAGCAGCACCCAGCTGCTAAGGGCTTTCCTCATAGCCCTGCTGGGAAGTGGGGCGTGCAAGTCTTGGCATTCCCATTTTATAGATGAGAAAACAGGCCAAGAGAAGTTATATTACTCAGCAAAGGTCACATGGGATGATTTGGAACTGGAGCCAGGGAGGTAAAGGACGGCACTGCTCAACAGAAACCTGTAGCGCCCTCCTCCCCACTCGCCTCTAGTCTCAGCCTCTATCACTGCCCTTCAGACTGGGTGACTCTTATTAGGTCTAGGAGCCAAGGATGAGGGGAAGACAAGAGAGGCCCTGGCCCAGGATGGGTTGGCAGGTGAGGCTGAGACTGCTCCTCACACAGAACTGGAGACTTCCTGGAGGAGCCCCCTGCCCTGGTAGTGCCTATCCAGGTAAGCTTCCCCCTCACCAGCATCTTCTGAAAGCGGCTTCACTGAGGGAAGAAGAGAAGGCACCATCTGCCCACCCACCACCAGTTATCGCACCTCCTGGGGGGGGAGGGGGGTGAGCAGGCATGTGTTCCTGCAGCTCCCACCTGAGCCCCATTATTACCAGGGTGTGCCTTTCTCCCATAGGCCCCCAGCCACAATAGAGTAAGCAGGACATGTGTGTCTGTACCTCCACAGGCCTGGGGGGCATTCAGCTATCTAGCTGGCCCTTGGGGGAAGACTTAATTACCAAGACAAGAAGGTGCCTCTAGTCTACCCCAGCAGAGCTGCCCATAGTCACCCATGAGGTGTGAGACAGGAGGAAACAGTCCTGTCCAGGCCTCTGGGCCAGTAGCTGTCAATGGGGTTCCTATTAAAGCACCCCACAGGGCTTGGCCCTGCCCTCTATGTGAGGGAACGTGGCCAGGGGCCAGCTCAGGGTAGGGTATTAGCTAGTCTCCACCTTTCATCTCCCAGTTTCACCTGGTCCTTGGAAACCCTTGCTGGGGGTTGTGGGCAAACACTGAGGGCTAGCTGGGTGAGGACCCCATTACCTGTGCTTCTGCCTCTGACAAAGCTCCATCACCATCTGGGTCCAGCTCTGGGTGAGTCTGAAGCTCAGCCACTGAAATCCTGGAAAGGGAGGGAGTGGCTTGTCACAGAAGCGGCCATCTTTGTGGCAAGAGATAAGAAAGGGCTTACTTAGCATGTCCGGGGGAGAGGACAGTTAGCTAAGGCTGACAAACCACTGTGCCTAAGCATGACCCTCTACCCACAGAATCAGAACTTAACATTTCTGCCTCGGTCCCAAATCACCTCAGACATCAGGTGGGGCTGCATTGTGAACAGAGAGGTAGACTTACAGTAAGGAAAACTAGAGCTCATATCCTGCCTTAGACACTTGGTAGCCACATGACCCTGGGCAAATCAATTAACCTTGCTGAGCCTCAGAGTCCCTCCTCTGTAAAATGACCAAACTGGACTAGGTGACCTCTAAAGTCCTTTTCTTTCTAGCTCTAACGCTACGATCCTGTTACTACCATCTTATTCAGGGAGAATAGGAAGAGCTGAGAACACATGACACTTGATCAAGCCTGTACCAAAGGTCCCTTTTCCCTGTCTTCAGCCACTCTTTTGGCATTATCATTAAATACCTAGGGAGGACAGCCAAGCTCAAGCCTAAATACATCTCAGCTGATCTAAGGCTGTCTGAGATGAGCACATCTCTCCCAGGGCCCTCTCCCTACATGGGGGGAGAGGAGAGATGGGGAGAGATAGGAACAGAGGTCTGAGCCTGACCCCATGAATTGCCCTTCCCATGAAGCATACAGGAGCTGCAGGGAGGAGGCTCTGGGAAGCATCACCCTCCACAGCCCACAGGACTCACACTCCATCGGTGTTGTCATCCAGCTCCTGGAAAGCACTTGCAGCCTGCTCCTGGTCCCGAGCAGCCCTGGCTGCTGCCTGCTGCTCTGTTCACACACAACCAGCTGTTACTAAATTACCCAGGGAGGGAACTGGGATTGTCCCCAAAGCCACAGAGAATGCAAAGGCAAAGGGGCACTCCCTCCTTCCCACTGCTCCTCAACCCCAGGCCCCAGTCCTGTTTGTCTCTGCCTAGAATGCCCTTTTCTAACCAAATTGCACCCCTCAAAGTTCACATGCCGCCCATGTTCCTGACCCTGCCTTGACTCCTCCAGCTCCAATCTCACTCTCAGCACTGGTCCTTAGTGTGGCTAACAATGCCCAATGACAAAAATAAACGCCATCCCATCTTGTGCTGGGAGGGAGGGCACAGGGGGGCTTCCTGTGGAACTGAGGGCAGTGGGAGGCTTTTAGGGGAGGTCACCTTCCCACAGCCTCTGATGCCGCTCCTTGAATTCTTTCTCAGGCTTCTCTGCTTCCTCCTTCACTGCTCTCAGCATCGACACCTGCTCCTCCAAGGCCTTCTTTGACTCTTGCAAACCAAGGAGCCTGCTCTGGTTGTGCAAGAGAGAAAGGACTTGAGCACTGTCTGCTCCAGGACCGAAGAGTCCCCAGGGTTGGCCCAAGGAGAGTGGGAGCAGGTACCTCCTCTCATTCAAGCAGAAGACCCCAGCCATACAATCATAAATGTGGAGGCAAAACAGGCACTACGGATCATCTAAGAGAGGGGTGGGAAACCTGCAGCTTCGAGTCCACATGGGGCTCTCTAGGTCCTCAAGTCTGGCCTTTTAACTGAATCCAAAATTCATAGAACAAGTCCCCTTAATAAAAGGATTTGTTCTGTAAAGTTGACATTTAGTTAAAGAGCTGTACTTGAGGACCTAGAAGACCACATGGGGCCCTGAAGGTTTCCCACCCCAGACTAAGGTAATACCCTCATTCTACCAAGGGAAAAACTAAGTGCCAAAAAGGGGAAAGGCCTTATTCAGTGCCACATGGGTAGAACAGAAAATTCAGACCCAGTCAATTGGCTCCCAGTTAAATTCTTCTTCCAATACAAGTTGATGATTTTCCAAGTTCTTTATCTCCTGCCAATGCCACTCTCTCCATTGCCCCATGACTAGCAGCTACCCTAAGTCAGCTGGGCAAAGGTCAGAGAACCAAGTATGTTATAGGAAAGCTGTTCCTGCCTCATTTCCACTGGCTGGACAGTCATTGGATCCAGATTAGAAAGGGAGTCTCCTACATCTTAATTAAAGAATCAGATGTAGGGTAGAGTCACCAAGTACTGGGCAAGAGGATATACATTTAACATTTCGGATGAGCAGCAGGGACTCTGATTCATCAAAAGTAAGAGAAGGGAGGAACCAAGAGACTTGTTTCTGCTCATCTCAAACACAATTCTATTTGCCTTGTTCTGACACAAGCCTTGGGGTCAAGTAAGGGGACACAGGAGTCAAAGGGAATAGGGAGAACAAGACCTTCTTGCAAAGCACACAAACAGGAGACCCAACAGAGTTTCCATCAGAAAGACAATCCTTAATCCCCTCCTTCTACCTCTAAGCTCCTGATAAAATCAGAAATCACCAGAATTAGCTGGAATGGACCTTGGAAATCACCTTTTCCAGTTCTCTCACTTCACAAGTGAGGACACACACCCAAAGCTACAAAGGACTGAGAGGTGATGCTTAAACCCTACCCTTCCTCCACAGTGGGGCAATCCCTATGGAGCAGGGTAGAAACACCACCCCATCTCACCTTCTTTTCCTCCTGGCCCTTCTTCCCTTCTTCAATCAAGATCTTCTTGAGCCGGAAGCCTTCACGGGCAACCTCTGCCATCTGTTCCAAAGTCTCCTTCTCCTTCCGGCCCATTTCCCTGGATGGGCAGCCAATGTGGATGGGAAGGAAGTACACAAGGGTTACAGGAAATAAAAATTCCCAGAACCAAACCTTTCAGAGCATTCCAGTGGGGTTTCCTGATTTCCCCATCCACCAATGGTGGTGGGTACTAGCCTGGCTTTGAAGAAGCCTGAATATGGAGAAAGAATGATGAGTGTGCCGGGACCAGGCTTAGAGCTGTCTGTGTGCAAATGCTTAAGGACCTAAGAATACTCTTGGGACTGGGAATGGAGGCCTAGTACCTCTAAGGGAGAAGGGGTTGGTAACAGATGAATCTCCTCCTAACAGCCCAACCATGTACCTGCATGTGTTCTCACAGATGACACCACTGTTGTACTCATCTGTGGCATCACAGCAATCTGAGGGAAGGGAACAGAGAACAGCCATTGAGACTAGATCTGGTACCAGGATATCTGCCCTAGCCTTGGTATCTAGCCAGCACAGCTTTAAAAGGAGTCTTACCACAGATCCCATCATTGACACGGCTTGAGGGGATATAATGGGGCTTATAGCCAGCATTGGTACAGTGGAAGCGTCCCTCTGGGCAGGCAGCAGTCCCTGATAGTCATGTAGAAAGGGAGAAGTCATTTACTCCATCCTATTGAAATAAGCTGATCCAAAGTAAAAAATGAAGCAAAATACGGAGAGGAAGGCCAGAGGATGAAGAGATAAAATTGAGGTAGATAAAAAAAAAATATGGAGACATATGTGAAGTCACAAATATAGACACAGAGAAGAAATACAGACACAAACATGGGGATGGAGAGGCAAGCATGTAGATCAAAGTACAAACTGCTTTCAAGATCTACAATAAAATCCTCTATTTAGCTTTTAAAGCCTTTCATACCTGGCTCCTGTCTATTTTTCCAGTATTCTTATATTTACCAGATCGATACTCTGCAATCCAGTGACACTTGGCTTCCTTTTTGCTATTACTCAAATAATACTCTCCACTTCTCAACTTCCAGGCATTTTCACTGGCTGCCTCCCATACCTGGAATTTTCTTCACCCTCATCTCTACCTCTTGTTTCTTTCAAATCTCAGTTCAAGTTCCTTTCAACAAGAAATCTCAACTAGTCCTCCTTAAGCAGGGCTTAGTGTCTTCCCTCTGAGATTATCTCCAACATACTTTGTGTATATATATTGTCCATCCATAGCAGTTTTTGTTTTGTCTCCTGTGTTAGATCATAAGCATCTTGAGAGCAGGAACTGGTTTTCTGGGGGATTTTTTTTGCCTTCTTCATATCTGTAACACTTAATTTGTCTCACAAGTTAAAGTCTTGTTGACTCAACAGACAGAAACAGACAAACACAAATGGACACAAAAGTAGAGACAAACTGGCAGATATACCCACATGGACATTACAAAAGAGAAATGCAGAGACATATGGAAAGAGGTAGTTCGAAGGATACAGAAAGATGAGTGGACGAACGGACAATGCATATGGCTAGGCACAGACAAGCAGATGCAGATTAAGAAATAGATGCACAGACTAAGAAAGACTGACATACAGACAAAAAAGAACAGAGACAGGGTAGACACAAAAACATACAGGTAGGAAGATATCTTCACAGACATACAGATAAACAGACAGCAACAGAAAAACCCAGATGGTTGATTATGAGTGGACAGTAACACAGAGGCAGATGGATGGATGCAAACAGAGAGACAGATACACAAAGATGGGCGTACCTGAAAAGATGCAGAGTCAGATAGCAGATAGACAAATGGACAAGTCAATACAAACAGAAGAGAGATATGAACAAATGTTGAGACAGATGGATGGGCAGGCAAGGAAAGATGCATCACATATGCAGATGGAGAAACAAACAAGAACAGAAAGAGGGAGACAGACTCACAGCCATGTGGACAGCCTGAACCAAGCTCAAAAAGAAAGATTAAAAGAGTGAACAAGACAAACACAAACTCAAAAACACCAACACAAAGAGATCAAAAGAGAAACAAGAAAAAGAGGAAAATCAAGTAGAACCCCTTTCTCCACTGATATACAGCCATTACCCTCCCACTGGAAGACATAGCTGGGCCCATACTGGGTACACTCTTGCCCCTTCTACCCTCCTTCAGTGGGTCCCTCACTCCCACCTGGTTCATCGGAGCCATCCTGACAATCACAGTAGTCATCATTTACTTGATCAAAGGGGATAGTGGAGGACCCATCCAGGCAAGTGAAGGGCTTAGATTTGTCATAGAAATGGTGATCTGAAGAGGGTAAGGAAAAATAACTTTAGCTTCCCACCCACATAAGAATAGAGGATCCAATGAAGCTCCATTAACTACAAGTCTCCCCTTGACCAAAGCATTAGGCACAAATACTAACCCAGAGGTTTGCTCCCAGAATGGGAAATTTAGGCAATGCCCAGCAAGGTCAGGTTTTGTTCCCACTCCAACCCAATGACTTTAGGAGGCTGCCAGAGGCCCCAGGGAGCCTTCTCCTAATTCTAGTCTCTGGCCTCCTGCAAAGAACTCACTGGTAAGGGAGACTCCCCGAGGCCTTTTGACTTCAACAGCAGCTGTGGCAACGCTTAGCAGCAGCAGGAGAAGCGGCAGAAACATTGTGCTGGGCACAGGAAGCAGCAGCAGCTCTTAGGGGAAGAAGACATGGGAGAAGGTGAGGGCCTAAGGAAAGGGAAGCCTATTCTCACCGTTCAAACTACAATAACAATCACAAAGCTGATGTTCATTGTTCTCAAGCAAACAGAGGTAACTTACCCGCCTCCTAGCCAATGAGGTCCTCCTACTTCTTGGCCAATGGGAGCTGCTCACCCCGCTCTCGGCCAATGGGAATTCCCATCCCCCTCCCAGTCATTGAGAGCCCCTCGCCCTCCTCCCGGTCAACTGGAGTCCCTCATCACCCCCTCCCAACCAATGGAAGTCCTGTTCTCTTAGCCAAAGGGAGTCCCTCACAGCCCCCGCAGGCAATGTAGGCCACTCACCACAAATGCAGCCTACCACCCACCCACCCTGTAGGCCGGTGGACCTACGCTGGGTCGAAGCCAGGAGTCACGCACCTCCACCCCTGCAACCCAGCACACACCCGATCTGGCTCCAGCCAGGAACAGGAAGCGGAAGCAAGCAACTGCTGAACTTCCGGCCTACTGTCCAATCGCGGCTTCCCGGAAGAGGGGCGGCAGCGACCACTCGGACAGCCATGTTGAAAGTGGCGGAAAAGAATATCCAGCTATAACAGCCATCTTGGGTAGGACAGTTAGAGCTGGGGTCTCGTGCTTAATGGCGGCCGCGGGCGCCATCTTGGTAGCGGAGCAACTTACTGCTGAAAAGACAGAAATGAATGAAAAATCCCCCTATCTTTTCCCCTTGGCGTCACTGATAGTTCTGGCCCGATCTCCAGAGACTAGAAGTCCGAGATCACCCAGCAGTCGGAGATGACCTCCAACTGCCACCTTTCACCCCCAAGCCCCCTCCCCTCTCTCCTCCCTTCGTTCCCAGCATGCCCTGCCTAGCCTCCAGGCTGGTCCTACTTCCCGTCCCCGTGGCCCAGCGCCAGCCAATGGGAACGATCGCGTGGGACGCGGCCGGTTTCCATGGTAGTGGACGGCAGGAGGAGGGGGAGATGGTTTCCTAGCAACGGAGACAGATGCTGAGAGGCTCCATCTGGACCTAGTCTGGGTGGGAGTCTCAGGGACCCTCGAATCTGAGCCGCAGGCGAAAGCAGAGATTCCTCCAGGAATGTCCAGGCGCTAACCTTTCCCACAATCCCCTCCCGTCCTGGACAGTCCCTCCCTGAACCCTGGAAATAAGCCCTCAGATCCCCTCTGTTCTTCCCAGACCTCCAATCCTTATTTTCCCTTCTCTCCCCTTAGTTCCTTCTCTGACTTCCAAGGATACGCTTCCCATTTTCTAAATCCCACAGGCTTGGCCACAACCCAGGCGGATATCTTCTCTTTTCTGTACCCCAGTCATAGGCTGATTTCTGCTCCCTCTCCCTACGGTAGGCTCTATCCTACCCTTCAGCCAGAGGCTAAAGAGACTCCCTTGTAAAGGCTTAAACATGGTTCCCCTGCATTGCCCAGCTTCTTCCCCCTTTCCCAAGCCCCGTTCTTTGCGTTCTCTCCGTTCCCTTCGTTCCACCTCCTCAAGGCCAGGATCAGGGCAACAGGCAAAACATCCACAGAGTCATGCTGGAGTGAAGCCTCCTGTGCATGTGCAGATTTCTGACCTGCACAGGAAAATCCAATTATTGGGTAAGCATTTGTATGGGGGGGTGTAAGAGAATAAACAGGGAGCTGAGGTGACCTAAGCCTTGGGGGAGCGGGGAAGAAGTGTTCGAAAGAAGTTGGGTTCTGGAAAAAATAAAGGAATGATCATGATCAGAACAAAGAAAGGAAGGGTGGTGAGATGGGATGGACAAAACTGGGGCCAGAATATTGAGGTCAGGGCCAGACCTAAGGGAACTTGGGGAGTCCATAATTTTAGAGGGAGATCAAAGACAGGGTGCTAATCAAGCCAGGGTCAACTGGGGAGGGGGACATAGGGGCACAGAGAAGAGTAGGATTAACAAATAGTGGACTGATGGGGGAGATGGAAGGGGAGAGTCGGGAGGAGGGTAGGAAAAGGGATGTTTGTGCACAGGACAAGGGCTGATGCATGGGAATGATAGTTGGGAAAGGGAGGTGATGGGAAGGAGGAGGTGGCAGTATGGTGGCTGCTCACACTCTGCTTTGCCCCCAGAGGGCGACCGTAAGTCCGTCTATGAGAGCACTCAGTGCACCATCAAAAAGAACAAGGAAACTATTAAACATCTTCGAGAAGAGAACAAGATATCATACCAGAAGCTGTCAGACTTGTTCAGTGTGAGGACTGGGGTGGAGGGAGCAGAAAAGAGGGGACAGGGTGGGGGGGGGGAAGTAGGAGGGGAAGGAGGCTCCCATGCTCCACTGACCTTTAAGGGGAAAGCTGTACCAATCATGCTCCCAGGCTGTTCTAGACCAAGGCCACCTAGGTCATGGGAGCAGGCTGTTTCAGGAAAGCAAAGCTCCTTCCCTTTCTTTTCTAAGGGGGGAGTGTTTATGTGGGGAACTTTGCTATTGATGCCCTTGCTGATGGGTGAAACAAGCCTGGGGGTGAGGTGGCATAGGGAATGTTTTTGGTTTGTTGACTTCACAGGGTGACGAGAGAGTGGTGCGCTTGGTCATCAGAGAGTGGAAGGAGGAAAAGCCTTATCTGAAAAACAAGAATGGGGAGGTAGGTTGCAAAGGTAGCCTCAGCCATGGCAGAACACTCAACCTCCAGACTTCCAGGAAGCCCTTTTAATAAAACCTCCTTTTCTGAGTCCTGGATCCTGACTCAGAATGTGTGTATGTAGATGTGTGTACACACACATTTTCTATACATATATTACACATATATGATACATATTATATATATATATATATATATATGTCTGTATCAGCTATCTATATCGTATGTACACAGACATTTATATCTGTCATCTACTTTTGGCCCCCAGGAAGCCCTGGCCCTCATGGAACATCGGCTGAGTGAGAAGATGAAACAGTTAAATGCCCTTCGACATGAGGCAGAGAAAAAGCAGAAACGAATAGAAGAGCTTCAGTTACAGTATTCACTTCGAGAGCTGGAGACAAACGAATTTCAAGACAGTGACAATGAGGTGGCAAAGGTGGGCATTAGGCCCTGCCCAGCCCAAGGAGGGTGGGAGAAAGAACATGGGTGGGTGACAGGACCAGAGAGCTCACAATCAGTCAGTGACCTGGAGAGAGGAGGAATCATGGCCAATCACTACCACCTCTCCCCCAGGCCATCCGAAACCTGGAAAATCGACTGGAAAAGGCTTGGCTGAAGGCCTATGAGGCAGAACACATTACTCGAGTTTACCTGCAGCTGAAGGCTTACATGCAGGTGTGATGTGTGGGAATAGTGGGGTAGAATGAATATAAATGGGTTAGATGTGTGGTGAGGGACTTATTTGAAGAAATTGCTTTCTAGATCTGGATGAAGTTAGGAGGGGACTTGGCTCTATGGTGAGGATCTGGGAAGACTACTGGGCCCTCTTTCCTGGCTCTTACACCCCAACCTGGCTCTCCTCCCTTTCCCAGGGGGAGAGCCTGAACTTTGAGAACAAACTGGATGCAATGGAGGGTGAAGTCAAAAGACTAAGACGTGAGTTCTCAGAACTGCAGAATGTGATTCAGGAAGCCACAGATGCTCGGGAAGCTGCCAAGGTATGGCATAGTCTCACTGTGGTCCTCACCTGACCAAGCCATTACACATCACTACTGGACACGCTTGTAGATCCAGCCTCCTGAGTTCTTGGCGACACAGCTGGTACTGGAACAGGGGCCCCTCCCCCTTTGTTCCAAGGGGGGGACTCCCCCCAAGCTTGGCCCCTGTGAGCTTCCTATATCTTCTCCCTGATGTTCTTGCCACCTCCTCCCCCACCCAGAGTGAACTTCAAAAGCTGGAGGAGAACTTATTCAAAGATCGGAAGGAGCGAGACAGGGTACTGATGGAGGCCAAGAAGCGAACAGAAGAGAAGAAGCTTCAGAATGAGCGAATTGAAAGGAAGGTATGTGGACTCAGTTCAGAGGAGGCAGGGGAGGAAATTGGCAGAACTGGGGACACTGCCTTCTATGCCACCCACTGTATCCACAGACCCAGCATCGAGATCAAGTACCTCTTCGGTCTGAAGAAACATTACCAGATGCCCAGGGGACAAAAACAGGGAATTTAAAGAACCTGTGGACCACGTACCAAACCGAGTTGGCATTTGATAAACTCAGAGTTGCCACCGGCATATCTGACCCCAGTGTGAGTCACCAGACAGGAAGGGGAGGCTAGGCAGGTCTTCTGGCTGCTTTAGGTCACTTGCCCTACCTAACTAGGAAAGGGCACTCCTGGGTGGGGGGGGGGGGAAAGATTTGAGGCTGTAGAGGTTCCCTGAGGGCCCTACCCCAGACACCTGAAGAAATAAGCACCCATAAATTGAGGGGCACCTTCAATTCTAGACAAGATGTAGAAAAGCCTGGGAGGCTCCTGCAGCTGTGATCTTCCTCTGTCTCTACCTCTGGTCTGTCTGTCTGTCTGTCTGTCTCTCTCTCTCTCACCCTGGGACCTTGGGGGTAGGTAGATTGAGTAGCCAGTATATTCCAATGCCTGAGAATGACTCCATTTCTACTCCATGACTCTGACCAGGTGGGAAGGAAAGCAGTCTGGGTTCTCCTAGGTGTGTCTGTGTCCCTGAGTGAGTGGATGTGGGTGGGGGGGAAGTCTGTGGTGAGCAGGTTCTTAGCCCAGAGTGAGACATTCGAACACCTGGAGTCCCTGAAGCAAGAGAATGAAGTGAAGTTGGCAAGTCTGAAACAAGACAAGCAGCATCTGCAGCAAGAGCTCACTCAGCTCAAGTACTCAGGCGAGGCCAAGGCCATCAGGTCTGAGGGAAGGGAGGGATCAGGGCCTGGCTGGGGGAGGGGGTTGGGTGTGATCCCAAGGCCCCTCACATCTGGTCCTCCCCCTGCCCCCTGCCCAACCTAGGGATCAGCAGGTCAAGGCTGACCTGCAAAAGCATGTGGACATCCAGAAGAAGCAAGTAGCAGAAGCCAAGGAGAAGCTACACAATACCATTCTAGCCCTTCAGTTGGCCAAGGCTGGGGTTGAACACTTGGCTGACAAATTGCAGCATATCCCGGTGGTATACATATGAATCCCCCAGCCCCAAATTTGCTCTCCCTAATCCCTTTAAGGCCTGTAGTTATCCAGCTTGTATCCCTATTATCCCTAACCCTTGGGGTCTTCCATCCTCCCAGCACCTCCCCCCCCAGCCCCTGTCACTCCCTCTCTTTGAGGCATTACCTATAAACTTCCTGAGACCTCGGTTCCCTCCCAACCACATTCCCTAGGAGACAAGCAAAAAGGAGCTAAACCCTAATGCCTTAGATTATGTACTGGACCTCATGGCTCAGAACGAGGAGAAATTGCTCAAACTTCAGAGTGATATGGAGGGACACAACGTGCCAGACCTACTGCAGCAGCTTGCTGAGCGGGAGGTAGGAGCTTGAAGGGGTCTAAGTGGGGAACTGCTCCAAATTTTCCCTCTTTCCCTCATACCCCCTGCTCCTGGATGTTTGAATCCCTAGACAGGCCTCCCTACCGTTCAGTGGGTATCTTCTTAAAGGCCTTAGCACAGTGCTTGGTCCAAAGGGAGCACTTAAGAAATGCATTTTTCCTTCCCTCTCTTTCCCCCAGCAGCCTTTTACTCTGTCTGTACTTTCCTCCCACAGTACTATGGCACCTTGGAGGGGAAGCTTCCTCCTCACAATACCCGCATCTTTCTGCCCACATCTACTGCCCCGGACAAATTCTTTGGTGAGTCAACTTGGGGGTAGGTAGGGAGAGGGTTGTATCAGGAAAGGAGAAGTTGCACAAGGAAATTTGTGTGCTGGGGGCAGGGAATGTCCTTATATCCCCCACCCCTCTTCTTCATCCTGCTCATGTCTCCCCCAGATGAGGAAATGAGTGAGGATGAGACTGGGGAGGTAGTGACCCGAGCATCCTTGAAGTTCCAGTCTCAGAAACTCATAGAGTCCAAAAGCAAGAAGAGAGGCCGAGCTCAATCTCGAAAGCGGTCATAGATGCCACACCCTCCTGGCCTGGCTGCCAGCGCCCCTCCAGGGGGGCAGTCACAGATCCCATCCTGGGCCATTTAGAGCATCTCATGGCCTTGCCCAGCCCAAGGTTCTTCCTCAAGGGCCCAAATGGTAGATCTGGGTTCTCTCCCCCTTTTCAGGATCTACTTAGAGGATCTGGTTCCCCTCCTACCTAGGAGTAAGTCTTAGCCTACATAGCTGGGCAAGAGCAGTTTGGGACCTTTTCCACCCTAAGGCCTGGGAGAGTAGCAGTGTCCCTGTCCCTTGGGAGGCAAGTCCAGGGCCTTGCTGGCCCAGCTTAGGGGAGGTTGGACCTAGTTCCTGACTGTTCCCACCATCAATCATAAACCTCCTGGGTCTGGGAAGGTCTCAAAGGCCCTGTATTACACTCAGGGTCCACTGCCCACCTCCCAGTGGTCGGTTTTTTTTTTTTCAGGCAATAAAAATTACAAAGGAGCCTGAGCTGTGTTCCTGTGTCTGCCTGCCAGGGAACTCTAGTGTTGGGAGGAAGGGTCACTGGAATTGACCCTAAAGGGAAGAGGGAGGGGATTCAGAGACAGAGTCCTGAGTATTGACATTTGTATAGGACTGTAAGACTGACACAGTGTTTTTCACATTCTCTCCTTTGCTCCTCACAACAGCCTTGTGAAGTATTGTTATTCCCATTTTATAGATGAGGAAACGGGCTCAGAGGTTAAGTGACTTGACCACAGTCACACAGATAAGTAGAAACAGATAAATAGGGATGTAGAGAAACAGAAATTGACTAAGACTGCCTGGGTCAGATTTTGACCAAAAGAGATAGAAAGGTCAAGGCTGGTTAGGTTTCAGGTCCTAGTGGGGCTTGCAGGGAGGGGGGCTTCCCAAGGTGTGTGTATTTAAAGGGCACCTTTTTCCTCACCCCCCATAAAAGGGCTCCTGGGAGTTTGGAAAGTACTTCCCGGTTTGTCCAGAGCTAGGTGGGCAGTGGCCGGGACTCCCCGCCCCCTGACCGGCCTCCTGTCCCGTGTCCCCATCCTGGCTGTTATGGAAATAGCCCGCCCAGCACCCACCTACCTAGGCGGTCAGCGTTATGCACCCAACCCCGCCCTCTGCCCGCAGTTTTAAACGCCGGAGCCTGAGTGACCCCAATCCCAACGCACGGCTGGGCCTTCGCCCCAAAGCTCCCTCCCAGCCCCCGCCTCCCTCCTCTGCCCCTAGGGCAGACCCCTCTTTCGATCCCGCCCTCAGCCGGAGCAGGAACCCCGCTGCTGCAATTGCCGGAGCCTGTGCGCTCCGCTTCCAGGCTGGTCTGTCCACTCTTGGTCCCAGCCCTTGCGCCGCCGCTGCCGCCGGAACCGGAGCCAGAGTCGGGCCAGGAACGACCGGGCCAGCTGCAGGTGTTCGAGCCATGGAGCGGCCCCTGGGAAAGGAGCTCGCCCTGGTAACCAGGGCAGGGGAAGGGGACTGGGTGAGAAGACTCGGAGGACCAGGGAGGGAGATTAGTTCCCTCTCCCCGGGCTTCTTCGCTAAGCCACCTCCGGTCTCCGCAGGCGCCTCTCCAAGAGTGGGGCGAAGAAGAGGTGGATGGAGCCGTGTACAATGTCACTCTACGAAGGCAGCTGAGCCAGCGGCCGGGCCTTAGTGGGGGCCGAGAGAGGGGGAGGGGCCAGGTGAGGAGCAGGGCGGAGGGAGCTGGGGGTGGGGCCAGGTGAGGAGCAGGGCGGAGGGAGCTGGGGGTGGGGCCAGGTGAGGAGCTCGGCGGAGGGAGCTGGGGGTGGGGCCAGGTGAGGAGCAGGGCGGCGGGGTCGGGAACCGAGTCAGGGCTGGGGGCTAGTACAAGGTGGGGCAAGGCGAGGGCTCAATGCCAAAGGCTGACTGAGGCTCGCCTCCTCAAGACTCCAGATTCTGGGCGGTCTGAAGATTTTGTGCACTATCGCACCTGCAAAGTTCGGGCGCTGCGTGCAGCGCCACTTGAGCGCCTGGTACTGGAGCTGGTACATGGCAATCATGAACAGGACCCCGCCTTCGTGCCAGCCTTTCTGGCCACACATCGTGCCTTTGTACCCACCGACCATGTACTGGGTCTCCTGTTGCCGCTGCGCCAGGCCCCAAGACCCCAAGGGTTAGTGAGGTCCCCTTTCACGCCTCATCCTCTTTCTCTGTATCTCCCTGCTTGTCCATCAGATTCTCATCTCCCTTTTTGGAATCTCCCACCCGTCCTTGAATTTACTCTTGCTCATTTCCAGGTCACCTCCCCTTCAGTAACTCCCCTCTTTCCCAACTCCAGTGACCACTTAATCACCCTAAGGACCTGCTCCTGTCACACACACACAAACATGCACACACCAGTTTAAGTCTTTCAGGTTGGCCTCCCATCCTGATATTTCCTTATCCCCACGTTAATGAAACCTCCCTCCCTCCTGCCATCCCTTCTGTTTCCCCCTTCCAGTCTCCATTTACTGATACTTCCCTGGTGCTGTTTTCCAGGGAAGGACAGGAGGAGCAAGGTCAAGGTCACTGGGATCTGAACCAGGTGCAGGAGTCCAGGTTAGTACCCATTTTTCCAGCATTGGCATGAGCCATTGGTTGGATCTCCAAGGATGAGGATCCAAGGCTGGGGCAGGGTGTGAAAGGTAAGAGGTCAATAACTGGGTTGGAAGTTGGGATTGAGAAGTCAGGGGTTGGTTCTGAGAAATTAGTGGTTTTATTTTAAAGGTCCAAGGCTAGATCATAGCCTGAGGCTAGACTCTGGCTACAGGGCATTGATATCTGTGCTGGGCTCCTGGCTGCTGGATCACCCCCAGGACTTCAAAGATCCTCCTGCCCATCCCAACCTGGTCCGGGTTTGTACCTTTCTGAGTTGGGCAGCCCCAGGTGGGGCAGAGAGCCAAGAAGCTGAAAGGCTGCTGAAGCACTTCCAGGAGGAGGAAGAGGAGGTGGCCAAGAAACTCCAGGAGAATGAAGAGGGGACCAAGGAGGCCCCAGAAGTGCCAGAGCCTTCTCATTATGGTACCTCCCCTCCTACCACCACAACTAGCCCCTTTGCTTGTTGGGGTCACCATCCTAGGAGATTGGAATGGGGGCATTGGCAACTAACTGAAAAAAAAAAAACAGGATCCCTCCCTCTTCTGTCCTTAGATCTGTCTGGGGCAGGGGGAGACCTTTCTTTTTTCAGGAATGCCTCTGGGTGGAGTGACAGGCAGTCGGTAGTGGAAGGAAGTACAGATAACCTGGGGTTCCAGTCTCAACTTTGATACATATCAGTTGTGTGACTTTAGGTAAATCGCCTTATCTCTGATGAGCCTTGGCTTTCTCATCTGGGAAATGAGGACAGTACCTTTTACTCCTTACATCACAGGCTTGTGGTGAGGAAAAGGCTTTGCCAACCATAAAGTGAGTCAGGAATATGACATTACTATTCCTAATATTATTGGAAAGATAAAGGCTCCCTTTCTGACCTGACTGAAATCATAGGATCCCAGGATTAGAGCTAGAAGGGCCCTTTGAGATCAATGCCCCCATTTTACAGATCTGATTCAATTCAACAAACACATATTAAGTGTCTGTCATGCTCGAAGAGCTATACAAATGAAGAAAATGGAGCCCTAAATTAAGTGACTTGCCTAATGTCCCCCATTGTTTTGTTGAGTTGTTGTTAAGTCTTCGTGAACCCATTTGGGGTTTTCTTGGCAGAGATTCTGGAGTGGTTTG
This sequence comes from Gymnobelideus leadbeateri, assembly GCA_011680675.1. Classification (NCBI taxonomy): domain Eukaryota; kingdom Metazoa; phylum Chordata; class Mammalia; order Diprotodontia; family Petauridae; genus Gymnobelideus; species Gymnobelideus leadbeateri. Next base: position 186,385 of record WOXC01005394.1, on the reverse strand, counting down.
CCATTTCCTCCAGCTTATTTTACAGATGAGGAAACTGAGGCAAACAGGGATAAGTGACTTGCCCAGGGTCATATAGTTAGGAAGTATCTGAAGAGGCATTTGAGCTCAGGTCCTCCTGATTTCAAAGCTGGCACTCTATCCACCTAGCTGCCCCATCTCCCTGCTAGGATGTAGCAGAACTGAGATGTGAACGCCTCTGATTCAATTTCCAGTGGTCTCTTTCTCCACAGCACTAAGCCTCCTCTTTCCATGATTAGGCTGTATTCTGGGACACAGCCTTCCTTTCTAACCCCCAACCATTCTCTCCTCTTCCCCTGTTCCCCCTTCCCTCGTCTCTACCTGGCTCATGTTTGGTGTTCACACTCATGTCAGAGGCTATTTATGGCTATTCTTCCTCCTACTCCAGTCCCCCTGGTCCTCTCATGGCTCTAGGAGAACCTTGACACCACAGCTGATGCCCCTCTCCAAGAGGGAGAGGGGCCATTCTCTCCTCATTCTGACCCCTTGCCCAGTGTCTCCAGGCCCAGAAAACCCCCTGGAGGAGGAAGAAGAGCATGGAAAGGAATGCCCCAAGCTGCTGGATTTCAGTGTGGATGAGGTGGCTGAGCAGCTGACCCTGATGGACATGGTGAGGGTAGCATCCAGCTCCTCTTGACTCTGTGCTTGGAGTAGGGAGAGGCTCTGCCATGTATCTTAGATATGGGGAGAGCAAATTTCAAAAGGTTAAAAGAAAAGGCCCCTACAGGCTAAAAATTGACAGAGAAAATCAGCCCAATAGTAGTGAGGAACTCTTAGGGATAGAATTCTAAAGACCCTCTCTTACCTAGGGAGCCACTGTCCATATACCAAATACCCAAACAGGTATTTACCCAATAAAAAAGAAAAGATGTGTATAGAGATCAGTGTGAATGCACAGGGAATTATTTGGTCAATCGGGATGTTTAAAAGGGTTTTAGCAAAGGTAGGAATATGGCTAGGTAACAGAAAGTGAATCTAAAAGTCACGTAAGAATAGTGTTGGAGCACACAAATTCAGAATGAGTGGAGGCTGGTAAGGAGAGTTAAGAGGTTAGGGGTGGTGGGTGGGGTTTTTTGTTTCTACAATGGGAAAAATGAAAAGGATAAAAGACAGAATAGGACTGCTGAGAATGAAAAAGATAAAAGACTGCTGCTTGAGAGGGAGAAGAATGTGTTCGCTCAGAGGGCAAAACTACTCAACTCTTTTCTGTTTTTCATAGCAAAGGGAATGACGTTCTGACTAAGAGGAATAGAAATGACCTGTAGGGAGTATAAATCCAGAACAAGGAGGGTGAAGAGTGTTAAAATAGAATGTTCAGTTGTCTTTTAAGAGTTCTAGGCATATCATAAGATAATAATAGCTAGCGTCGGGGCGGGGCAGCTAGGTGGCGCAGTGAGTAAGAGTGCTGGCCTCGGAGTTGGGGTAACCCAAGATCGAATCCGGCCTCAGAAAATGAGCACCCACACATAAATAATGACTAGCCGTGTAACTTTGAGCAAGTTACTTAACCCCAATTGCTCAAAAAAAAAAAAAGAAAGAAAGAAAGAAAGAAACTATAGGGGTGGCTAGGTGGTGCAGTGAGTAGAGCACCGGCCCTGGAGTCAGAAGGACCTGAGTTCGGATCTGGCCTCAGACACTTAATGCATTCACAAACAAAAAACCTAGCCTTGTGACCTTGGGCAAGTTACTTAACCCCAATTGCCCTCCAAAAAGCAAAAAAAAAAAATAGCTAGCGTTTATATAGCACTAGAAGGTTTACTAAGTTTACTAAACTAGAAGGTTTACAGATATTATTTTATCCCCTCAACAACCTGGGAGGCAGGTGCCATTATTATTCCCATTCTACTGCTGAGGAAACTGAGGCAGAGGTTAAGTGACTTGCCCAGGCTCACACAGCTTAGTAAGTGGCTAAGACTGGATTTGAACTCAGGTCTTCCTGACTCAGGGCCCAGTACGCCATACAAATCATAAGATTATAGCTGGAGGACCCTGGGGGTTCAATGCCTTCATTTTAGAGATGAAAAGAAAGAACAGGATAGAGGTGAAGTGATTTGCCTGAGGAGTAAGAAGCAGAGACAAGATTTGAACTCTGGTGATCCCACATCTGAATTCATTTCCAGGGATGTGTGTGTGTGTGTGTGTGTGTGTGTGTGTGTGTGTGTGTGTGTGTGTTTTGGAGGCAGTCAGGGTTAAGTCACTCGATCAGGGTCACACAGGTAGTAAATGTCTGAGACTGGAATTGAACTCAAGTTCTTCTGACTCTAGGGCCAGTGCTCCATGCACTGTGTCACCTAGCTGCCTTGGAATCATTGTTTAAGCAGGAGACACTGATGAGTTAGAAAGGGCAACCAAGATGGTGAAGGAACTGAAGGTTGTTCCATGTGAGATAAATTGAAGGAATTGGGGAGTTTTAGTCTGAAGCATAAGGGACTTAGGGAAGGACATGGTCACTGTCTTCAGGCACATAGTGGAAAGAGTATTAGATTTGAGGTCCTAGGTTCAAATGCCAGCTTGGTCACATCTGCCACCATGGGCTAGTCACAATCTCTCTGCGGCTCCAGTTTCCTTATCTAGAAGATGACGGAGTGGACTCTGCCCAATGAATTCCCTCCTAGTATGAAACCTCTGATCCTTCAAATATTTGAATCATCATTTGATCATTGAAGTATTTTTCATAAGGGAGAGGGGCAGAGCTCTGTTCTACCTGATTGCAGAGGGCAGTGTTAGGAGCAATAGATGGATGTACAGAGAGGCAGATTTGACTCGCCATCCTAACAGTTGGTGCTGCCTCAGGAGGGAGGGAGTTCCCTCTCACTGGAGGCTTTCAAGCAAAGGCTAGATGACTACTTGCCCAGTATATTACAGAAGGATTCAGGTATGAGTTGGACTAGATGGCTCCTGAGGTCTTTTCTGACTCTGAGATCTCCTGGTTCTGTGACCTGCTCCATTGGTCCTTTCCCCCAACCCTGTGGGACACTTCTCCCTTATCCTGATGGCAGGGAACATCTATCTCAAACTCCCTGATCCCGATGGATGGAATAAGGATACCTTCCTGGCCCTTTCCTCCCTAACTATACCTCATGTATAGGGCAAGGATGTCTGCCTTCTTCATCCCTCTATTGGACCTCTGAACTACCACCTTAGAGCCCCAAGGGAAACTGGAGATTGGGGGTAGAGTGGGTAGGGAGGCCAACAGTGCAGGGAGGTCCTCATCTTCAGTGGTATTTCATCCCACCTCTACCCTAATGCGCAGGAACTTTTTTCTCAAGTATGCCTTTGGGAGTGCCTGGGCTCTGTGTGGTCTCATCGGGATAAAGCAGGGGGCCATGGGACTGCCCCCTCTGTCCGAGCCACCGTGGCACAGTTCAATGCAGTAACTAGTTGTGTGCTGAGCTCAGTGCTGGTGGGACCAGGACTGCCCCCACCCCATCGGGCCCAGCGCCTGGAGAAGTGGATCTTCATTGCTCAGGTACGGAGCTATATGTAGAGTGTCCAGGGCAGCCATACATTGGGTCCCAGGGGTCTTCAACACAGGCTAACAGGATCTAGCTTTTCTTACCCAGCGCTGCAGGGAGTTGAGGAACTTCTCGTCTCTCCGGGCCATCCTCTCGGCATTGCAGTCCAACCCTATATACAGACTCAAGAGGAGCTGGGCAGCTGTGAGCCGGTGAGGATTTAGGAATGAGTGGGGAGCAGTGGCTATGAGTGAGCCAGGGAGAGGCCAGAGGGAGGGTCCAACCTCTTCCTTGATCAAAGGCTCAGTAGCAAGGATGGGGGATAGATGGGATTGGCCAAAGATACTGGAGAACTGTAACAGGGAATGGGGACCAGAGTGGTTCTTCATAGCCCCAGAGGATAGAACTAGGAACGTTGGGCCAGAAATTGCCAAGAGGCAGATTTGGGATTTGGGAAGTTTCCTAATGATTTTAGACATGCAAAAATTCGATGAACTATTTAAGGAGAGAGGGACCTCCTAGATGTTGTTAAAGGGGATTCCCATACAGGTGGTAGCTGATGAAGATGAATTTGAGATGCTGTGGGTAGATAGACTGACCAGCAGAGACCTCAGATGCTCTCTCAGCCCTGACCTTGCTCCTTTCCTCCTCCTCATCTCTCTCTTCCCTAGGGAGCCACTGTCCATATACCGAAAACTCTCCAATATTTTCTCTGATGAGAACAATCACCTTAACAGCCGAGAGATTCTCTCCCAGGTACAGAAGGGGCTTGGACACTGGGGTCCCTGAGGTGGGAGTGCCCAAGCTGGATTGGGAAGGGAAACACCCAGAATACGAGTACCAGGATCTTGTACCAGGCTCAGCTTTTAGCAGCCTGGCACATAGTAGATGCTTAATAAATGTATGTTGACCTGAGTCTGGAGGGATATAATGCTCAGGGTGGTAGAAGTATGCTTAGTGATATGCTTAAGCAGTAGTCTTTCATATGAAGAGAAACAGCCTAGAAGTAGTGATGAGAGTCTGAGACTTCCCCTAGACAGGATGCAAAGTTGATATTTCCCCAGTGTCCTGAACTGAAGCCTTAGCCCCTTAGCACCCTTTAGTGGACAAGCCCTCATTCCTCATGGTCCTCTCTCTTGCCTCATTTGACCCTTTTAAAAAGGGGACCCTTGAAGTTTCTGTTTGTACCCTAACTGTTGGTTTCTCCATTAAGGGGACTCGCTTCCTTCGTTGCCTGACATTTTTTGCCTTTGTGGCCAAATCTTTATTCCACAAAACACAGGTTTTCTTCCTCTGGGGGGGCCTCTGGTCTGGCTGTTGGATAAAGGGACTAGGGTTCTATCTTTTGGGTTCTTTATCCCATTTCTACCCCAGGAAGAAGCCCCCTTGATCTCCCCTGAAGAGGAGACAACTTCAGGAGTTCCTCCCTTGGTAAGGGTCTATATTGAACTTCAGAAGGGGGCAGGCCTGGGGAAGAGGGCTACAAGGAGTTGGTTCGGGGGCGGGGGCAGAGAGACAGGGATTGGGAAACATGATGGAACGCATGGGACCAGGGTTGGGACAATAATACCCAAGGAAATTGATCAAGTTTCTGATCAATTCCAGAAAGTACCCCCTGGTCCTATCCCCTATCTGGGCACCTTCCTCACTGACCTTGTCATGTTGGATACAGCACTGCCTGACCTACTGGAGGTGAAAGCTTGACCCCTGATCTCACTCCCCAGTCCCACCCCCTGTCCTTCACTGTCATCCTTGCTCCTGAGACCTTCCCAGAACTATGTCATCCCCTCCCTGCTCCACTGCACTGAATCCTGAGTAAGAAGACTCTGGTTTGGATCCAAAGAACACTTTGATTTTGATGTGTCTCTAGGCAATTCCATTCCCCTCAGTAGGCCTCAGGTTGTTCCTCTGTAAATGTAAGGGGGTGGGACTAGCTCTCTAAAGGACTAGGCCCTTCTGGCTTTAAGTTCTACGATCCTGTGATCTGAGCTGTCTTGGGGACTCTGAGCTCAGTTCTGGGCTCAGGCTTGTTTCCTTTCCACTACCCCTAGGGAGATCTTATCAACTTTGAGAAGCGTCGGAAGGTAAAGGGGCCTGGGCAGAGGGGAAGGGGGTAGGGTATATGCTGGTGATGAAGGGAAATTGGGAAGAGAGGTAAAGACACCAGGACAGGGAGGAGGGGGAATGCCTGGGAGGTGGGGAATGGAGGGAGGGAAGGTCCAGCAGAAAGAACCCCACCTCCCTTTTCCAAGGAGTGGGAGATCCTGTCCCGGATCCAGCACCTACAGCGTCGCTGTGTGAGCTATAGCCTGCCATCTCGGCCACCTGTTCTTGCTGCCTTCCGTGCCCAGCGTCCCCTCAGCGAAGAGCAGAGGTGATATGTCTGATCCCCTGCTTCCAGCTTCTCCTCTACCCTGTGATGCCCAACCAACCTCTGCCATGACCCCAAACTAAGCCTTTAGGCAATCAATCTCCTTGGAATGAAGTCCAACCTCTCGATCTGGGCTCCTGCCTACCTGGTTAACTGTAGTTCAGACTATTCCCCTTCTGTTGCTCAAACCAGGCTTCTCTGTTTCCCATTCCTGTCTCCATGCCTCTTTGTTCAAGTTAACCGCTTATCTCTCTTCTACCCTTCTGTAGATGTGGGAATCCTCATTCCCTCAATGCTTAGCACAATGACTGTTACCTCCTTGGAGAAGTCTTCTTGGATTTCTCTAGCTGAAAGTGTTTCCTGCCCTCTTATATTTCAGAAAGCATTTTGCCTGCCTGGTCCTCTCCTGTGCACTTGCCTCCCATGCATTTCTCCTTATTAAGCTGTAAGCTCTTTCAGAGTGGGCTCTGTCTTATATCTGTCCCTCAGTGCCCAGCATACAAGTAGGTGCTTCCTAAATGGTCTTTGTTTTTGTTGACCAGATTTACAATTCTCGTTGATATAGGGAACTTTCAGTGAGGAAACCCTCTCTATCAATTGCTCTGGAACTTACAAATCCTAAGAGTTAGCTATCTGGAAGCAATGAGATATGAAACAAAGTGCCAAGGATCATAGGGCTAGTGTGTTTCTGAGACTGGGATTCTGGGTTGGTTCTCTCTCCACTACCCCACCATGCCTCACTTCCTAAACACAATTCAAGTTAAGCAAGCATTGATTAAATGTCTACTGCGTGTGAAACCCTGTACTAAGCTTGGGGTAAACTTGGATAAGGCATGCTTCCTTCCTTCATAGAGCTCAGTCTTGTATCAGGATAAGACACAGGTACAGATAACAAATATGGTTTATGTTAAGAGAGATCCAAACACCATACTTTGTGAGGTATGAAGGAGAAGATCGTTACTGATTGAGTAAGGACTTCCTGAAGGATGTGGCATTTGAGCTTAGCTTTAAAGGATGGGCAGGAATTCAACAGGAAAAAGGTAAGGGATGAACATTGTAAGCAAAGGTAAAGGAGGGGAATACAGGGCATGTGTCATGCAGGGTTTAGAGATTTCCTTACTTAGGTCAGAGCCTAGAGTGACCCTTGAATTATTGACTAGGTAGACAGCAGGGAGACATGGAGGGCTTGGGGCAGAGGCAAGGCATGATGATTGGATGTTTGTTAAATGAATTAAGTGACTCATTCTCAACCTTATTCCTTTGACACATTTTTATCACCTGTTCCCTCCCTCTGGCCCCAACTCCATTCTTCTGATTCCAACTCAGTCTCTGATTTGCTACTGGTGCTCATTTCCTCACTCCCATCTCCCCCCAGTTACCGCCTGTCCAGGGTTATTGAGCCCCCAGCTGCCTCCTGTCCCAGCTCCCCCAGGATCCGGCGACGGATAAGTCTTACTAAGAGACTTAGTGCGTGAGTCAATTTTAATCTTAGGGTGAAAGAATGATAAAATTATGGAGGGGCCGGGGAGAAGAGACTGGGAGAACCTGGGCTTCCCCTGGAGCAGTATTTGACACCTCTCTCCCAACTCTTAGGAAGCTGTCTCGGGAAAGGGGCTCCTCTCCCATCCACCAACCTGGGGACCCCCCTTCTCCCAGCCCCAGGTAAGACAGGTTGGGAGAAGGTAAGGGTTGGAGGGTAAGGTTAGGGTCTGGAGTTAAGGGAATAATACCATCTCTGGTTTCTGTGTCTCCTGTAGTCTCTCTTCAGGTTCCTACCCACCCAGTCCTGGAGATGGGGACCCTCTGACCCTCAGCCCTCCTCCATCCCCAGGGGCAACTGGCCTGGGCCACAAGGTGCATGACCTCAGCTATGTAGGATATGGTGTGTCTGTGTGGAGGCAGCTAGGGTACAGGGGAAGTTGTAGTTGAACTGAGTCAGGAGACATGGGTTCGAGTCTTGACCCTACCACTGACTGTATGATATTGAACAAATCATTTCTTCTGGCTCTCAAATTTCTCACGTGTAAAATAGGGGAGTATCACACCAGTATGACTGGGAGATATTAAAGGGCTCAAATGAAAAAGTAGGAAAGGACCTCCTCCCCAACATATGATGAGGGTGACTTACAAGGGGCAGGTAGGAGGGAAGGCTGTTGTATGAGTCCATGTGTGATGTGTCCTGAAGCCAGCAGGTATGCTGGACGCTGGTGATCACTATACCTTCTTCCCCTGCCCAGGGCGCCCTGGAGCTGCCTCTGGGAACTGAAGCTCCCGAGCTCCAGCAGGCCCCAGCTTCCCCTGGGAGCAATGTCCGAGCTTTCCACCTAGGGCAGCAGACTCCGGATGCCTGTGTCATCAGAGTCAGCATTGATCATGACCCTGGGAACCTTTATAGGAGCATTTTGGTGAGGAGGAGGGGCACAGTCTGTATGACAGCGGCCCAGGGAGAATCAGGGTGGGAAGGGAGGTTGTCTCCACACTTAGGGCATTCCCACCCCATCTGCAGCCTCCTGGCACTCTCACTGACCCTCCCTCCTCCTACTGGGTCCCGAGCACCTCCCCCACTTCTCTTTCTCACGAATTCTTTCCCCACCCCCACCCCAGCTCACTAGCCAGGATAAAGTCCCAGGTGTGGTTCTCCGAGCCCTTCAGAAACTGCACCTGGAGCAGCCACAGCCCCGTGACTATCAGCTGTTCCAGGTCCTGCCTGGGGACCGGGGTGAGTGAGTGGGTGTGAGAGCCCCGGGGACTGTGGTGAGGCCAAGGCATGGGGTGGTGACTGGAGGCCCCAAGGGGGCAGGGACTCCAGCTCTCCAAGAGGGCTTCTGGCAGAACACCAAACAGCTTTCCCTTTCTCAGTAGCCCTTGCCTCCTCCGGAGCCTGGAGATTGAGAAAATCCAAGGGCAAACCATCCTGGCAGAAAGCTGCTTCAGACTGGGTGGGGTTACCAAGGGGAAGGGAGTTAGTCGCCAGTCACTAAGGTTTTGGTACAGAGGGGGCAGAGTGTACCAGACCTGGGACCTACTTGGGTTCAAACTGTTATGAGCTTATTCGCGTGATTTTGCCCCTTCCCTCGCCTCAGTTTCCTCTTCTATCAGATGAGAGGCCAAAGGCCCCTTCAGCTCTAAATCTCTCTGATCCTCTGGCCCCACTACCCTGCTACATAAGAAAAAAAAAACCCAAACCCAGTAAATACACAGAGGAAGTAAAGACACACAGTATAAGTACAGCAACTTGATGCAATTTGATACCATGTGGGCCTTCCACCCGCAGAGCTCCTGATCCCAGACAACGCCAATGTGTTCTATGCCATGAGCCCAGCTAGCCCCGGGGATTTCGTGCTTCGGAGGAAGGAGGGCGCTCAGTCCCCACCCTGATGACTGACTCTCCTGGTTGGGAGGGCCCCAGGCTTGGACCTGTCTGAGGCCGAGGGAGAGCCTGGGCCATCCCAGAGGGATGTCTGGCTGGGCCAAGACACTGATCCCAACATGATCCCTGGCGCCCCCCGACCTTTGTCTCTGTGTCCTCTCTGGCAAGCTAGGACAAGGGAAGGGGATGGCATTATGTGCAGGTCCTTGGTCCGACCACTAGATGGCAGGCTGTCTAGGGTTGGTTGGCATGGACCCAATGGAAATTGAAACCCAGATCTCACTTTTGGGTGGGAAGGGCAGAGTTATATCTGTGAGCATCCAGGAGCCCCTTTTTTTCTTTCTTCACCCTCTTTAGGGTTCCACCAGGGCCACAAATACCTTCTAATCCCAGTCCCTTGCAGAAAAAGACAATATTGGGTTTGTTTAGAGAATCAGCTAGGGGAGACATGACCAGAAGTAAGAGGCTGCTGCCTTTCCCTGCTCTCCCAGCCAGTCACCCAACCTAACCTAGGAGCCAGGCACCAGAGGATTCTGTTCCCAGAGACAATTGGCTCAAGGGTTACCACTGAAAGGAACTTCAGGGGCTAGCTAGCTCAGTGTGTACCTGAGCAAGAGTGTCTTCTATAGTGTTCCTAAAAAGCAATCAGCCTTGTCGGGGAGCCCTCTAGTGAGGAGAAACCCTCTACACCCCCCCCCCCAATTAACTCCCCTCTCAAAGCCAATGCTTTTTATTCTTGATCTAATTTAGAGGTATTTTTCTTTATGTTAAGCTTAAATCTACTTTTCTGCTACTGATAGAGCCTGATAGGGCCAAGCAGAACAAGTTTAATCTTTCCCTGTGCTAACCCTTCAGTCAAGACAAGTGTAACCCCTAAGTTTTGGCTTCTCTAGGATAAACCTCCCCAGTTCCTTTAGGTGATTGTCACATGCCTCCTGTCCCCATCCCTTGCCCCATTCCCCTGGTTATCCTCCAGGATGCCCTTGACCTTGTCAATGTCCTTAGAATTGAGAAAGCCAAATGATATAGTAGCAGTACCCCTGGCTTTCAAATCCTGACTCTTCTGTTGGGCAAATTACTTAACCTCCCTGGGCCTCAGTTCTCTCATTTATGGAATGGAGTTGGAATAGATGATTTCTCATGTGTCTTCCAGCTCAAAATCTACAATCCTCTGAGCTACCCAGAACTGAAAAGCAATATTCTGCATGGAGGCTGCCTAGAGCCTTTGATTAGGGACTTACCCTGACTTCACACTTGTTCTAAGTCTCATATAATAGTACCCATTCCAACTGACAACACCATTTCCCCTCATCCCCTAAACCTGATAGGCTGGAACCAATTTGATTCATCTTTTCCACATTTTTTATCTAGAGACTGAATCTCCCTCAGCCTCAGTGGCCACATTCCACTGCTGATTGGTAAAGAAGCTTTGACCTACTTTATTTCTGACCTGGGCCAGACCTGGTGCTTGGTGCCACCAATACACCCTACATACACTCCCAGAGCTCACCATACTAGTGACAAGGAAAGCACCAGATTGGCTTTAGCCCACTGTAGCTCCCTAGCTCAAGCAATCCACCTGCCTTAGGTTTGTGGTCTATAGGCATGTGTTACCATGCCTAGGTTTCCTACCTTAGGGAGTCTGAGTGACATACCTATCTCTCCAAGCCCATGCTATGGAGCAGAGTAGGGATGTTAGGGCCATTGTGATAATCCAGAGCTCTGGATTCATATTCCTCTTGCTTCTGGGACCCTTTTGGATTCAAAGTCAGGCATTATGGCTCTGTTCAGGAGACCGGGATACAAAGATAGATACAGCATAGACCATACTTTCAAGAAACTTACAACCTAATGGAGGAATGGACAATAATATACCATAGGAGGGAGGCAAGGTGTCTGAGACTCTCTAGGCCTCAGTTCCCTCACTTGTAAAATATCTGTACTGCTAGAAGCCCATGTGGTTCAGTGGATATCGATCCAGCCATGAAGCCAGGCTCTTGCCCCATGCAGGCTGTGACCCTGAGCAAATCCCTTAACCTCTTAGTGCCAATGTAGAAAAAAGTATTAGCATACATTGGTAGAGAGCTTTTCCTTTAGATGTTCTTCTTACCAATAAAATCACTGGGACTAGTTCCTGTCCTGCTTACCTCTAGAAGTGGTTGTGAGGAAAGTGCTTTGTGCAATCTTTAAAGAGCGATACACATTTGTTATGAGATATTTGAGAAGGGAGAGATTATTGGGAAGGGGAAGGGAGAGAACAATGATCAGGGGTCATCGAGGATATGGCACAAGTTTGGCTTTGAAGGAAGGAAAGAACACCAATCAACAGATGTGGAAAGTTCCTGACACTTTACTAGCTGTGTACCCCTGGGCAAGTCACTTAATCTCTTTCAGTTTCCTCCTCTATAAAATGGGGATGCTAATAGTACCTACCTCTTAGGGTAGGTTCAGATGAGATAATTGTACTTGTCACACTGCGCCTGTGGTACATAATAAGCACTATAGAAATGTTAGCTATTACAATTCATTTTGACCAAGAGGGAAAGGGAGGAGTGTACAATAAGGACTGGAAAGGGAGGCTGAAACAAAGTTGCTGAAGAACTAGGACTGGGAGCTTATGCTTTATTTGGGAGGAGGCCTGGAGTAGAGAAAAGGACATAGTTATAGTAGCTAGGTGGTGCAGTAGTGCTGGACCTGGAGTCAGGAAGATCTGTGTTCCAGTCCTGCCCCAGATACACGATGTGTGACCCTGAGTAAGTCACCTAACTTCTGCCTCAGTTCCTTCATTCATGAAATGAGGGGATGTTAATAGTACCTATCTCCTAGGGTAGTATAAAGATACTGGCTAGATTGCTTTTTCAAAGAACAGACCTTAAACCCAGTTCACTCTGGAGCTCACAGATTGGACAGTAGAATCCTGTCCTCCTAGCACAGAGTAAATATAAATACTAAATAGTAACTGTTTCTCTTTTGACCAGGAATCCTGAGGGATTTCCCCTCCCAGTTTTATATATATATATATATATATAATTTATTTATTTATTTATTTATTTATTTATTTTGGATTAAAGGGACCATCCCTTGAGTAACTATCAGAGGCCTGTTCACTAATGGGGAAAAATGTAATCTTGAAGTGAGATTTAAACAAGCATCATTCATGGTTAGATAGTTTATATGAAAAAGATCTGGTGGTTTTGGTGTTTATAAGCCCAAAATGAATCAGTAATGGGATGAGAAAGCCCCTCCCCCCCAAAAAAAGACATTTCAATCTTGGGTTAATTTAAGAGAATAATGCTTGCAGTAATGAGGCCATAATGGTCCTTCCACCCTGTTCTGACTATACCTCCTATTCAGTTCTGGGCATCATGTTGTAGAAAGAACATGAGATAGAAAACATCCACAGGAAGGCAACTGTGGCATCCAGCAATCAATAAAAATCCATCTATGAAGAACTTGATTGCTGGCAAACTCTGGTATGGACTCCAATTCCTGGAACTCTGGTAGCTCACTCTTCTAACCTTTTAAAGCGCACAAGGACATAACTGTCTCTAATACATCCCCACCTGCTTTTGAAAGAAAGAATAGACCCAATATAGAGGTCATGCTGTGACATGAGCATGACCATGTGTTGAGTTGGATGTGGGGAGTAGGCTGCTGGTACCACCTCTCTCTTTCCCTGCACCTGGAAGCTTACAGAAGTCCTTACTTCAACTGCTGCCAGGAAGAGATCATTTTGGTTTATTAGTTCCTTTTGTACTAACTCTCATTTCTTGCCCAGGCGCTAATCAAAAACATTTTCTTAACCATCTAGTAAATGAAAGGGCAGCTATGTGGCACCGTGGATAGAATGCTGGGCCAGGAGTCCAGAAGACTCATCTTCCTGAGTTCAAATCTAGCCTCAGACATTTACAAGTGGGGCAGGTCACTTAACGCTGTTTGCCTCAGTTTCCTCATCTGTAAAATGAGCTGGAGAAGGAAATGGCAAAACCACACCAGAATCTTTGCCAAGAAAATCCCAAATGGGGTCACAGAGAGTAGGACACAACTGAAATAACTGTACTACAACAACAACAGTAAGTAGACAAGAAATACCCACGTGTAATGCTGAAGCAGAGAGTCGGGCCCCTTCATTGCACATTATCACCAGCTTACAGAAGCAGGCTTACTAAACAGCATGGGAGATTGCATCAGGCAGAGCAAGTTGCTCATAGTCCAAAGGATTGGACTAGCATTGACAGTCCTCTTTTACTGATGTAAAAGATAGAGCTATCAAAAAGTGAATGGGCCCAAAGCCATTCCCTAAGATAAATATTCAAAGGATATGGATGGTTTTCAAAATAATTGCCCACCATCAGCAAACCCTATAAAAGAATCCTGTGAATTCTATGAGAAATGCAAATGAAAGCAATCCAGAGGCTTCACCTCTCGTCCAGAAAAATCGGTAGAGGGAACAATAGGGGACGAGTCAAGGCTGGAGGATTGTGAAATGCTATATCCACTCTGGGAAGCAAATTGGAATTATGCAAATGAAGTCATTAAAATGTCCACATTTTTGATTCAGAGGTTCCACTGCTAGGTGTATACCACAAATATGTCACTAATCAAAGTCCCCATATACATCTAAGTATTTCTAGCAGCCCTTTTTGTGGTAGCAAAGAACTGGAAACCATGTAGATGCCCATCAGTTGGGGAATGGTGAAACAAACTGTGGTACGTGAATGTAATGGAATATTACTGTACTGTAAGAAACATGATGAATACAGAAAAGCATAGAAAGATTTATATGAACTGATGCAAAACGAGGTAAGCAGAGCCAGGAGAATAATATACACAATGATTATTGTTCAGTAGTGTCTGACTCTTTGTGACACCATTTGGGGTTTTCTTGGCAGAGATACTGGAGTGGTTTGCCATTTCCTTCTGAAGTTCATTTTACAGATGAGGAAACTGAGGTAAACAGGGTTAAGTGACTTTCCTGAGGGTCATACAGCTAATAAGTGTCTTAAGGATAGATTTGAACTCAGAAAGAGGAGTCTTCCTGACTCCAGGCCCAGCACTTTATCCGTTTTGCCATCTAGCTGACCCCAACCTGTGCAAAGGAGAGGGGAAGGGTGCCTTCTCATCTCTCTTCTTTGGGGGCAAGTTTTCTCTTTATAATTTTGCAACATTCAATTTCAACTACTTTGTGGTTGTTCTTTCCACTTACATTGTTGTAATCACAATTAGAAAGCACTTGACCCCTCTCCTTCACACAAGTTGGGGATCTATGGATGTGGAACATTGCAAATGATGTCAGATTTTTTTGAACTCAGGAAGACCTGAATTAAAATCCCACCTCAAATGACTGCTCACTGTGTGACCCTATGCAAATCACTTAACGTCTGTTTGCCTCAGTTTCCTTATCTGCAAAATGAGAAAAATAATAATAGCACCTGTCTTCTGGGACTTATGGGAAGATCAAATGAGATCAGTGTAAAGCACTAGCACATATTAAGTGCTATATAAATGTTGCTGTTATTACTATTACTATTATCATCACTACTGTGTTGATTGTTGACATTTTTTCTCTTCTTTAAAAAAAATCTTTGAGGGCAGCTAGGTGGTGCAGTGAGTAAAGAGCTGGGCCGGTCTGGGAGGACCCAGGATCAGGAAGACCCAGGATCGGTTCTGGCCTCAGATACTTAACACCCACACAAAAATAACGGCTGTGTAACCTTGAGTGAGTTACTTAACCCCAATTGCTTTTAAAAAAAAATCTTTGTTTCAAGGGATGATCTCCGCCAAGTGATAATTTTGGGGGTGAGGTAGGGACAAGGGAACTGTAGGAGATGCAAAAACAAAATATATATGTATTTATATGTATATGTATATGTTCTATAGATACGTATACATGTAAACACACATGTATGTGTACATATAACAAAGAGGCTGGCCAATGAGGGAATGCTGCTTTCAGCAATAATTCAATGTGTTCTACCTGTAAGTCTGTTTCCTGAAGGTGTGATATGATTGAGTCTTCCCCAGTTCAGAGCATGTGCAAGTATATTATGACTGTTTACCTGCCAGTTTCATGGTGATAAAAAAACCTTCTAATGACCTGCTAGGTGGTGAAATGGATGAAATGTTGGGCCTGAAGTCAGGAAGATTCTTCTTCCTGAATTCAAATTCATCCTCAGACATGACCCTCAGGCAAGTCATTTACCCTGCCTGCCTCAGTTTCCTCATCTGTAAAATGAGCTGCAGAAGGAAATGGCAAACCACTCCAGTATCTCTGCCAAGAAAATTCCAAATGAGGTCACAAAGAGGTAGGACTGAAAAACAACTGACCAACAACAGTGACCTGCTGAGCTGAGGCAGGCACTGTGCTAAGCACTAGGAATACAAAAAGAAGCAAAAAACAGTCCTTGGACTCAAGGAGATTATACTCTAAGGGGGAACAAACACCAGGGTGATGTGAGTGTTTGAATAAGGGCACCAAAGTTCAGAAAGTCAGAGTAAGGAAAGGTGACTAGTTTGAGCTTTTCCTCAATATGGAGCCCTTGGGAGGAAAGGACCAATGTGTGAAGCAGACTGGGATGGTGCAGGGATGGTTTGGGGTGAGGAACATGGTGGACTGTTTGAATAGTGATGCTACAGACAGAAATAGTGATATCAGAGAAAGGAAAAGTGATGTCACCTGGTTTGAGGGTAAGATGATAAGTTATATTTTGGACATGTTGAGTTTGAAGTTGCTCATAGATCACTGAGTAGTGGCTGGGGCCTAAGTGAGGTCACAGTCATGGATCTGTGGTGAGAAATCTCTATTACTTTCTCCTGTGAAAATAGCCTCTGGGTAGGAATGATGAAATCAAAGCTTAGCAGTTACCCCAGGAATGAGGATTAGCAAATTAGGAATAGTTAAAGGTGGGCATGAGGGTAGTTATGAGTAAAACATTAAAGTGGCAGCACATGGGATCAAGGCTGAGCAAGGAGAGGCTAGAGTGGGGAAAGGTGGATTGGGAGAGTAAGGGCAGATCTAGGAATCAAAGGTCACTGAGAGGGTGGAGAGCAGCTTAGTGTGAGTAAAATTACCGATCTATAGACCAGTATAAAGTTTAGGAAAGGCCCCATGGTATAGTGGGTAAAGAATTCACCTCAGAAGTCAGAAGAACTGCTTCCAAGCCCTGCCCTTGACTCTTCCTGGCTGTGGGACCCTGGGCAAATGATGCCACCTCTCAGTGCTCTAGGAAACTCCCAAGGGACTACAAATTGCAGAGAAGGTGCTGACTCGAATTGATGGAGGGAGTTTCCTCATCCTGGAATTCCCTATACTGGACAATTAGTCTAGTCCCTATTCTCATCACTTTCCTTACTGTTTACAACGAAAAGGAAGTTGTTGGAAAATAGTATGGCAGAAACTAAGCATAGACCAACGTCTTACACTGTATACCAAGATAAAGTCAAAATGGGCATATGATTTAGACATAAAAGAAGATATTAAAAGCAAATTAGGAGAGCAAGGAATAGTTTACCTGTCAGATCTATGGAGAAGGGAAGAGCTTATGACCAAATAAGAGGTAGAGAACATTATGAAATGCAAAATGGATCATTTTGATTAAATTAAAAAGGTTTTCCACAAACAAAGCCAATGCAACCAAGATTAGAAGGAAAGCAGAAAGCTGAGAAACATTTTTTACTGCCAGTGTTTCTGATAATGGCTTCATTTCTAAAATATGTAGAGAACTGAGTCAAATTTATAAGAGTACAAGTCATTCCCTAATTGATAAATGGTCAAAGGATATGAACAGGAAGTTTTCAGATAAAAATTAAAGTTATCTATAGTCATATGAAAAAAAATACTCTAAACCACTATTGGTTAGAGAAATGCAAATTAAAACAACTCTGAGGTATCACTTCTCATACCTGTAAGATTGGCTAATATGCCAGAAAAGGAAAATGATAAAAGTTGGAGATTTGGGAAAATTGGAACACTAATGCATTGTTGGTGGAGTTGTGAACTGATCCATTCTGGAAAGCAGTTTGGAACTATGCCCAAAGGGTTATAAAATATGCATACCCTTTGATCCAGCATTACCACTTCTAGGTCTGTATTCCAAAGAGATAATAAAAATGGGAAAAGGAACCACATGTACAAAAATGTTCATAGCAGCTCTTTTTGTGGTGGCTAGGAATTAGAAATTGAGGGGATGCCCATCAATTGGGGAATGGCTGAGCAAGTTGTGGTATATGAATGTAATGGAATACTATTATGCTATAAGAAATGATGGGCAGGCAAATTTCAGAAAAACCTGGAAAGATTTACATGAATTTTGATATTGAGTGAAGTGAGCAGAACCAGTAGAACATTATACATAGTAACAGCGACATTGTGCAACAATCAGCTTTGTTCGACTTAGCTCTTTTCAGCAATACAATTATTATATAAGATAATTCCAAAGACTCATGATGGAAAGTGCTATCCACATCCAGAAAAATAACTATGGAGTCTGAATGTAGGTTGAAGCATACTATTTTCTCTTTTTTTCTTTCTCATGGTTTTTCCCTTTTTGTTCTGATTCTTCTTCCACAACATGACTAATGTGGAAATATGTTTAATATGATTGTACATCCATAGCCTCTTGTTTGCTGTCTTGGGTGGGGGGAGGGGAAGAAGGGAGGGAGAAAAAAATTTGGAACTCAAAATCTTATAAAAGTGAATGTTGAAAACTATCTTTACATGTAATTGGAAAAGATAAAATATTATTAAGTGGGGCAGTAGGGGGAAAGCTTTCTCCAGTTGAGATCATTGTGCATAGTAACAGCAATGTTGTAATGATGTGAAAGACTTGGCTACTCTGATGGATATAATGATCCAAGACCATGATGAAAAATTCTGTCCACTTCTAGAGAGAGAACTGATGAATTCTGAATGCAAATTGAAATATAATTTTCTCACTCTGTTGTTTGGGTTTTGTTTTGTTTTGTTTTTGCTTTTTGGGGGGAACTATGGCTAATATGGAAATATGTTTAGCATGATTTCACATGAATTATTGGTATCATTTGCTTGTCTAAGTGGGTGTGGAAGGGAGTGGGAGGGAAGGAGAGAATTTAGAACTCAAAATTTTAAAAGAAAAGAACATTAAAAATAAATTAAAATGTTTTTTAAAAGGATGGGAAGTTGCTATTGGGGAGGAGAATTCCAAAGTTCTGAATCTTGGAGCCAGTGGCCTTCTGAAAGATGGTAATGGCTGAAGTATGACCATGCCTGCACGTGTCTGGAGTGAGGAAGAGAAGGAGGTTGTTAAAGCCAAGGAATTGTATGGTCAGGTTGGCAGAAGGGTCATTGATATGTACATTGAGGTGCCTATGGTATAATGGATGGTATAAAGTCAGAACTTGATCTAGGCATGGAATTCACTGAAAATGTTGGGGAAATGTCCTGGAGGTTGGTGGATGACAGCAACAAGAAAGGGGAGGAGATGGTATGAATGGATTGTAGGCACCTCAGGAATAGTCAAAATGCAGCAGGGGTGGAGGAAGAACAGGGAGGATGTTTGCTCCTCTTCGTTCTGTGAGTCAGATTGAAGGAGAGGATGCAGTGGGAAAGTGGAAAGTGAGTAGGTTGAGATGGATGAAGACAAAGAGTTCCTGGGAGAGGAAAAAGATAGGCAAATTGAATGGAAGAGAGATATGAGCGGGGAGGAGGACTGATCAGAATAAGAATGATGTTTGGGAGTAGATAGCAGACAGTTACAACTTGGAAAGAACATTGAATTGCATGAACTCATGCACTATTGTACTAATGGTGAATAAATGTCTTAATTTTTAGTTTGCAAAACAAAATAAAACAAAGCATCTTCCCCCCTCCTCTTCCACTCGCCACTGAATTTGATAGAATTGAATCAGCAATGGACTAAATCTAAGATGAAATTGAATAGGAATCACCTACAGTCTTACACAAATCAGAAAATCAGGTTTCCAAGTATCGGACTAGGGTGGAGAAGTTGACCACTTGTTAGAGTGTGGATTGCTTTTATGTTTGGATTGGACTGGGTGACCGATGAGTTCCAACTCAAAAATTCTTTGATTCTGTAAGTCTGGACTCAGAAGCCCAGGGTTTGAATCATGCCACTGTTCTTATCCAGCTCTCTTTGGGTAAGTCATATCACAGCTTGGCTTCTGAGGCCTCACCCAGCGGTAGGATGCTCAGTTTGATCTCTCAGGTCCTTTCTCACTCTAAATTCTGAACAAAGGCACTAGACTGGAAGCTTGTATCCAGAAGGGGAATTTGATTCTACAGGCAGAATGCCCCCACCTGTGGCCTTGAAGAGCTAATGTGCCTCTGAGTCTGAAAAAGGACTGCAAATGCTGCTGCCCTTTCTAATGGGTTGCCAGGGTCTCACCTTTACATGAGCATCAGCCTCCTAGATTCCATGGGTGGGTGTCCCAAGCAGGGAGAGGATAGTCCAGGCAGAAGTACAGCATGAACAAAGGTAGGAAATAGGGAGGGGGAACCCAGTGTGTGGGGAACAGAAGTCCAGGAGATAAGGTTGGAGAGGTAGGTTTGAATTAGATTATGGAGAGCCTTGGATGCCAAATTGGCCATAGCATCATGAAAAGTTTTGGGGTGGTTTTTTTTTTTTTTTTGGTGAGGCAATCAGGGCTAAGTGACTTGCCTAGGGTCACACAGCCAGTAAGTGTCAAGTGTTTGAGGCAGGATTTGAACTCAGGTCCTCCTGACTCCAGGGCCCATGCTCTATTCACTGCACCACCTAGCTGCCCCTTATCATGAAAAGTTTACTGAATTTGGAATCAGAATATGGGGGTCTCTAACATGTTGAACAGACTTCTTGTGCACTTAGCATGGAATGCTGTCCACTACAGTTATCTATTGGTCATCATGCTTCCTTCCTCCCATCCTATACACTCAGCACTCCCTATGGACCAAATATGGTATAATTCTGTAAGCCTGGGAAGGTGCTCACAGCGTAGGCATTTTATCAAATTCCATGGAGTGAGCTGCAATTTGAACTGATTATGTCAAGTGTCAAAGGCAAACTCTTCCTCCATGAGGGTTCCTGGAGCGGCCTTGGATCTCCTGCCCCTCCCCCACTGCTGCCCCCCCCACTTATCTCCCCCTCAAGGCCCCGCCCCCTGTCACTGCCCGCCACTTCTCCCAGGCCCTCCAAAGGGACAAAACCCATTGCTGCCAGCTGTGTCCGGCTGCTGCAGCTGCTTCTCCAGCTGTGGCCTCTGGCAGAAACTTTCCTGCATCCCCTCCCACCCCTCCAACTGGGGATAGCTAAGGAAGAAAGAAGAGCCCCCCCCTCCTCTCAAACTCTGAGAGAGAGGTGGGGGGAGGTGCCAAGCAGGCCCAGGACCAGAGCCATGGAACGAGCTGGGCCCCCCTACTGGCCTGGCATTGGCTCCCTCTGTGTTCTACTCAGTGCAGGGGCTGCCTGGGCAACCCCTGCACCCCAGTGGGACCTGAAGAGTGAGCCAGGGCTGGAAGGTCCCTTGTTTGAGAGCAAAGGTAAGCCCTACCATTGGGAGCCCTCCCTCTGTCCCCAGTCTCATTGCCTTCTTGGTGGGTGGTACTAGAGAGCTTGAAATGAAACCAGGAATCCAAATACCCAGCTGGAGCCACAACCATCTCCACCCCTATTCTCCCCCACACAACTGCCCCCTGCTCTCTGCCTGGGCAAGAGCTGACCAGGATCTCATGGAAAAGATAGTCTTCTGAGGTGGGAGGCGAGTCAGGAGGTTTTGGGGGCAGAGGGGCATGAGAAGATAAAAATTTGTAAACAGTGACACTGTGTTTTCATGCATGGGTGTACCCCATTCCCTGTGGCCCTTTCCTCAGACTCTGCTGTTGGCCTTATCTGGGTGGAAAGGGTGCCTGTAGGGCCTGATATGCTCCCTTCCTGCCTCCTCCCTCCTCCAAGCCTGTGAGAATCAGTTTGGGGGCTTTCTGAGAGGCCGTCCTGTGTACTAGCAAGATGAATGAGAGCCCTGGGCTCCAGTCCCAATTCCACCAATGGCTATGTGACCTTGGGGAAGTCAATTTTCTTCCTAGAACCTCAGTTTCCTCCTCTATAAAATGGGAGATAAGAATCCGTGCACTCACTACTCCATAGTCAGTGTGAGCTATTATCATTATGTAGTGGAAAGAGCAAAGTGTGGAGAGTCACAGGCCAGGGCATGGAAACCTGATGCTCAGCCACCTAAGGCCTCAGCTTCTCCCACTGCAAAATGAAGGGCTGGGCTGTCTCCCAAGTCCCTCCCAGCTCTATATGATTTTCTTTCTGGGGGAGTGGGGGAGGCATGAGATAGATGGTGGACCGAAGCCCCAGGCACTTGGCAGGACGATGGACCTGCTCCAGGAGGGAGTTCTTGAGCTTAGCCCTTACTGTCTAGGCAAGGGAAAGGGCAAGGACAGAGGGTAGAGTCAAAGGTCCAGCAGGCTTGAGTCTGCACTGGGAGTCTGAGAAACAAGTCTGCCAGGGTCTCTGCTATGAATGCTGAGGGTGGGGTTTCACATATTCTGAGGTATAATGGGAGCAGAGTTCAGCGCCCAAGACAGGACCCCAAGGGCACGGGACGTACAGCTGCTGCTGTTTGCAGCTTCCCAACAGCACAGGTGCAGGACGGAGGGTCTACTGTCCAGAGCAGTGGAGAGATAGTGGTTGTGTTCCTGATAGCATGGGGGGATGGGGTGAGGGGGAACAGGTCCTTCTATCCAGGCTTTCTTATCAGCCTGAACACACAGTGGGCTGGTGGAGGGGGGCAGCTGAAGGAGACACACAGAGGGGTACTTAGGGATCATGGGGGAAGAATCTGGCTGTGTGCAGCAACTATAGGGTTGAAGGGGCTGCCATCAATCAAGTAATCAAAAACATCTACCCAGGACCACAAACTGTGCTAATTACTGGGGGGGGGGGATAAGGAAAAAAGTGAAACAGTCCCCCACCACCCAGGGAAATAACATGTGCACATCTAACCACAGCCATATATACCAGAACTAGGCAGTTAGTTACCCAGCATCACTTAATCAGCTTTCAGACTCCTAAATTGCTTGCTTCCTTACCATATTCATTCTTATCATCCTGAGTTCTAGAGTAATCCAGAGGGTATATCTGGATAGTTTTTCATTCATTAATTTAAATCTTTTTCTTCATTAATTAATCAATTGGCTCAAAGCCCCACCCCAGTTTATTAGACATTATTTCATTAACTGGAGAAACCGCTTTTCTCATTCTCATCTCTATATCAAAATACTAACTCTCCCAGGAGTAACTCGATATCAATAATTTGCCATAAGATATAAAAAACATAATCTATACTAGCATAAAGACTTGAATAGTTGCAATATTTTTAGGCGAAAGAAATATCACGGGCAGTCACCTTCAATCAAAACTGTAATTTCAGATGACTTTTTAATTCTCAGTTTCCAGTTCTCTCAAGGTACCAAGCAAAGGCTCTTCTCAAGAATTCTCATCCTCCTCTTCACAAAATAAAGTCTAAAATATTTCCATCAAGAGAGAAGCTCTCATGTAACTGGGGGGAAAAGAAGATGCTATTAAAAATAGTTTTAAAAAAAGCCAAGAGTTCTTAAGCTGGGATTCATAAACAAGCTTTTTAAAGTGTTTCAATAATTGTAATTGATATAATTTGTTTCCTTTGGAAAGAGAGAGAGAGAGAGAGAGAGAGAGAGAGAGAGAGAGAGAGAGAGAGAGAGAGAGAGAGAGAGAGAGAGAAGGGGGAAAAAAGAAAGGTCTCTTCATCTGCTTTCTGTTTTCTTTAGCTTTTCTCCAAAGATGACTGGAAAATAGTTTCTTCTGATTTTCCAAAGCCTTCACTCTGAATAGTCTCCTCCCAGCTAGCTCTATTTCCACAAGATTCCACTTTGGTTCTTAAAACTCTACCTCTAGTCTATGTAGGAGAGGCTTTTGAAACAAGTGTTGCAGCAAGATAGATAAAATGAATACAGTGTAGTTTGGGGAGGGAAAAAGAGTTTCCTGCAGAAAGTGCAGTCTTGGAGGGAAGCAAGGATCCAAAGAAGTAGAGGGGAGAAGGGAGGGCAGTCTGTGTGTCAAAGGCACAGAGGTGAAAGAGGATGAGTCAGACGAGTGTCATGTGTGAGGAACAGAAAGGAGGCCAAAGGGAAGGCTAGACTGCAGCCCCCAGGGAGGGGAGTAGGGTCTTTTAGGAAGACGACAAGTGAGGAATTGCTTTAAATGCTGGAGAGGAGTGTACATTTGATCTTAGGGGGAATCAGAAGCCACAGGAGTTTACTGAGTGGATGAGACAGTCACCCAAACTTGGGGAAAATCATTTTGTTGTCTGTGTGGTTTAGCATTTCCAGGCTTGAGGCAAGGAGACCAAATGGGGGTGAACTCTAGAGTGCGTGATAAGAGATGAGGGTCCTACTTAGCAAGGTAGCAAAAAGCCTTCTTTCCCTGGGTTGGGGGTGGTGGTGCAGGGCAATAAAATGGTCCCTCCTGCTTTTTTTTGGCCGGCCCACTGATGTGCCCTTCTACCACTCTGACCCTTCACCCCACCTCTGCAGTAGCTCTGTTGTTGACTGAAGAGAAAGAGAAGCCCATATGCTTCACACAGAGACTGGAGGATCTGGTCTGCTTTTGGGAAGAGATGGCCAGCTTGGGATCCAGGAACTACAGCTTCTTCTACCAGTTAGAGTAAGTCCTAGCACATCTTTTGTCCCCCCATTCCCACCCTTCACTCTCTGCCCGGGGTTGTTGGAGAGGGAGGGGAGAGCCAAGGGACACTGCTTCCATTCTTGGTGATTATAGTTCCTGTATGTCCCTTCCCTCTGTCCTTGTGCCTATGTCTACACAGGGAGGAATTATGGAAACCCTGCATGCTGAAGGTTGTCTGGACTGGAAGGGGCACCATTCGCTACACCTGCCCGTTCCCCCTGTCGGATGCCTCCAGCTTCATCCCACTAGAGCTGAAGGTCATGGCCACCCCCAATGACACCGAACTCCGTAGGACCATCTATATCAATGAAGTAGGTATGGCTTCAATAGGGCCCTGTCCCCCCTCCCTCCCTATGCTCTAGCACAGGAAGGACCACATGGGCGCCAATCTGAGTCTCCTGGCTTAGCCAAAGGGCCAGACCCTCCATGCCAACTCCCTTTTTCGGGATCCTGGGGAGGACTGGGCCCTTAGTCTGTTGCCAGCAACTTGTTTGTTTACAGGTTTCCTACATCTCTCATACCCCTAACCCTGTGCCCCTCTCAGTGTTTCTGGACCCACCCTCTGGCTTAACAGTACAGCAAATGGAGACCCCCAACCAGGTGGCCCTTCACTGGCTCCCACCCCCGATGGCCCAAGTGACCAAGGATATCCATTATGAGGTCAAGTACTCAGAAGCAACTGGTACCATGGAACAGAGGGTGAGAACCCATCCCCAGCCGGTTGGACTCCCTTACACTCCCACTCCCTTGCCTGCCTTCCTCACGGCTTTCTCCCTATCCTGCAGATAGACATCCAGGAAGGAAGGACAGATTGTGTTATTGCCAACCTCCGTGGCCATACTCACTATACCTTTACTGTTAGGGCAAAGATGGCGGAGCCCAGCTACAGTGGCTACTGGAGCTCCTGGTCCCAGCCCGTCACAGTGCTGATAGCTAGCGGTGAGCCGACAGGGAGGAGTGGGAGCAAAGGAGGGAGCAGCGAGGCCTCTGTGGGTGACCAGTGGGTAGAAGAGGGGTACTGGCTTGATACCCCCCTCCTTGTCTCCCCAGAACTGGACCCTCTGATCGTGAGCATGTCCGTGATCCTCACGGTCATTCTGCTCTTGCTAATCATCTTGGGCCTCCTCTCACAGCGCAGGTAAGCCCCCCTCCTGGCTCTCCCACCCCAGGGAAGCAGTGAAAAGAACGATCATCCTGGGGGTGAGGACCCGAGTTCTGATCCCTGCATGACCTTGAGGAAGTCACTTCACCTTCTGGGGTCAGCTGGTTTGGTTTTTTCCTGTAGAACGAGAAGACTGCACTCAAAGGCCTCTAGAGTTGGCCCATCTGGTCAGACAGGCCCTTCCAGCTGCTTTTCCTCCCTCCCCCCAGGTTTCTGAAGCAGATGTTTTGGCCAGGCATCCCTAGTCCTGAGCATGGATATGAGGGCCTCTTCACCATCCACAGAGGGGACTTCCAGGTAGGTGGTGAAGCCTAGGCCAGACTCTGCTCTCTCCCCTTGGGTAGGCCTGCAAGGCCTCTAGACCCCAGGCTCCTGGCTAGGGCCCTCCTTGCAGTCAAGCATCCCGAGGGGGCTCCCTGGGCTAAGCTCAGTGTTATTATTGCAGCAGTGGCTGGGACAGAGCAACGCCTGCTTGTGGTGGGGACCGCTTGGCACTTACCTGGAGGAGCCACCAGCCAGGTTGGAAGTACTCTCTGAGCGCTGCTGGGTGGTCCCTGCTGAGCCAGCCCAGGAGGAGGAGCCCCTGCTGATGCCAGAGCCCAGCCGGCTGGCCCAGGGAGCCAAGGACGACTACCTCATGCTGGACACAAGGCTGCTGCCCCATAGTCCAGCTGCTGGGCCCCTGGGGCTGGGCTCCTTCAGCCTTCAGGGCTCAGGCAGCAGTGCAAGCGGGGCCCTGGAGGCTGAGGGGGATCCAGCCATGGAAACAGATGCCAAGTCTGGTTCCTCTTCCATGGCCTCAATCTTAGCCCTAGAACCTGAGCAGGAAGAACAGGTGTCAGCCTCCAACTTTGAGTACACCATCCTGGATCCCAGTTCTCAACTGCTATGTCCTCGAGCCTCCCCACCCTCCCCGCCCCCTAGGCCCCTGGACCTTAAGTATCTATATCTTATGGTCTCAGACTCTGGAATCTCAGCTGACTATAGCTCTGGGGGTTCCCAAGGGGCCCTTGGCAGCTCTCCTGAGGGACCCTACACCAACTTGTATGAGAATAGCCTTCTCCAGCCCAGCCCAGAGCCTCTGCCCCCAAGCTATGTGGCTTGTTCCTAGTGGGCAGCTTCTGAGGCTGATTTGTCAGGATCATGGCTGGCAGCCCTCCTAGGAGCAGCTGCAGGGAGGAGGAAGGAGGCATGCTTCCTTCTTCCTTCCTCATTCCTCCCAGAGGGGTATGGGGGTGGGGATGTGGGGGGAAGGAGGTTGGCATGGTTGCAGGGCACCATGGCCTCTGAGGACTAGGGGTGGGGGGAGGGGGAGAAATCACTGCCCAGCATGCTCTTCTTTGCCCTTTTATATATATTTTTGTAATAAATTTATTTTCTTTCCATGGGAGTCACATATTTTGAAGAGAAAGGTGAAAAGAGGACTTGAAGTTAAGTGAGAGGGAGGCTGGAGAATCACAGAAGACAGGTGTCCCTAGGAAGGCAGACAGAATAACCAGTGGAGAGGGACTGAGGAAGCAACATGTGGTACAGGAAAAAGCCCTAGACCGGCGGTCCTTTCCTTTCTCTGGGACTTGGTTTTCTCTTCTATAAAATCAGGGTAACAGGCAGGATGCTGCCCTTCCAGGGCAGAATGTTACAATCCCAGAAGTGGGGATAGATGAGGCTGGAGGGACAGTATCAGGCCCAGGGACAAAGAAAGGGATTCCCACCCCCTCATCCTCCCCACCCAAAACTTCCAGGGTCCACCTCAGCCTGGGATGATGGTAAGGCCTGATCGGAACATCATTTATTCTATGTCAGAAGAAGGACAAGGTCAGCTCACCTTCCTTCCCCCCATGCCCTCCACTACCCAGGCTGCATAGCTCTTTCCATATGCCTGGCCCACAGCCCTGGTCAAAGAGAAGTCACACAGAGCATGGGGGCCACCTCCTCACCCCCATGGCCCAAGCATAGGCAGCTTGTTGGGGATATTACAGACAGCATCCCAGCATTTGACCCAATAGTGGCAAGAGGGCACAGCTGTCAGGATCCAACTGGACTTACGCCCATGACAGTGCCTCCATTCACCTCTAGACAGCTGCTCTTAGATACAAAGGCAATGTGGCTGGGGAGAGACAAAGTCCCATGAAAACTGCCCCCACCCCCAGACCAAGTTTCTCAGCTGGGGCTTCTGGGCTCGGCTTTCAGGGGTGGGTGCTGGGATGCTTGGTGAATCACTTGGGAAATGGCCATCTCGCCATCATGTCCAAAACTCAAGCACCATTCCTGCTTGGGGAAGCCTGGCCCACTGGAGAGCCAGGCCCTGAAGCACAGCCCAGAGTCCTGGGCCTGTGACCCTGCCAGGCCTGGGGGCTCAGGCTCTAGCCAGAGGCACGTGGGCAAGTATCTCTGAAGCACTGCCAGCTGGAGGGTAGCTGCCTCTGGCTCAGCCTCAGCAGGGCCTCGCATGGTGACCAGGAGTCCACAGCTACTGCCCAAGCAGACTGAGAAGTGGACGGCTGTGTCCACCAGCAGGGCTGCCAGGTGGGCACACGCCTGGGCTCCAGAGGTCTCTGCCAAGTACTCGTCTATTCCATCCAGCAGCAGGAGGGAGGGAGGCTGGACTGCTGTTTCGTGCATGGAGCTCAGAAGCCTCAGCAGCTCCCGCAAGGACTCTGGATACAGGAAGTGGATTTTCTAAAAGAAAGGGACAAAGGGATAAGATTTTTCAGGTAGCATTTCAAGGTCTACCAAGCCCTGTACACAGGTGATCTCTCAGATCCTCACAACCCTGGGAGGTGGGCGATGTTATCATTTCCATGGGTGAGGCTGGCCCAGTGACTCGGTCATGCGTCTGTCAGGATTTGTCTCACTACAGGTCTTGAACCAGCTAGCTGCTTCAGGGAGGCTCCTGCTGAGGCCACTAGACATGTGAAGGCTCAGAAAATAACTGGAATAAGCCAGAGGGGAAAAAAATCCCAAACGTCAGAACTGCAAGGAAGCTCTGTGGTCCCTGATCTCCTAATGAGCCAAGCCCAAACCTCGTAGCTTGACATTCAAAGTCCTGCAATAACTCGTCTGCTCTCCCCTCCCTTTCAGCCTAGTCACCTCAAGCTTCTCACAAATTTAGACTCATCCCAGGCCTTCAACGAGAAACTTCTTCTATCTTTCCTCAGTCCAGTCCAAGTCCTACCCATTCTTCATGGCAGAGATCACAAAACGCTGCCTGATTCCTTGCCTCAGGCCACAAGGACACATCCTATATGCTCACAAGTTGAGTTGGTCTCATCCTGGATGCCATCCTTTACCATACATACCTAGTAGTCATCATATGTATATTTCATCCAGTCAATTCAATTCCACGAACATTAATTAAGCACCTCCTATACCCAAGTCACGGGAGTTGGCTCTGAGGATACAGGCAGTGCCTGAAGGGAGCCTACATTTACTTGGGAGACTGAGACCTGCACACAGATAGTGTCTAATTCAAGTTAGAATGGGGAAAGGGGAAAAAGAGAGAAAGCTAGAGAGATGTAAAGATTTTGTAACTCCCACTTTAGGGGTGAAGAGGGGCTGGGAATGGAGAAAGGCCCCAGGGAAGAAGAGGGGGAGATACCTTTCAGGAATGATGGCTAGACCACAAAAATATCCAGAGGCAAGAGCCTGTGCGGCCAAGGAGTGGCCAGCCACTGGTCCAATTTCACTGCAATGGGGAGTGAGCAGACAAGACAAGACACATGGCTAGAAGGGTAGTCTGAAGCCTGGCCAAGGAGATGCTTCCGAGCAGTGAATTGACAAAGAAGATGACTTTGGCCACAGTTCCGAGGACAGATCAATGATAGGGGGTGGGGAAACTGAAGGCTGAGAGACAAATTTGGGAGCGACAGTCCAGGTGAGAGGTGATGGGGGCTGAGGGAATGAAGAGAAAGGGATGGATTTAAAAGCAGCACTGAGGATTTAGAAACTGGCTGGGGAAGGAAGGGGGGAAGGAAGTGGGAAAAGAAGGGGAGAGGAAAGGGGGGAGGGAAGAGCCAAAGGTGACTCAGGAACAGGATGGTGATGCTAGCAACTGAAACAGGGAAACTGGGAGGCGGGGCAAGTTTATGGGAGAAGATAATGAAGGCGGTTTAGGACAGGCAGAGTTAGAAGAAGCATTCGTGGGATGTTCAGATAGAGATGTCCTGAAGGCAGTTGGGGAAGTGGGAGTGAATCCAGAGATTAGGGCTGGATATCTAGATCTGAGGGCCTGCTATAGAGAGGCATTAATTAAATTCATGGGCACAGATGTTTGCCTAGGGAGAAGGAAAGGGAACCCAGTACAGAGCCAGGGGACGGAGGTGAGGGAGGACACTGGGGGGGGGGGGGCGGAAGAAGGCAACAGATAAGTAGGAAATGAGAGGGAGCAGTAGAGTCCTAAAAATGCCCATGGGAAGGGGTGGAAAATAATGTCTATTGTTACAGAAAGGTCAGGGAGGGTGAGGATGAGAACAGACCATCCCATTGACCAGTTAAGATCTGACCTGTGACCTTCAAGAAAAGTTTTTTTCAAGTAGAACTATTAGACGTCAGAGATTCTAATGGGTTGAGAGCTGAACAAGGAGTAAGGAAATGGAATGAATGTCAATGATTCTTTCTAGGAGTTTAGCAGTGAAGGAGGAGCAGAGAAATAATCACTCAAGGGGATGGGAGAGTCAAGGGAAGGATTTTTAAGGCTAAAGGTGACCTGAGCTTGATTGTAGGCATGATAGAGAGAGGTTGACAGTGAAAGAGAAGGCTCCTCTTTCGTTTTTTTTGTTTGTTTGTTTGTTTTTGTTTTTTTGCTTTTTTTTTTGGAGGGCAATTGGGGTTAAGTGATTTCCCCAAGGTCACACAGCTAGTTTTTGTGTTGTGTCTGAGGCTGGATTTGAACTCAGGTCCTCCTGACTCCATGGCTGGTGCTCTATTCACTGCACCACCTAGCTGCCCCCAAGGCTCCTCTTTCAACAAAGATTGGCAGGGGGAATCAAAGGTACAAGGGGAGACACTGGTCAGTTATCACAAGGAAAATGGTCACATCTTCCTCTGATTGAAACACAAAGAACAGATGTTGGGGAGATAGAGAAAGGTTTCCAGATATGGAGGAAGTCAGATGAAGCTGCTTCCAATGGGTGACCTCAATCAAAGGGGAAGGCCAGACCACATGCTGAGGGACTGAGGATGGGTCTGGGGACTTGCAGAAAGAAGTCTGCACCAGCCTCTGTGGGGAATGTGATCAGTCTAAAAGGACTGACTGACATGTAGCTGGGACAATCCGGCTGAGGTTAGAGAATATGGATCTCTGGTGGACCCAGCAAAGATAGTGTTAGCATGACATCACTGAGTAGTGTTCGGCATCTCAACAATCCCAATCGGACCTGAGAAGGCAGATGGTGGGAATGGTCTTGAGAGAGGATGGGCAGGGTGAGAAAGTCAGCATGAATGGGACTCACGGTTAGAGGGTACTGCCTGGCAGAAGAGGTTAAGTAGAGGGTGACTGTCTCTTCTAAGAACCCCAGGGATATGTGCTATTTAACTTCAATTTGGCAGCTTTGTGTAGGGCAGACTGGAGAGGGGAAAGGTTGGAAGCAGGGGGACCCATTAGGAAGCTATTGTTAATCTAGTCAAGAATGAATGAGGGTCTATACTCAGGTGATTACTGGGTAATCAGAAAAAAGACAGATGTATGCCCAAAAAAGAGGACAGATATGAGAGATGTTTTGGAGAGAGAAATTTCTCCAACGACTGGATATGGGAGAGTAAGAGAGAAGGAAGAGTCAAAGATGACATGAGAATGACTGGAATGATGGCAGCTCTCTCAACAGAAATAGGGAAGTTTAGAGTGAGAAGGGTTAGGAGGGGGGAATGTCATGAGTTCTCTTTTGAACTCTGAGTTTGAGATGCAAATGGGATCTCCAAAGTGGAGATGCCCAGCATGGAGCTGGCAATGCAGGATGGGAAGATTAGGCCTGGATAGATAGAGTTGAAGATAATTAATCCATGAAATGGATGAGATCACGGGTAGTGCAGAGAGAGGAGGGCCAAGCATGGAGCTCTGGGGGAATAGCTCACACTTAGTGGGTAGAAGATCGATGATGATAAACCCAACATGGTATTTTATCTTTCTGGCTTGTTTCTCCCTGATCCCAGAGTTTTACTCCAGGCAAATCTCCAAAATAACGATTAGGTGAAAGAAAGTCAGGTCAGTGCAGGGAACATGGACCTAGGGTGGGGTGGAGAGGTGCAGGGCACCTGAGAAGGAAGAATGGCCTGGGAGGGACCTTAGAGGTTATCTAGTCCTTAAGATCAAAGGATCCTAGATTTCAGAGCACACCAATCATCTCATCTAACCCCATTTTGCAGATGGAGAAGTTGAGGTCCAGGGTAATGAAGTGACTTGTTTGTTAAAGGTAACAGAGAAGTAAGAAGTCCAGGGTTTGACCCCATGTCCCTTGACTCCAAATTCAGAAGTATCTCCAATACACCAAAATTATGGAAAAAGAGTTAGGTGATGGCAAAATCTAAGGTGTCAACACCCCTCTGGTTTGACAGAGTAGAGTCAGAGTTGATGAGACTTGAAGAGATTAATGAACTGGGAAACCAGGGTGTTATAAGGTTTGTTGGCATGAACCATGAGCCAAGTGCTCAACTCTTGGAGGAAGGAGAGACCATGATCTGGAGCTCAGCAGATAACAGCAACTAACATCTGGATAGGGTCTGATGATGGAAATTGAAAATGGAAAGATCCATTTTCTGAGAACTGGTGCAGAGAGAGGATTTCAAAGTGAATGACTGCTGGCCCTGAGTATCTAGGAACATGACATGAGGCAGACAAGGCAGACTGGCCAAGACTGGAGATAGTCACAAAGATACATGCTACCCTCAGGACAAAGTCAAGTCTGAGTTACTGCCTGAAGATAGAAAGACTAGGAGGGGAAGAGACAGAGGACAAGGGGGAGTTTGTTAACAAAATGAGTAGAAATTCCACGGGGCACAGTGGAAGGGGAAAGCAGAGGAGGGAAAGGAATCAGGCCGAGTTGTATAGGGATGAGATTCAGGGACACACAGCAGGGGAAAGAAATTTCCCCAAACCAGGTGGAAATGATGAACCACTGGGATTAGTGGAGCAGGAAGTGGCAATCTGTCAGCAACTGAGCAGGGGGAGAATTAAGTAGGGAGACTATGACCAGGGTCTGCTCCTTTTCTGATTGAACAGGAGACTTCAAGTCCCTCCCCACTTTAATTCATCTTCCACAAAGCTGCCAAACTCCTATATTATTCTCCAACTCATTAAATTCCAGTGGTTCCTTATTGCCTATAGTATAAAAATACAAACTGTTCTGTCTGGCCCTTCATAACCTAGCCCCAATCTATTTTTCCAATCTCAATATACATTATTCCCCTACGGGAACTGTAGTTCATCCAACCGAGCTCCTCCTGCTGCTCCCCACACGACTAATCCCTGTGTCTTTGCAATGGCTGTACCTCCATGTATGGAGTGCACTTTCTCCTCGTCTCTGCCTCTGAGAATCCCATACCTTCATCAAGACTCAGATCAAGCATAGCCCTTCCAAAGTCTCTTCTGATTCCCACAACAGCTAGCGCCCACCACCTGCCTGGTATTTCTTCTATTTGTTCTACATGTTACGGGGGGGACCCGTCTGCCCTGGGAGCTCCTTGAAGGCAGGTGCTGGGATTTTTTGTTTTTGCATCCCCAACAACTAACACCGTGCCTGACATACATTGGGCGTCTAATAAGTGGTGCGTGATGGAGTGTGTTCCCCTAAACCGTGACCCTGCCTCCATCCCAGAGCCCCACTTAGTCAACGGTCCCTCCCCAAGTCCCGCCCCATTGAGAACTCCTACCCCTCACAGAACCCCGCCTTGTACGTGCTAGCTCCTCCCCCAAGTGGCCCCGCCCCCAGAGTGCCGCCAATCAGTTACCTGGAGCCTCAGTGGGTCCCTAGCAGCTCCGGCCTTCCATCCTGGAGGCAGGCTCTGGAAGGCCCTCCGAGCCACAAACAGCACGGGGCCCCGGCCCTCCCCCGCTGCCACCAGGGCCGCCGCGAATAGCAATGCCGTCTTCCCGGAGCCCGGCTCCCCGAGCAGTAGAATGCCGGTACCCTCCCCAGTGGTACAACCTTCTCCGCTGACCCCTACCCCAGGACTCAGCAGCCGCTGTAGAGCTTCCATGCCGCTCTCAGCCCTCCCTCCGCGTTGGACACGCAACCAATTAGAGCGCTGTCCTGCGCTAATCCCTCCCCCTTGGAAACGTTCCTTACGTTTAGGCTCAGTTCACTTAGGCTTCTCGCTGGAGGAACCTCGCAAATCCGGCCCCGCCCCCAATGGGCGGTCACTCCACGTGGTCTTACCAGGCTCGCTTTGTAATCTGGGGCACTGTCTTCCTTGGCGCCTCCTACTGCGTCCTCCTAAATCACAGAGCCAGACTTCTTCATTTTCTTTTTCCGTCCTCTTAGTCTCTTTTCAAGTGCCTCCCCTCAGTTAAGCAGTTCTTATTTTTTCCTGCATATAACTTGCTTTATATATATTTGCATGTTGTCCACCCTATTAGATTGTAAGCTCCTTGAGGGCAGGAATTGTGTTTTGCCTCTTTGTATCCCTAGCACAGTGCCTAGCACATAGTAGGTGCTTAATAAATGTTTATTGATTGATCTTGCATTCTTCAGTCTAAACTCCATCTTTTCTCTCAACTATATTTTCCTGTTTGTTTCTCGATCAAGTATTTATTAAGTACCTACTATTTGAAAGTACTGTTAAGCCCTGGAGATACAAGCACAGATGATGAAAAGATCCCTTTCTTGCCTTATTAAGCAAGTACTTTCTATCATAGACCAGAGAGATGGTCCCAAGTACCTGAAGCTTTTGCTTCTCTCAAATTTCAGGATAGAATGGTGAGCCAGGAGGGTGGGATCTCCCTTCCTATTATCCTCTTCTTTATCCTCTGACTTTGAGCTGGAACCCCAGACACATGCCTCTCCCACCTTACTCCATTCTGGTTTCGGGGCCAGTGAAGTTCAGGAATCCCTGACCATACAGGAAGAAGGGTAAAGGTAAGAAGACGTTTGGGGAGATTGTTGGAAGCAAAAGGCACCGTATAGGAAACTCAATTTTTTTTCATTTAAAAAAAAATAAGTGATATAGCCACAGTATGTTGAATGCTTATCCAGAACCTTTGGCCTCAAGGTTGCAGTTTCCCCACCCCTACCTTATGCCGTATGAACATGGGGGACAGAGAGAAGAGACTCTAGTTGTAAAATGGGCACACTAGAACTAGATATTTCTTGCTTTTAATCATTTTGAGCAAGATTCCATGTCATCCCTTGGTTAAATTTCTAACCCAGTATTGCCAAGTAATTTGGTTGGGATGCGATGAGTAGTCTAACACCCCCTAGGGGTCAATGGAGATATTTCAGCCTTTGAGGATGCTATACTATGGAAGACCCAGAAAGGAACTGAGGTGACTACTGGATCAGTGGCTCAAAGAGAATGACACTTGGTGGGCAAATTAGGTATTTTACTCCATTGATAGAGCTTTCACATAGTGTACACACACACACACACACACACACACACACACACACACAACAGTCCAAGCATCTCATGTATGTCTCCTCCTTTTCATAGTCAGACTCCTAGAAAAGAGCATGTTACTTTTATCCACTTTCCTCTCACTCAGCTACTTTCAATATGGCTTCCAACAGCATCATTCAGTGGAAACTGCTGGCTGTCTCTAAGGTAACCAACATTTTCTTAATTGCCAGTGTACTGACTTTTTCTCAGTCCTCAATTCTTCTTGACCTCTCTGCTATCTTTGATGCTGTTGTCAATTTTGAACTCCAGGATTCTCTCTCTCCTGGATTTTTATGATCCTATTCTCCCTTTTAGGGGCAGCTAGGTGGTGAAGTGGATAGAGCACAGGGTCTGGAGTTAGGAAGACTCATCTTCAAGAGTTCAAATCTGGCCTCAGACATTTACTAGCTATGTGACCCTGAACAAGTCACTTAACCCTGTTTGCCTCAGTTTCCTCATCTGTAAAATGGCCTGGAGAAGGAAATGGCACACCCCTCCAATATCTTTGCCAAGAAAACCCCAAATGGAATCATGAAGAGTCAGACACGTCTGAACAACAGCCTTTTTTCTTAACTGCATAATTGTTTGTTCTCAATGTCTGTTGTTGATTATCATTTATGTCAAATCCCCTAATTGTGGGTTTACCTTTAAGACTATTTCCTGGGCCTTTTTCTTTTTTCTTTCTATATTCTCCTTTGGGGAGTTCATCAACTTCCGTGGGTTCAACTATCATCTCTAATATATATAGATCTGGGAGTCACCTGTCGTGTTGCTCTCCTATTCAAGAAGATTCAGAGGCTCCTTATTACCTCTAAAAGAAAATATACATTCCTCTGGTTGGCATTGAAAATTCTTCATAATCTTTATCTTCAGGCTAATTTCACCTTACTCCACCTCACACACTCTACATTCCAGCCAAACTGACGTGTATGCTTTTTGCCATGCAAAACATTCCATCTCTAGAAACTGTGGCTTTGTACAGACTGTCCCCCAGTACCTGGAATGCACTCCCTTCTCACCCCAACCTCTGGAATCTTGGATTTCTTTCAAGTTTCTGCTCAAGCACCTCCTGCTACTGGAAGTCTTTCTTGATTCCTCCCCCTCCACTCACACACACACACACACATTTGTTATGGCCTTCTCCACTAAAATTATTTCGTGTTTAGTTTGCATATGTAAGGCAGCTTTCAGCTTGGTCCTGTTGCTATTTTCCTTCCTCTTTTTTCCCCCTTGTATGTAGGCATACAAGAGAGATGGAAATACAGAACTGAATTGCCTTGAGGCAGACACTACTGTAAATGTAGTTGTCAGAGGTCATGCTAATCTAGTAGAATTTAGGTGTTTGTTTTTTAACTTTTAAAAATATTTATTTATTTTGTACACATATTTATTATCTCTTTTTCCTATTGTGCCCCTTCACTAAACAATCTTGAAAAAGAAAAGCAAAATTCTCGTAACAGCAAAACAGCTTCTTACATTGGCCATGCCTCTCCTCTCTGGCAGGAGGTGGGTGGTGTGTTTATCATTGCATAGATCAGAGTTCTCAAGTCATTCAAAGATAGTTTTCTCTATAGTGTTATTGTCATTGTATACTGCTCTCCTAGTTCTGTTCACTTCACATCAGTTCATAAAAGGTTTCCTGGTTTCCACTGAGATTGTCCATTTCCTCATTTCTTATGGCGGCAATATTCTATTACATTCATATTCCATAATTTGTTTAGCCATTCCCCAGTTGATACGCACTCCTTTAGTTTCTGGGTGGAGCAGGACTTTTTTTTTTTTTTTTGGTTTTTTGGAGGGCAATTGGGGTTAAGTAACTTTCCCAAGGTCACACAGCTAGGTTTTTGTTTGTGTGTGCCTGAATGTCTGAGGCCGGATCCGAACTCAGGTCCTTCTGACTCCAGGGCCGGTGCTCTACTCACTGTGCCACTTAGCCACCCCATGAAGCAGTACTTTTTGTAGAGTATTCCTCAAGCAGATAGAGATATGACTACTCCTTGTTGTTGAGGGGGCCATTGATGATTTTTCCAACATCTTGATGCTCACAGAGTTGTAACCTGATCAATGTGGTTTCTAAATATTCAGTCATCTACAACCAGGATAGGGTAAACTATTTCTAGAATAGGAAAGGATAAACATAAGTGACCAAAGAGACAGAGGTATTGTGTATTTGTGGCTATGCAGTTGATCTGGTGGGGAGAGAAATCTGCCATGGCAGGTGACTGCCACTGCCCCTCCACCAGCCACCCAGAGGCCCAAAGCATTTCTTCTTTCTCTCTAGAAAGCCATCAGGGAAGGAAATGAGAGTTCCTTCACTCTAAACTTGTATATGCACACTCAGTTAAGACTCATGACCCGGTTAGAAAGCTGTCCATCATTATTGCACAGTAAACCAACAGGAAACAGAACAAAACTTATATGTGCTCTGAAATGGAAAGAAAAGGGTCCCTCCATCACCTTGTTCAGGGAGGAGGCTCACCAAGCCTCCCTGTGGGTTAATATTAGACAGGGTATATTTCGTATTCTTTAAGGACTGGGAGCTTATTGGCTAGTCCCTCATTACATATAAAATGTTCCATGCCCAGAGCCTCTCATTCCTGCAAAGGGAGATGTTCTCAATTCTTCTCTGGTTCAAGTTTGGATATTATAATTATATGACATTTGGGGATGTTTTTACTTTCCAATTATACTGTTGCAGTTTTTGTGTGTCTTGTTTTGTCAGACTTTATTCTGTCAGTTTATATGTCTTTTCATACTTTTCTGAATTCTTCACATACCTTGTTTCTTATAGCTCAATAATATTCCATTATATTCATGTACTACATTTTGTTTAGCTATTTCCCAATTGATAGGCATATAAGATTTGCTTCTGGTTCTTTGCTCTGTGTTTTAGAATATAAATATTTTGGTGTATATGGAGCCTTTCTTTTTTTGTCACTAACCTCTTTGTGGTATATGCCTGGCAGTGCAGTGTTGGGGGTCAAAGGGTTATGGGCATTTTAGTCTCCCCGCCTTTTTTGTTGTATAATTCTAAATTGTTTTTCAGAATAATCAAACCATTCACAGTTCCACCAACAGCATATGGCAGGACTTTTTTTTTTTTTTTAAAGAAAAAAAAACCAGTGCTTTGCAGATTTTAGTTTTGGTCATTCTTCTGGTATTTGTTCTTCCTGGCTGACTCTGATGGCCAAAATGTGACAAAAACCGTGGGAACTCTCTGGGTATGGGAGGTGTAGAGGAGACTTCTCGAGACATTTCATGGAAGTTTCTAGGGACTGTTCTTGGGTCTTCCTCTGTACAACATCTATGAAACATTGGCATCTACCTATATAGCCTTCTTACATCCTGCTCTCTCCCACGTATTCTGAGATCTGGTGACTTAGGCTTCCTTGCTCTACCTCGAACAAGATACTCCATCTTCCTTCTTTCTTCCTTCTCCAGGCATTTCCTCTGGCTGTTTCCCATGCCTGGAATCGTCTCCCTTCTCATCTCTATCTCTTGGCCTTTTTATCTTTCAAGTCCCAGATAAAATCCTATTTTCTACAAGAAGTCTTTTGTTTTACTCCTGGCCCCATACCTGACTTTTGGGACTTACCAACCACACCTTCTCTACTGCTGGTTCACTCAGTACCTGGGCCTCCCTATTCCAGAGCAGCCTACTACCCCTGTGGCCTACTCCCCCTGGAATATCCATCCTTCTACCAGACCTGTCCCCTTCTCCCATTGGTGAATTCTTCCTGGGGCTTCCATTTTATGGAAGAGCTCAGGCCAGCCTGACTTAATTCTCCCCTTGATCCCTTTCTTACCTTCCTGGACCTTAGAACTATGCCCTGTGCCTGCAACCTCTCCATCTCATCACTTCTTCAACTCTTTTTTATGTGTTTTCTTACTTCTTTAGAATATAAGCTCCTTGAGGGCAGGGCCTATGTTTCTTTTTCCTTGTATTTGTATCCCCAAACTTCCTACCGTGACTGGCACACATAGTAAGCAACAAGTGCTTAGTTCCTTCCTTCTTCCTTCCTTCCTCCCTCTCTCCCTTCTTTCTTCCTTCCTTCCTCCCTCCCTCTCTCCCTTCCCTCCTCCCTTCCTTTCCTTCTTTTCTTCCTTCCTTCTTTCTTTCCTTTCTTCCTTCCTTCTTTTCTTCCTTCCTTCCTTCCTTCCTTCCTCCCTCCCTCAATCCCTCCCTATGAGGGAGGTAAACAGTTTTCTCTCCCCTCTGTGACCTTGAGATGACAAGTGCTTGATAGCATTTCTCTACAAAGTTCTTTGAGTACATCTGTCTTCCCCTCCCCTGTGAGAGCAAAGCAAGAGCACACAGAAGAGCATGAGGGTACATTTGTACCCCAGACTTTGCCAGGGTGTCTGTGCTTTGCTTACTGCGGATTTTTATTTTCATCTTCATAAATAGGAAGGAAATAAGTGCCTACTATGTTCTAGGCACCATGCTAAGCACTTTCCAACTATGATCTCAATTGACCCTCACAACAGTTTTGGGAGGTAGGTGTCATGGTCCCTGTTGCAGCTGAGGAGACTGAGGCAGATAGAGGTTGAGTGACTTGCCTAGAGTCACACAGTGATAAGTGCCTGAAGCAGGATTTAAATTCAAATCTTCCAGACTCTTGGCCCAACAATCTTCTGGCTGGGCCACCCTAGCTGTCTCTGTTACCTCTTCACAATAGCAAATATACATTTAGTCTATATACCAGTTGCAAGAATTCTTTGTGAATATGCTGAGAAAGGATGACTTCTCAGACTGAGATCTGAAAACGGAATTGTTTTTGGAATTCATCTATGCCCTAGTTTGGAATGGGGACCCCTGAAGCCACTAGGCAGAGTGTCGAGGCTGGGTGACACTGCAAGGTCATTTGCCCATGTGCAATGGCAGAAAACTGGAGAAGTGAGTGCCACCTGATGGCTGACATAGATATAACAAGATGAACAATGCCCTCACCTGCTTATCCTGGCAGAAACACAATCCCCCTTGGGATTCAAACCATCTCTGCCCTGTGGGCAAAAGTGTTACTTATTGTGCCAACTTACCTACTAGTATTCCATACCCTCCTTCTCCCTCGTGCCCCCCCCCAAAGAAGAAGTAGAATGTAAATTCTCTAAGAGGAGGGACTATTTAATTTGGGGTTTTGTATTTCCCAGCACTAAGCACATTTCCTCACACAGAATAGGTGCTTCACTGATGGCTGTTGAGCTAATGAAAGAGAAGGTCTGCAGAGAATTAGTAAAGGAAGGGCAAAAGTGTTCAGAGGTTTTGATATATGGATTAGGAGAGAAGAGAAATATGATGGTAAATAGTTACCCTTTCTCTCTCCTTTTCCTCTTCCTTCATCTTTCTCCATTTCCTCCCTCTCCCTCTTTCTTCTTGTCCTTTTACTGATATAATAAATATTTATTAAGTTCCTATTATGGAAAAATTAGAAGAAAACCAGGTCTGGTTCTACTTTCTTAGCTATGGCTAGGGACAGAATTCCTAACCAAACAAGGAATAGAGGTGATCAAAAATAAGACAGATAATTTTGATGGTAAGTGGAATGTCTGGCATGTGCTAATGATAGCATCTCTCCATATGCAGAGCCCAGGATGTTTGCTTCTGGGAGAATCATGATGACAGGTAATGGAAATGCCCCTAAGAGACTTTGGAACATGCTTAGACATTCTATAATGGGTAACTATATGGAGAATAGGAGACTCTTTGGTGTTCTACAACCATATCCAAAAAGGCCTGAGTCATCTTTGCCATTGGCTATTCTACTTGTGGTTGGACTTTTTCTCTGGATGATGCAATGAGGGAGAGAGGCCTTGACCTTCTTCTCCAACCTCCTCCCCAAGTTATATGACCCTGTGATTGATAACAGCACAGGGTTCTTAGACTTCTCCACCATGCCCCCATACTGGGCAAGCCATCCATCCCCACTTTTCAGCTTTCTTTTATGTGTTGTCTTCCCCTATTAGTTTGTGAGTTCTCTGAGGGCATGGATTGTCTTTCTTTTCCATATTTGTATCCCCAGCCCTTAGCATAGTGGCTGGCACATAGTAGGTGCTTAGCAAATGTTTGTTGACTATTGCCTGTCTTGGCATTTGTTCTTTACTATTTTAGGTGAAGGGATAGTGGTGTTTTGGCATTGGAGTGTCCTAATTGAATTCTCCTGTCAGTTCAACATCAGTGCCCCAGAGAGACCTTTGGAAGTGACCTTCAGTATCCCACCCAGCAGTAGCTGAGACAAGGATTATTCAGCAGTCATGCCTCATCCAGAAATGAACTTAGTGGACCAATGTTATGTAGAAACTGTGCTAAGAGTGAGCCCACTATCCCCAGAAGTCAAAGTAGGATAGAGGATGGTATAGCCAAGAGATATAGGGGGGGAATGTTTGTACTTTTATTCGAATAGTATGGAGGGATCAAGAAGGCCAAGGACTGAGAAAAGGTCACTAGATTTAGAGATTAAGAGATAACTGGTGCCTTTGGAAAGAACAGTTCTGGTTGGATGAAGACAGCATTCAGAGGAAATGGAAGCATGAAATGTAGACTGCTATTTGAAATAGACTAAGCAGGGGAGGCATAACAGGATGGCTAGTAGACATGGTAAGGCTTAATGATTTTTTTTAAGGTTGGAGGAAACTTTGATTTAATTAAGAAGCAAGAATAGAGCCAGTAGATAGGGAGAGATGGTAGCAAGTAAATGGAGATGATCATGGTGGTAATCTTCTGGAGGAGACAGGAAGGGATGGAATTAAGGAGGTCTAGCCTTAGCAAACCAAAGGGCTACCTCACATCAGAGACTAGAGTGAAACAGGAGATATTAGAGAATGGTGTAAGAGGGATATTTGATAAAGAGGACAGAGTTCTTGATGAATAGCCCCTCAATTTGGGGGAAAGGAAGTACAAGATATGCAACTTAGACAAGAGGGTGAGAAGCCTGAGGAGAGAAGAAAAAGTTTAGAATAATAGAGAGGCATTGGCTTTGTCTCTGGTTCCTTGCTACTACAAAAAATTCTGCTGCAAATATTTTGACGAATAGAGAATATTTATTTTTATCATTGACTTCTTTGAGGTAGGTATATGGCTAGAAGTGGATCAAAGGGTATGGATATTTTAGACACTTTCAGCTCTGTTGACTGAACATTTCTATCTGCATTGTCTTCCTCCAATTAGAATGTTATCTCTTTGAGAGCAGGGACTGCCTTGCTTTCCTAATTATATCCCTAGCTCAATGGTTGTACATAGTAAGAGCGTACTAAATTATTTGTCACTCACTTAAACATTAATTTCTCTCCATAATTCCAAATTGTTTTCCAGAATGATTGGACTAATTAATTATTCCATCAACAGTATATTAGATATGCCTATCTTTCCACAATTCTTCCAACACTGACTGTTCCCCCTACCAATTCTTTCCCATATGAATTGTTTAGCTATGTCTCCTCTATGCTTTAGTTGTATATCTGATTTTTTAAAAATTCAAGTCCTGAGCTTCAAAATTTAGCTTATTAGATCTGGTCCATTATTCTAATCTTTTGAGAACTCTCTGGGTTCTGTCATCCAACCTGTTTGACTACCCCCTATGCCATCTGTGAATTTTATAATCTCAGCATCTATTCTAAGTAATTGATAAAAATATGAAAAAATACAGAGCCAAGAACAGATCCCCAAGGCACTCCCTCCAACTCATTGACATTTATGACTACTCCTTGGTGTCATTCAACCTATTCCAAATCAAGATAACTTCAATGTGATCCAGTTACACCTTGGATAGAAGAATCACTTGAAAGACTTGGTCTAAAGTTTTTATTAAATCTAGTTCTATTGAGTTCATAGCATTCTCCTGATAGTACTATCTAGTAATCATGTCAAATAAAACAAAATTAAGACCCCTTCTTGATTAAACCATGTTGGCTCTTAAGGATCATGGCTTCCCTTTGTAGATATTCATAAACTATCCCTCCAATGAAGTCAAGTGGGCCTTAGCAAGTATACTAACAATAAGGCTAGTGGAAGAAATGGAATTCCAGCTGAATTTTTTAAAATCCTAAAAGATGTTGCTGTTAAAATACCGCATTCAAAATGGTATCAAATTTGGAAAACTGAACAGAAGCTACTAGATTGGAAAACATCAATTTACATCCCAATCCTAAAGGAGGGCAACACCAAAGAATGTTCAAATTACTGAAAAATTGCACTCATTCCACACACCACCAAGGTTATGCTTAATAACCTTGCAAGCTAGGCTTCAGCAATATGTGAACTGCAAATTATCAGAAGTGCAGGCTGGTTTTCAAAGAGGCAGAGGAACTAGAGACTAAACTGCCAACAATCGCTGGATTATACAGAAAAAGCAAGGAGGTTCCAGGAGAAAAAACATCTACTTCTGCTACACTGACAATACTAAAGTCTCTGACTGTGTGGTTTATAACAAAATATGTCAAGTTCTCAAAAAGATGGGAATACCGGATCATCTTACTTGTTTCCTGAGGAATCTGTATGGAGGTCAAGAAACAATAGTTAGAACTCAACATGGAACAACTGATTTGGTTTACAATTGGAAAAGGAGTATGACGAGGCTGTATATTTTCAACTTACTTAAATTTTTTGAAGAGTACATCCAGATACCATGCTGGATGAATCAAAAGCTAGAATTAAGGTTGCTGGGAGAAATATAAACAAGCTCAGATATGTAAATGATACCACTCTTCTGGCAGAAACTGAAGAAGATTTAAGAAGCCTCTTGATGAGGATAAAAGAGAAAAGCATAAAAGCTAACTTAAAGCTTAACATTGAAAAACACAAAGTAACATCATGGCAACTGGTTCCATCACTTCCTGGCAAATAGAGGAAGAAGAAATAGAAGCGGTGTCAGATTTTATAATCTTATGTTCAAAGACCACTGCAGATGGTGACTATAGACTTGAAACTAAAAGATGCTTGATCCTTGGAAGGAAAGTTATGGCGAAGCTGGACAGCATACTGAAAAGCAGAGATATCACCTTGTTGACAAAGGTTTGTATAGTCAAAGCTATGATTTTTCCAGTAATTATGTATGGCTGTGAGAGATGGACTATATAATGAAAGCTGAATCAACACAATCAACATTTTTGAATTGTGGTATTGGAGAAGACTTTTTAAAATTTTTTAATTAATTAATTTTTTTTTGTTTACACATTTAGTTCCACAGTCCCTTGAGTTTCAAATTTTCTCCCCTTCCCTCTCTGCCCCACCCCCTCATGGCAGCATGCACTCAAATATAGGATCTACAAATATCTTCACATTAATCATTAGTCAAGTTGTAAAGAAGGATTATAACTGATGGAATGATCATTGAGAAAG
This sequence comes from Gymnobelideus leadbeateri, assembly GCA_011680675.1. NCBI lineage: Eukaryota > Metazoa > Chordata > Mammalia > Diprotodontia > Petauridae > Gymnobelideus > Gymnobelideus leadbeateri. Next base: position 142,388 of record WOXC01005394.1, on the reverse strand, counting down.
AGGAAACAAAACAAAACAAGAAAAAGAAACACAGCAAGTAGTTTGTTTCAGTCTGCATTCAGACTCCACAGCTCTTTCTCTGGATGTGGATACCTCTTTCAATCATGAGTCTTTTGGAGTTGTCTTATAACCTTACATTGCTGAGAAGAGCCCAGTCTACTGAAGTTAGTCATCACTCATATGTTGTGTCTGTGACTGTGTACAGATTTCTCCTGGTTCTGCTCTTCTCAATCAGCATCAGTTTATATAAGTCTCTCCAGGTTATTATGAAGTCTGTTTGCTCCTCATTTCTTACAGCACAATAGTATTCTATTACATTCATATACCACAACTTGTTCAGCCATTCCCCAACTGATGGGCATCCCTGTGATTTCCAATTCTTTGCCACCACAAAAAGAGCTGCTATAAATATTTTTGTACTATGGGTCCTCCTCCCACTTCTCTGATCTCTTTGGGATATAACCCTAGAAGTGGTATTGTTGAGTCAAAGGGTTTGCACTTATATAGCCCTTTGGGCATAGTTCCAGATTGCTCTCCAGAATGGTTGGATCAGTTCACAACTACACCAACAGTGCATTAGTGTTCTAATTTTTCCACATCCTCTCCAGCATTTATCATTTTCCTGTTTTGTCATCTTAGCCAATCTGGCCAGTGAGATGTGGTACCTCAGAGTTGTTTTGATTTGCATTTCTCTAATCAATAGTGATTTAGAGCGCTTTTTCCATATGCTTATAGATATCTTTAATTTCATCTTCTGAGAACTGCCTGTTCATATCCTTTGATCATTTATCAATTGGGGAGTGGCTTGTATTCTTATAGATTTGATTCAATTCATTGTATATTTTAGAAATAAGGCCTTTATCAGAGACACTGGTTGTAAAAAATTATTTTCCAATTTTCCACTTCCCTCTTAATCTTGGTTACGTTGGCTTTATTTGTACAGAAGCTTTTCAATTTAATGTAACCAAAATCATCCATTTTGCATTTTATAATGCTAACTCTTGTTTCATCATAAAATCTTCCCCTCTCCATAGATCTGACAGGTAAACTATTCCTTGCTATCCCAGATTGCTTACAGTATCAGCCTTTATACCTATATCTTGCACCATTTTGACTTTATTTTGGTGTACGGTGTTAGATATCGGTCTATGCCTAATTTCTGCCATACTATTTTCTTATTAGATATCGGTCTATGCCTAATTTCTGCCATACTATTTTCCCAGCAGTTTTTGTCAAATAGTGTGTTCTTATCCCCAAAACTGGGGTCTTTTGGTTTATCAAACAATAGATTACTATAGTCATTGGCTGCTAAGTCTCATGTACCCAATCTGTTCCACTGATCCACTACTCTATTCCTCAGCCAGTACCAAGTAGTTCTGATGACTGCTGTTTTATAATACAGATTAAAATCTGGTATAGCTAGTCCTCTTTCCCTAGCATTTCTTTTCATTAATTGCCTTGATATTCTGGACCTTTTGTTCTTCCAAATGAATTTTGCTACTATTTTTTCTAGCTCTACAAAGTAATTTTTTGGCAGATTAATTGGTATAGCACTAAATATATAATTTAATTTAAGTATTGGAGAAGACTTTTGAAAATCCTTTGGATAGCAGGGAGGTCAAACCAATCAATACCTAAAGAAATTAATTCAGATTCTCCATTGGAAGGGCAAATACTGAAGCTGAAGCTTAAATACTTTGGCCACATAATGAGAAGACAGGACTCATTGGAAAAGACCCTGATGTTGTGAAAAATTGAAGGCAAAAGGAAAAGGGGATGGCAGTAGATGAGATGACTAGACAGTGTCATGGAAACCACAAGTAACGAACAGATTCCGTGAGATAGTAGAGGATAGAAGGGTCTGGTGTGCTATGGTTCATGAGGTCACAAAGAGTTGGACATGAATAAACAACTGAGCAAGAACAACAAAATTACTTTTGCCTGGAATCAAGATCACCAGTCTCTGTAGACTCTACAGACTACTGTTCTTGTTCCTTTTCTGAAAACCTGAGCACTTGCCCATCTCCAAGCCTGTGGCACCTCTCTTTTTCTCCACAAGAGAAAATGCTTTACATATATTATTTCATTTGATCCTTACAGTCATTCTGTGAAATATATGCTATTATTATCTTCATTTTTCAAAAGAAGGTACTGAGTTCGAGAAAGGTTAAATGACTTGCCCAGGGTCATATAGAAAAGAAGTATCTCCCCATTTTACAGTCTGTGGCAGGTTTATTAAATCATTAAAAATATTCTAAAAGATGGGCATAACCCTGGGGGAAAAATTATTCAGGTCATACTAACTCCAAGTCCAATATTCTACTCACTCAGCTATCCCTAAACATCAAGCCATTCCTTATAACAAAGAATTTTCAAAAGAGAGTAAAAGAATTCAGCAAAACTAATAAACACATAAAACATCTGAGAGTATATGAAATATTCCATCCCTATAGTCTCCCGTCTCTGCCAAGAAGGAAGAAAGGTACATTTTTCATCTCTTCCTGGACCAGCCTTGGTCATCATTACCACACAGAATCCTGTTTTGTTTTGTTTTTCTATCTGCATCATCATAGTCATAATATATGTTGTTTTCCTGTTTCTGCTTACTTCACTGTACGTCTGTTTATGTAAGTCTTCTCTGAATTCTTCACATTCTTCATATTCCTTGTTTCTTAGGACAAAGTAATATTTCATTATATTTACATGCCACATTTTGTTTAACTGTTTCTACATCAATGGGCATCTACTTTGTGTAACAGTTCTTTGCTGCCACAAAAATGCTAAGATTATTTTGTGTATATGGGACCTTTCTTTCTGTGGTTGACTTCTTTGGGGTTCATATCTAGCAGTGTGATCTCTGGGTAAAGAGAGTAGACATTTTCCTTACTTTCCTATGACAACTCCAAATTCCCTTATTTTCCCAAGTACACTGACACCCACTCAGAAAACACATTATTGGTAAAATGAAGAGTTTGTATTGGATGGCCTTAGAGGTCTCTTCGAGCTCTAAATCTATGTGTGGAAAGTCCTTCCAGTACACTGGGATAAAGTTTATCTAGACCCAGTGTGTTGAATTCATTAAAAGCAGCTGTGTGGTTTCCTATCCCCACCCCACCATTTCCTTTCTATCCTTCACACATGGAGTTCCAACCTACTTTTCCAACCTTATGGATCAATACTAGCCTTTATGTACACTGTTGTCCAGTAAAACTTGCTGCCTTACTGTTCCTCATGCATAACTCTCCATCACATGTTTGTGCCTTTGTAAAAATAGCTATCCCATATCTCTGAGTTGCCCTCCCTTTTTACCTGTGTCCCTTAAAATTCCTAGTTTCCTTTAAGATTCACCTCAAACTTGGCCTTTCTACATAAGCCTTCCCTGATCTCCTACCCTGCTGTTAGTGGCTCCTCCTCCCCAATCTCCTTGTATCTAGTGTGTAGGTACTTATAGATGAACATGTTATCTTCCCAGATGGACTGTGAAGACCTTAAAGGCTGGGGAGTTTTAACTTTTGCTTTATATCCCCAGCACCTGGCATGGTGCCTTGCATATGATAAATGCTTCATAAATGGGTGTTGAATAAATCCTTAGGCAAGAAAACAAACAAAAGTTGAATTATTTTGACTTCTCTCCATCTTCCAATACCATTATCCCCTTCTTCATGGGCAATGGTGCTATGTCTCATTTGATCTTGGCCCCAGGATCTCCAAAAATGCCCTTTCTAATGTGACACTGGCATTTGTTGCCAGATTTAAAGAATTCTGAGCTTTCAGGCTTCTGATGCTTTCCCCCCGCCCAGGGTTATGCCCATTTTTTTAGAATATTCTATATATATATTTTTTTCTTTTAGAGCAATTGGGGTTAAGTAACTTGCTCAAGGTTACGCAGCTAGTCATTATTTATGCGTGGGTGCTCATTTTCTGAGCCCGGATCTGATCTCGGGTCATCCCAACTCCGAGGCCGGTGCTCTTACTCACTGCGCCACCTAGCCGCCCCTAGAATATTCTTAATGATTTAATATTTTGTTTTTCTTCTAATTACATGAAAAAAACAATCTTTAACATTCATTGAAAAAATTGTTTTGAATTCCAAATTCTCACCTTCTCTCCTCTTCCCACTCATTGAAAAGGCAATCAATTTGATATAGATCATATATGCTCATCTTTTAGTACGTACTTGACCAATTGATCCCTTTTAATCTACCCTTGTTTCTACTTTAGCAATAATAAAAATGATGAAATTATTTTAGTGATAAAAGTTTAAGAACAATGGTTTTAGTAGACATATTTCTTCATCCCAAATACTCATAATCTCTAAGTTATGGAGTGAAAATCTTTTCAAAGCTTAGTAGAAGAAATCAAAACCATGTAAGAACAGAATGAAATGCATTTCCTCCATATCTCATCCCCATCATCCTCTCTGTTTTTGGAGACATCCTAAAGATGCTTTCAGTGAACCTACAGAAGATGAGCTTACATCCTTAAACTTACATTCAATAACTGGGACTCCTTTTCCAATCTTAAACCAATCAGTTGTTTCATGTTCGGTTCTAATTGTTGCTTCTGGACCTGCATACAGGTTACTTAGGAGACAAGTAAGATGATCTGGTACTCCCATCTCTTTGAGAACTTAAAACATTTTGTTGTGATCCACACAAAGATTTTAGTATTGTCAATAAAGCAGAAGTAGATGTTTTTCTGGAACTCCCTTGCTGTCTCCATGATCTAATTAATGTTGACAATTTGGTCTCTAGTTCCTCTGCCTCTTTGAAAACCAGCCTGCTCTTCTGGTAATTTTTGGTTCACATATTGCTGAAACCTAGCTTACATAACCTTAAGTTATAACCTTGGTGGTGTGTGGAATGAGCATAATTGTTCAGTAATTTGAACATTCTTTGGCATTGCCCTTCTTTAGGATTGCAACATGAACTGATGTTTTCTAATCCAGTGACCACTGTTGTGTTTTCCAGGTTTGCTGGGGGTACTGAATACAGCACTTTTCCCATAATTAAGATAAAATGATACTTTGAAATGAACACATACTAACATCCTTCAAAAATGTGGTTAATAATATCTTTTTCTTTAAACCTTTCTTTAAAGCTAGATTGTGTTACTAGCTGTGTGACCTTGGGCAAGTCACTTAACCCCAATTGCCTTTCCTTCACCTCTCAAAAAAAAAAAAGCTAGTTTGTTGTAAGACTTCTATTTGGAATGGACATGAATAACAGAGAGAAGGAAGAAATACTCAATTCTCATTTTGCTTCTGTTTTCTCTACCAAAAATAAAGTTTCTTCAGACTGGAAAATATTAGGTACATGCAGTTTACAATAAATTGAAATACAATATCACTGGTCAGTCCTCAATGAGTTTGTCACCAGGCCTGAATGATCTACACCCAAGGTGTTCTTTCTTTTAAAAGAACCAGCAGGATTGGCGGAGTAGAAACAGCTCATCCAAGCCACTCTGCCCCCAGATCCCCTCCAAACTATGTAAAAGGGGAATCTGAACAACTTCTGGAGCCCCAGCACCCACAGAACGACACAGAGAAGCTAACCTCCCGCTGAGGACAGCCCAGCAGCCCTGCAGGAAGGACCAGCGCAGCACTCTGGGAGCCGGCAGCACGCAGCACGCAGAGCGCGGGGAGCCGAGCAGAGCTGAGCCCAGTCCCCGTGAGCTGAGGCTTTAGTCCCAGGGCGGCAGGGCCAGCAGCCCACTGGAGGAACCCCAGAACACCAGCAGCTGTGGTGATTCCAGAATTATCAACATAGACATGCCTAGGACAAAGTGAGAGGTTAGTGCCCTATGGACTTTGGGACCAGTATTTGGGGAATGCATCAGCTTCCTCCCCGGGGGGCTAGAAGCCGCTGAGGAGACACGCCATTTTGTAGTTTTCAGAGGCAGCTCCAGCTCCTGGCCTGCGAACTGTAGGGAGATCCAGTGATCAGTCTTGGAGGGTAATCACTCTTGCTTTAACCTCCCTGGATCTGGATTGTGATCTGGGGTGGAGGTCGTGGGTGGGTTTACAGCTTGCCAGAAACGGAAGTTGCCCTCCCACACGTTCGGGATGAAAATTCCCCTATCTGTCGGCAAAGCCATAGTGTGGCAACAAGCCCAAAAGTCAAGTAATTAAGTGGCAACATGCCAAGGCAAAGGAAACAGAAAAATGCAACCCTAGACTCCTATTTTGGGGGCATAGAGTGGGAAAGGACTGTGAGGTCAGAAGTCCTGCTCCAAAAGCCCCAGGGGAAAACATGAGCGGGTTGCAGGCCACAGAGGACCTTAAGAAGGACTTTAAAAATCAAATAAGAGAAGTGGAGGAAAAATTGGGAAGAAAAATGAGAAGGATGCAGGAAAAGTATGAAATGAGGGGTCAACAGCCTGACTGAGGAAAACAACACCTTAAAAAATAGACTAACTCAAATGGCAAAGGAGGCCCAAAAGGGCAATGAGGAGAAGAATGCCTTAAAAAGTCGAATTTGCCAGATGGAAAAAGAATCTCACAAGTTCACTGAGGAGATTCATTCCTTCAGAGTTAGACTGGAGCAAATGGAAACTAATGACTTTATGAGAAATCAAGATGCTGTTAAGCAGATCCAAACAAATGAAAGAGTAGAAGGCAATGTGAAATATCTCATGGGAAAAACCACTGACCTGGAAAATAGATCCAGGAGAGACAATTTAAAAATTATTGGACTACCAGAAAGCCATGATCAAAGAAAGAACCTAGAAATCACCCTTCAAGAAATTCTCAAGGAAAATTGCCCTGATGTTTTAGATCCAGAGGGCAAAATAGAGGTTGAAAGAATCCACTGATCACCTCCTGAAAAAGATCCCAAAAAGAAATCTCCCAGGAATATTATAGCCAGGTTCCAGAATCCCCAGATCAAGGAGAAAATACTACAAGCAGCCAGGAAAAACAATTTCAATATTGTGGAAACACAATCAGAATAGCCCAGGACCTGGCAGCTTCTACACTGAGGGATCGAAGGGCATGGAATATGATATTCCAGAGGGCAAAAGGGCTGGGACTGAACCCAAGGGTCACCTACCCAGCAAAACTGAGTATTTTGTTTCAGGGGGAAAATATGGTCATTCAGTGGAATAGAGGACTTTCAAGCATTCTTGAGGAAAAAACCAGAGTTGAATAGAAAATTTGACATCCAGACGCAAGAAGTAAGAGATGCCTGAGAAGGTAATCAGGGAAAAGAAATCAAAAGGAACTTATCAAAGTTGTACTATTTACATTCCTATATGGAAAAGCAATAATTGTGACTGATGATATGTTTCTCACTATGAAAATAATGGAAGAAAGGTGTGTGGTCATATGAATATATATGTGAATGTGTGTGTATATGGTTACAGTTATATGGATAGAGGGCATAGGTTGAATTTGTTGGGAAGGGAGAATACTCAAGGGATGAAATTATGAGGTGAGAGAGGAAAGTGGCAAGAGGAGATGGGGAGACAGGGTAGGGTAAACTATCTCATGTAGAAGAAGCAAGGGGAAGTGGTTGCAAGGGAGGGGGAGAATAGGAAGGCAAAAAAGGCAAAACCACATTCTCATTGAATTTGGTTCAGGGAGAGAATGACATACATACTAAATGGGATATCTCAACCTGCAGCAGAATAGGGGGAAGGGGGATGAGAGGAGGATGATGGATGGGAGGGCATGCTTGGGGTGGAGGGGAGGGAGGTTGGAAGTACCCACTATAGAAGAGGGACAGGATCATGTAGGGAATGGACCAGGTGGGGGGTGGGATGAGTGGGAGGGAATTATAAGCAGTCTTGTACAATATATCTACTATGATAATGTTTTGCATAGCTAGACATGTACAACATATACTGAATTACTTATCTCCCAAGAAGGAATGGGTGACAAGGGAGGAAGGAAATGGCTCTGAAATTCGAGGTCGCAACATTAAATGTTTCAAATATATATAAATACTATTATTAATACTCTTTTGCTTGTAATAGGGAGATAAGATGTGCAGGCATTGGGACACAAAGATTCACCTTCCTCTAATGGAAAATCGATGGGGGTATTGGAGAAGGTATGGGAGAGAGCAGATTGGAGGAAGTGATATCTTGTGGGACTACTATTCTGGGAGGTTGGGTAGGGGAATAATGGGGGGAAAATGATTGTAACTCAAAATCTGGCGGAAATGAATGATGTAAAACAGAAGTTAATAAAGCATTTGTATAAAAATAAAAAAAAAGAATATCAGAAAAAAAAAAAAGAATAGCACAGGACCTGGCAGCTTCTACATTGAGGGATAGAAGGGCATGGAATATGATATTCCAGAGGGCAAAAGAGCTGGGAATGAACCCAAGGGTCACCTACCCGACAAAACTGAGTATTTTGTTTCAGGGGAAAATATGGTCATTCAGTGGAATAGAGGACTTTCAAGCATTCTTGAGGAAAAAACCAGAATTGAATAGAAAATTTGACATCCAGACACAAGAAGGAAGAGATGCCTGAGAAGGTACTCAGGGAAAAGAAATCAAAAGGAACTTATCAAAGTTGAACTATTTACATTCCTATATGGAAAAGCAATAACTGTGACTGATGATGTCTTTCTCACTATGAAAATAATGGAAGAAGGGTGTGTGGTCATATGAATACATATGTGAATGTGTGTGTATATGGTTACAGTTATATATGGTTAGAGGGCATAGGTTGAATTTGTTGGGAAGGGAGAATACTCAAGGGATGAAATTATGAGGTGAGAGAGGAAAGTGGCAAGAGGAGATGGGGAGAGACAGGGTAGGGTAAACTATCTCATGTAGAAGAAGCAAGGAGAAGTGGTTGCAAGGGAGGGGGAGAATAGGAAGGCAAAAAGGCATTCTCATTGAATTTGGTTCAGGGAGAGAATGACATACATACTAAATGGGATATATCAACCTACAGCAGAATAGGGGGAAGGGGGATGAGAGGAGGGATGATGGATGGGAGGGCATCCTTGGGGGGAGGGGAGGTTGGAAGTACCCACTATAGAAGAGGGACAGGATCATGTAGGGAATGGACCAGGTGGGGGGTGGGATGAGAGGGAGGGAATTATAAGCAACCTTGTACAATATATCTACTATGATAATGTTTTGCATAGCTAGACATGTACAACATATACTGAATTACTTATCTTCCCAGAGGGAATGGCTGACAAGGGAGGAAGGAAATGGATCTGAAATTCGAGGTCTTAAGATTAAATGTTTCAAATATATATAAATACTATTATTAATACTCTTTTGCTTGTAATTGGGAGATAAGATGTGCAGGTATTGGGACACAAAGATTCACCTTCCTCTAATGGAAAAGTCGAAGGGGGTGTGGGAGAAGGTATGGGAGAGAGCAGATTGGAGGAAGCGATATCTTGCAGGACTGCTATTCTGGGAGGGTGGGTAGGGGAAAAACAGGAGGGGGGGGAATGATTGTAACTCAAAATCTGGCGGAAATGAATGATGTAAAACAGAAGTTAATAAAGCATTTGTTTAAAAAAAAAGAACCAGCAGGTATAATTGTTGAGCTACTGTCAATGATCTTTGAAGAATAGAATAGAATAGAAAAAATAGAAGTGCTGCAAGATTGTAGAGAAGCAAATGTCCCATTTTCCAAAAAGAGTTAACTCAAAAGACTTAAACTTCAAACTGTCCCATACTGACCCTGATGCCTGTCAAAACTCTGGAACATATTTGTAAATTGGTACTAATGCTATACCCTCTTATTTCATGCCAAGACTCAGATGATGGTAACACAGAAAAACAGAGGTTAAGTGACTTGTTCTGAGTCACACAACTAGTAAGTGTCTGGGGCAAAATTTAAACTCAGCTCTTCCTGACTCCAGGTCCAGCTCTTTATTCACTAGCTTCCTTTAGTTCAAGTGATGGTAATTGGTGAAACAGAAAAAAATGACACACTTCTCAGGAACCATCACTAAGTTTTTCCTATACCAACCCCACCATGGAAAGACATACATGACCTTTGAGATCACATACAGCTCTATATCTATGGTCCTATGTGTGTAGAGGGTTGTTCTTCCCTCAGGAAAGAAAATTCAGATATGGGGTAAAGATACGGCAAGCCATAGCTTTTTAAAAAATTTTAACATGTTTCAAAAAACTCTCTATAGAAGCTCTCTGAAGAACCAAATGGAATGTTGTAGAAATGGTCATTTTGACTGTCAGTTTGAAGATAATATATAGATTGATGGTTTGAGAGGAACTAAAGAGACTGGAGAGAAACTAGATTAGACATAGGGAAACAACATTGAAGGCTCATTTTTTTTTCTGGTGAAAACTATTATAATCTTTACCTTATGAAGATGAAGAAGATTCTTGTGAAGAGACTTTGTCATCTGTAATGAAATAAATGGTGTGGGCTTATGTTCTCAGAAATGAAGAGAAGTCATCTGTAAGTAACTGTTTTATTTTGATTTCATAATTAATAAATTATATATTTTATAACCTTGATATTTATTTAATCCTAAGAGATTTAATATATACATATATGTAACTACTATTGAAAAAGGAGGTTTCTCCAGCTCATTAAATAAATAACAAACTATGTCAGGAATTCAATTCTGAACTTAGTTTATTATGCTGTAATTTTGTTAATTAATGAGAAGATATTTAAAGATGTCCCTGAATTACCCTAGAACTCTGGATGAGTTCTATAAGTGAACATAGTTATATAATTGTTTAATTATACTACACTATTTTTAAAAAGTATATTTCTTAGCAATATTTCACTTTTACATTATAAATTTTTATTCCTACCTTTGTGTGTGTGTGTGTGTGTGTGTGTGTGTGTGTAGCCTCAGAACCTTAAGTATGGGCATCTTATTTCCTGTGACCATTTGACTGCTGGTGGAATAATGTGCCACCTGGTGGGAAAATTATATATTATATTCCTTTATTTGATAATTAATAGAGTATCACCTTGCCTTCCTGAAGGTGGCAGCTAGGTGGCACAGCGGGCTGGAACAACAGACTTGGAGTCAAGAATACCTAAGTTCAAATACAGTCTCAGACACCTACTATCTGTGTGATCCTGAGCAAGTCATTTGACCTCTGTTTGCCTTAGTTCCCTCATATGTAAAATGGGCATAGTATTAATACCTACCTAGCAGGGTTGTTGTGAGAATCAGATTAGATAATTTATGTTAAGTGCCTGGCACAGTACCTGGCACAGAATAGGCACTACATAAATGTTAGCAGTCAGTTATTAAAAAAGCAAAACACAAGGTGTTGTGGGTTTAGTCATGCCAGACTAACCACATTTCTGTTTTTTAGAGGGTTACTAAGCAGGCAGAAAAGAAGAATGTTGTACTTGGATTTCAGCAGAGCAATTGACAGAGTGTTTCATGCTGACCTTATGGATAAAATGGAGAGTTATTAGCTAGAGAATTTTATAATTTGTTGGTTGAACAACCAGACCCAAAGAATAGTTCTTAATGTATTTATATCCCAGGGTCCTGTCCTTGGTGTTTTTTATTTAATACTTTCAGTAATGACTTGTATAATTCAGAAAACACTTATTGCTGGTAGGGAAATTCTACATTGAATAACAAAATTAGAATCTCAACAGATCTCAACGAACTAGAAGAATGAACCAAATTTAGACAAATGAAACTAAAGATGCATCTCCTCTTTACCTCCTCCTTTCTGTCTTCCCGTTCCTTTCTCTGCTCTTTTCCCCATTGGTTAACAGGAATGATTTCAGAGCAGAGGTTCATCACCAGGGACTCATTGGCCCATCAGGACCACAGACTGTTGGAGGAATTTTGCATCACATACAGGCACAATATGCTTTTTTTTCTTTTTGGAGGGCAATTGGGGTTAGTGACTTGCCCAAAGTCACACGGCTAGAAAGTGTGTCAAGTGTCTGAGGCCAGATTTGAACTCAGGTATTCCTGACTCCAGGCCCGGTGCCCTATTCACTGCACCACCTAGCTGCCCCCACAATATACTTATGAACTATTACTTTATAGATGAGGAAACTGAGGTCCACAGAGGGGCAATGTATCTTTCTCAAGGTCACAAGTAGAACATAAGAGAGCTGGTATTAAAACCCAGGTTTTCCAGTCCCCAATTCACCTGGAATGGGTGAGAACACCAACCTTCCAACCCTAACTATAGGTTTAGGTTTCCTGGTTTTTCCCTCCCCCAGGCTAGGGTATCTAGGAGACAACAGCTTCATTTCAGGTAAAGAGTATCTTAACTATAAGGAATGATGAGCAAGTGGACTTCAGAAGAACCTGAAAAGACATATAAACTGATGCTGAGTAAAGTGAGCAGAACCAGGAGAACATTGTACACGGCAACAACAACATTGTGTGATAACTAACTTTGGTAGACTTGGCTCTTCTCAGCAATGCAAGGATCTAGACAACTCCAAAAGACTCATGGTGGAAAATGCACTCTACATCCAAAGAAAGAACTATGGAGTCTGAATGCAGATCAAAGCATACGATTTGTTCTATTTTTTGTTTGTTTGTTTTGTTTCTTCTTTCTCATGGTTCCTCCCATTGGTTCTAATTCTTCTTTGCAACATGAAATGTGAAAACATGTTTAATATTAATGTATATGTACAGCCTATATAAGATTGTATGCTGTCTTGAGGAGGGAGAGAACATTTAAAACTCAAAATCTTACAGAAGTGAATGTTGAAAACCAAAAATACATAAATTAATTGATTAAAAAAGAGGCAAAAACCCAGGAAGCTATGTAAAAAAACATGTGACCTTTCACCTCTCAGTTCCCATTGATCTGATCTTCTGGGATTGGGTCTGGGAGCCCATAGACCTGCCTGGATATGTATGCAGGATATAGTATGGTCTCTGCCTGAGTGTGAGGGCATAATCCATCCATCTATATATGTGTTGTTCCACACAGGCATATGTGTGTATTCACTTCTGCGTTCATGGACCTGCAGGCACCCACTTAATCCAGGTGCTTTTCCTATCTACTGCCTGTCACATTTCCAGGACCAGTTGCCTGATCAGCGGAGAGAGAGGACAGGTACAGTATCATGGTCCTTTTCCCAAGTAAAAATAAAATAGAAATAAACAATTTTTTGCCCTTCTGCCATATTGCACTCATTCTCACAGCTCTAACAAGGTGGACTCCGTCCTAGATTTGGAGACAGGGGACCTAGGTTTGAGTTTTGGCACTGCCGCTTACTACATGTATGGCTTTGAACAACCCCTTTTCAAGTTTCCTCATCTGTAAAATGAGAGTGTGGGACCAGGTGATCTCTAAATTCTCTTCCAGATTCCAATCCTATTATATATACTAGAGGAACCATATGGTTTTGGAGGAGTTCTTCTCTGACTTGGGGCATAAATATGCATATGCGTAGAGACACAAGAGGGGTTGTTCCAGGCATTAGTGGTCATTGAGGTGTGTATGAATAAATATATGTGTGTGAGGGTGGTTTTCTGAGACATAAGGCACTGGGAGCAGATGGCAGGGATGTTTTATGTTCCAGAAATCCTAGAGACTTTGGACTACAGAGACTGGAGCAGCACCCTGGGGACTGGGAGATAAAGGGGAGATAGATGATGGTTTTGGCTCAGTTTCTTTGCCCAGTTATCATCCACTGCTTCAGTCTGTCCATCTTCCCTCTGTCAATCACTCCCCATCGTAGCATCATTGCCTGGCAACCACAGAGAGGCTGTTGCTAGGAGATCCCAGGTGGGTGGAGGCTTCTGAGACCAGGAAACAACAACAGCAGCAGCAGCAGCAGCAGAGCAGTAGCAGCAAAGCATATAAACACATATCCCATCAGTTCTCCCTGAGCAGGACACCTCCACAGCCTACAGGTTCAGTACCACTCACCCATCCCCCACTCCATGCACCTTGTGAAACCCTCAGTCTACAGGCTTTGCCCAGCCTCCCCCTTTCCACCCCCCCCCCATACCCAGTCTTGAGCAACACCCTCAGCCTTCCCTTCCCCCCACCCACAGACACACACCAAAACAGAGACATACAGACACCTTTGACCTCTTAGAGATGTGCTTTGGGTGTGCTAACAGGGATATATATTGGGAGAGGGAAAGGCTCCTTTTCCCCTTTCCTTTCTCCTTTCCCAGAGACTGCTGCTTCTTGATCCATCCCAGGCCTATACAAGGATTCTAACCCCATAGGGAGGTCCTCTTGGATAAAACAAGGACCAGGATGAAAAGGTCCAGGATTGAGAAAAAGGTAGATAGAGGGAAAGAGGCTAGGAGGTTGCAGAGAAGAGTATGTGTGTTGGGAGCGGGATATAGAGAGATAAGAGGAAGAGAGAGGGAGGAGAGGAGGGACATAAAGATTTAGAAAGATATCCCACCCCATCCCCCACATCCTCAATCCCTAGCCAGGCCCTGTCTCCTTTGGGACAGGCTGGGCACTGGGGGGGAGGAGGTCGGTGAAGGTGCCTCCCCTCAACTACGTGTATTCTCAAGCAATAACAGCGCCATCGGTATTATCTACCCAAGAATACCCGTCATCGCGGGGGGCTGGCTATTGGGGTAGGACCTGGGGAATGGTGGCACCATATTGGCCATGCTGAGTAGTGGCAACAGCAGTAGCAGCTCTGGGCACCAGCAGACACAATGGTCACAATGCAAGCTGGCTCTGGCCCAAGACCACTCTGACCTCAGAACCCAGTGGGACCCTCTAATCTCACCTGTACTTCAGGACCCTGGCCCCAAGCACCTCTCATCCAGATCCACAGGCCTCCTGAGTAACCCAGGCCCTACCCCACCCCTGCAGAAACTAGATACTTCAACCTTTGAATTTTCTTCTAGGCCCCCAGGGACCAACCCCCTCCCTTCCAGCCCCTGAAGTCTTGAGACCCAGAATCTAATAGTTGGAATGGACTTCAGAGGAATTCCAGTCCAACTCACACCTGAACAAGAATATCTTACACTCCTAGAACCTCTACTATGAGTTATTTCCTAGTCCCACCCCAAGAGGAAACCCCACCTCCCACAGTTCTCTTTCCCACTTTTGTGTCCCAAGAATACTTCCCCAGGGCCTTAGACCCTCTGCCAGGATCCCAGGAGAACTAGTTTTAGTCCTCTTCCCAGATATGAGGCTTCTAGCCCCTCTCCAGAACCCAGGCCCTGGAGACCCTGAGGGCGGAGCTATGAGTGAGCAAGAGCTTGGCAGTCTACACAACCCCCACCTCTAGCCTCAGACCCGACTTCAGAACCGCGGACAGCTCCCGGCTCCTCAGAGAAGGGCTGGGGGGGAGGGCGGGGGGCGCACTGTTCCTGGGAAGGCCAGATAGATTGGGTCTGTGGAGAAGAGGGTAGAACAGTAGTCCGGGTAATAACTGTGGGGGAAGAGAGAAGAGACATGGACAACCCTGGGAGATTGAGAGAGAGAGAGAAATACAGAGATGTGGTTGAAACATAAGATAGTAAGTAAGATGGTAAGATAGACCGGGACAGAGATGCGATTCAGTATAAAGGGAGACTTCGCTCCAGCCTGCCGCTGAGTAGGGGCTCCCAGCCTGAAGGTCCCAGCCAGGGACCTGAGGGATTCTGAAAGTCCAGTGACTGGGGAGTTCTGAGTTATGGGGATCAAGGTAGGGGGCGGGGAGGTTAGTTTCAGCGTTCTGTGCCTGAGAGAGAAGAGACCCAAGCCTTAGAAGATTCGTAATTCTGAGGGTCAAGGGCCAAGGTTCTAGGAGACTGGGGTTGTGGTGAGTGGAGGGCTGGGGGCGGACTCACCCTTTGTCTGTGGATCCTGGGAGAATCCTGCGCCGCCCGTGCCTCGCCCCCGCCCGGCCTGGCCTAGCTTTTCCCACCCCACCCTCCCTCCGGAAATCTCTGTGTTTCTGGAAAAACCATAGCTCCCACCCCCACCACACCCCCCAACCCCCGAGTCTCCCTTCCGCAATGGAGGGAGCAAGACGAGTTGGGCCCAGGGCGGAGGTGAGGGCCAGACGGAGGCCCCCTCCTCCTGACAGCACCCCCCACCTCCGGGAAGCCTCCATCCCCGACGGGTTTCTCCCTTCCTGCTCCCCACTTTCCTTCGCATCTGCCGGATCTTGATCATGCTACGGTTTTCAGGGAAGGGGGCCAGGCCCCGAACAGCAGCAGGAGCCGCTGGACACCGCCCGGCCTGTGAAGGCTGCCCTGGCCCCAGCCTCGCTCACTCCCTTCCACTGTCTACCCCGCCCGCGGCCACGCCCCCGCGCCCCCACCTCGGCCGGGGGAAAGGCTAGGCACGTGGGTTCCAGTTACTTGCCAGGGTGGCAGGTCAGAGCAAATGGGTCTCAGTCCCTGCCTGCTCCCACTCCCAATCAGGGAGCCTTCGGAATGCGTAGCGAGTCACATAGGCCAAGCACCTGCCGCCGCCCCCCGCCCCAAATGACTCTGGATCTGTGACTGTGATCTTGTCTTAGAGGATACCTATTTCTGCATGTGACTAAGACGTACGTGAGTGAGAGACAGAGAGAATAAGCTAGGATGGGGCCCTGAAGCCAGAAACCATTTAACCATCTATCATAGAAGTTCAGAATAAGAACGCCCTTCGAGATGGTGCCATTCAATCCCTTCATTTTACAGATATCCAAAGTGGGGAAGATACTATCCCACATCATAATCTCCAAGCAAATGAGTAGAGTCCTGTCATGTCCTGATTGTCGGGCGCACCTCAGAGCCCCTGAAGACTCATAACAGCCTGGTGCGTTCTCTTCTCCAACTTAACAGCCTTTTGCTTTGGGGGCAGAGGTTTGGGGTGAGGGTGGGAGGAGACAGACTCCAGGCCCAGCATACCAGGAGGGTTCACTATGACTGAAGGACTGGCTACTGATGGGGAGTAGTGTCAAGTTGGAGGGGCATCAGGCACAGTGACCATAGGAAAGAGCAAGCCTCTGGACAATGAGAGGTGTTGAAGCTACCGAAGGGGAAGAAATATTTTAAACTTGAGGCTGAAGGCACCACCTAAAGTACTTAGCCCAGAGCAAAGCTCCATGGCCCAGGCCTGGTTCCAGCTCTGTCTCTTGTTCACATGCTCCAGCCATATTCACACACCACATAGGCACATGGTTAGTTACATTCAGGGAGAACAGTCACATGTATATTGTTGTAGGCATAGAGAAAACAGATGCTGGGGTATTTCTGATACAAACAGATCTTTATTAAAGGCTGTGAAACTGGGAGTGGAGGAGAGGACTCTCTCCGCTGCCCCCTTTAGCTTCCCTTGGGGCAAGGCCAGGGATGTTGGGGGCATTGTGCCCTGGAACTGGCACAGCCAGTTCAGGGAGAGAAAAGGTTGTTCTTTGTTTTTGTTTTTGTTGGTTTTTTTGGGGGGGTGGGATGAAGAAGCAGGGCATGAAAGCTAATTTCCCAAGTGTGTAAGTCACAAGAAACCCCCTACCTCCTCTCCATTCTCCACCACAAGACTATGGCCTTAGGTCCAAAAGGCAAATCCCCACCCCCGCCCCCCACCCCCACCAAATCTAGGACCAAGGAAATGAGGGATAGAGCACTTGGGGGAGACAACACCCTGACCTCAAAGACTCTGCCCAACTACTCCCTTCCCCCTCCCCCCTTTACTCTCAGAGCTAGAGTAGAAGGGAATTCTCCTTCCCAGCACTGGTGCCTGGAGAGGAATTCAGAGAATTAGGGTCATTAAGATAATGATTGAAATTGGGGGTGGGATGGAGAAGATAAGGGAAGGAACCCAGCTTGGTTGGAAGGATAGGGGAGACTATCAGGGTAGGGTGGGAGCTGCCCCATCAAAGGACCTTGCAATGGGAAGAAAATGAGAGACGTGGCTTCAATAGAAGGATCCTGACAATCCAATGCCTCCCCACCAGATCAGACTCACTGTTTCCTTTCCTCCATCTTGCTGTCTGAAGAGAAGGTAGTCTCAGAATAATTAGAAGGGGCTCCCATTGGCTAAGACTGCCTTCCCTTCCCCCTCAATCCCAAGAATTTTCAGATACCTAGGGTCCATCACCAAGAATCATTACCCATTATTGGCATTCTGAGGACCCAACCCTAGGGCAAGCACCAAGATTCCCTGTAATCCTTAGATACCAAGCACTCTCATTGGCTGGTGTCAGACATCCCCTCCATATGCCCCCTCCCCCATTCCCAAGTCTCAGAAACATGGACTTTCTCATTGGCTGGAATCACACCAACCCCAACCACCCTTAGAATTTTGAGACATAGAGGCCCTCAATATACAGTAAGAAGTCAAAAGTTATTTCTATTTATCCTGCCTAAAAAGGAGGAGCTTCTGTCCTCCCTCCAAACCTTGGGACAATGGAAGGTCTCCCCCTTCAGCTTTCCCAATCCCAAATTCCCCCATATCAGGCAATGAAGACCCTCCTGGGGCCCAGTCAGCTAGAGAGAGGGGTAAGAAACAAAGCCATTTAGGCCTGAACTTTCTTTAAAATCTCCATCCATCCCTATACCTTGTGGCTGGTGGGGCCACACACACACACAGGCACACACACACACACACTCTCTCTCTCTCTCTCACTCACTCACACACAGCCACACAGGAGACACATACATATGGCCTGAGAATATTTGACTCCAGGGGGTATCTGGGGCCAGAGGCTCTCAGGACCTAGTAACCTGAGTTCACAGCAGGTGGTCCCTGCTGGCAAACAGGTAGGGGCTGAAGCTGTCCCGATGGAAGGGAGAGGGGTAGAGTCCACTGAGGGTGTAGAGGTCCCGCAGCAGAGGGGTGGGCAGCAACAACTTTCGGCCTCGGCCACCCCCACCTCCACCCCCACCTGCCGCAGACGGTCCAGGGGATGGTGGGGGGCCCTGGCTGGGGCCAGGGGCCATGGCAGGCAATGTTGGCTCAGACCTCACTCGAGCGCGGGGAACACGAGGGGAAGAACACATCGGGGGGGCCCGGGAAGACACACAGCTGGGGATCAGGTGGCCCCGACGGGTACAGCTCTGCAGCTCTGGGAAGACAGGCAAAGGCAAGGCTTGGGTGGGAATCTCCAAAGCACAGAAGTCTTGGGGAGCAGGGAATAGGGCTAGGGCTGGTAGCCACCCATAGACAGAGCTCTTGAGATGACAGGGAGGGGGAAGCGGTATTTTTCAGGCTGTTTTCTACCAATAAACCTGAATCCATTAGGGTTTTGAGCTGGAAAGCACCTTAGGTAACCATCCAGCGCTTGAATTTGAGCCTAGAGCCTGTAATCCCCAATTCAGCACCCTTTCCACTATATCATTTGACCCAGTGGAGGCTGGAGAAGGCAGGCCCAGGGAAGGAAGGGAGGCTTGCTGGAGAGGGCTGGTCCCAAGGAGGAGTTAGGGGACCAGAGTAAACCAGAGGTGGGTATGGAAGGTGGGTGCTGGGGGGAAGGGAAAAGGAGTTCACTCACTGGGTGGGGTGAGGCGGGCAGGCTGCAGCGGGGGTGCAGTGGTCTTGGGCTCCTGAGACAGACAGGCAGAGGGAGCGGGCTAGTGGCCCGGCTGGCCCCAGCCCTGGCCCCTGGCCCTGTCCCGGCGGCTCCTGTTTCTGTTCCTGAGCTGACTGAGGGCCCCCCCCCAGTTAGGGTGGACACCAGGAGGGCAATAATGGAGGGGGTAGAATGGGAAAGGAGGGGGCACATGGAAGAAAAAGAGTTTCCAGCATTAACCATACTCTGCCCCTTTACCATCCTTCTCAAGGATGGGATCCCAAGTTAGGGGTCACTAGTCATGACCTCCAAATGGGAGCAGGGGTGGGGGTGGGACAAGTAAAAGGCCTTAGAAATCATTCAGTCTAACCCCTTCATTTTACTGATAGGGAAACTGAGGCCTGATTAGGTGAAGTGATTTGCCCCAGGTCAAACAGTTAATAAATAGCAAAGTCAGGATTTGAATCTGGGACCTCTGGCTCTCTCTCCACTATACCATAGTAGTGCTGGCCCTCCAATCAATTGGAGAAATTTCTCCCTGGTTTGAAGCAGCACTATTCATAGGAGGCTATTTGGTTAAGACTTCCATAAATATAGAGAATAACCCTCTACCAAATGAACCATACCCCAGGTCCCCCTTCCTGCCATGTTTGTGAGTGACTGGGTGGGGTGGGCCCATCTCTAGCCCCACCCCAAGCTTCCCCAATGTCATCTGGGGACCTCTACTCTCAAGACCCAGAAGAGACAGCCCCTCATCAGGCACCGAGTCCTTTAGGAAGAAGTCCAAGGTTCTAGCTCACCAGTTGGGTACAGGAATGGGAAACTAAGAAGTGGGGGGGGGGGGCATTCAGCTTGCCCCTTACCTGGGCTGAATTTAACTTTTCAAGGGGGTTCTCAAGGGCAGGCACTGGACTCAGACCTTCCCATCTGAATGCTCTCTGGGTTAGAGGCACTCGACTCTGGAACTTGTTCACAACACAGATGACCTGAGGCAGGAATGAAGGGAGGCACTAATCTTTTACCCACCAGAGACCAAAAGCTGTCACAGACACAGAACTCAAACCAGGAAGTGGGGGGAAATGTTATCTCTCTGTCTAGGGTATACCCCACCCCACCCCCCCACCCCCCCCTCCCCCGCTTCCCCTAAGGCTTGACTTTCCCTCTTTCTTTCTATGGAATCTACCCCTCCTCCCATCTGCATCCTCCAGGGGATGTTGAGGCCCAGCCCCACAAATAGACTAACCAGGAAGGTGGCAATAGCTGCCCCAGTCAGGAATCCAGCCAGCACATCAGACCAGTGGTTCCGATATTCAGCCACACGGACCACACCCACCAGGAAGGCTGGGCAGAGCAGGGCAAGGCAGAGAGAAGGTTTCACCAACCTGGAGCCCTTTACCCTGAATACCAGTGTGACATACATCTGGAGAAAGGAGAGATAGAAGGTCACAGGGGCATCTTACAGAATCCCTTCTTTTACAGACTGGAAAACTGAGGCCTAGAGAAGGGAAATGGTAGGGATGGCGGGTTTCAGAGGCAGAGGTTAGGAACAGCCTCCTGATTTCAAGTTTGGCCTGGAGTCTGGTACTTTGTCTCAGCCCTCTCTGGGTGTTGTTCAGACTCACCGCCGTATAGGTTACTGCAAATGCACACAGGGCCGCATCCTTGCAGGGGAAGGCACGTCGGGCAGCTGCAACCAAGGCAGGGTTGCCAGCTGCACAGGCCCCTTGGTCGGTGACATACCGGTCCAGTCCAGGTTTGTCTGTGGCTGGCGGTGGGCAGCCCAGAGCCGTGTAATTGGGGTGGCAGACGGACAGGAAGTGTGGTGTAGGATTCCCAGTCACTACTTGCCCAGCATTGGCAAAGATGGATGTGGTGAAGAGACCAAAGGAATACACACCTGGAAAGGAAGGATAGAAAAAACAGATTACAGTCCACCTAGGAGCAGAGTTTGGGCTCCCCCTTGCCCTGGAACACTTTCTGATTCATTCTTTTCCCCAGACCCCCCTCAAACTAACACCAACTTGCCCCACCACCTGGCTAAGTCCCATTCAACCCCGCACCCAGGAAGCGGACCAGCCTTCTGAGGGCTGGACTGAAGCGGCAGCAGTCCCCACACACAATGGTCTTCTCCCTCAGGGCGGGCACAGCGGAGGTGGGAGATGGGAAGAAGGCCCGGGCAAGCTCTCCAAGAAGGATCTGGGAGGAAACATCAAGATTGTAGGGGGAGCCTTACCTTAATCATCCTCTTCCCTTCTTCACAATCAACACCTTCCAAGACCCTGGGAATTACCGTGATGGCAGGCCCTGCAGTGACCAGTGGGTAGATCAGAGCTGGGGGGACACGGCTGGCGGCCTCAGGCCCTGGGTAGGGCTTGGCATAAGTGCTGTCATAGCAGAAGAAGCCCTGCATGTGCACTGGGAATGTGTCTGTATATTCCAGGCGGTAGGCAAGAAGTACCACAGCACCCAAGAGTACTGACTGCCAGGCCAGGCCCAGGCAGAGGTGGATGGTGAGAGACAGGAAAGAGAAGGAGAGAAGAAAAACAAACAGCCACCAAGGAAGACACAAAGATGGAACTCCACATAAGGGAGTTGGGGAGGGGATGAAGAGGTAGAAAGGACAGGTAAAGAAATGGAAGAGGGAAAAAAGGAAAAAAGGAGCGAGGGAAAGAGAGAGACAGAAGTTACAAAGAGAACAAAGATCAGGACAGAGATAGTCACAAACCATGGAGAGAGAAAATAGTGATTAAAGTTGAGGGTATCTCTTCTCCTCCCAGAAACCTCTCCCCCAAGTCCTCCATGCTGATCTGCATGGTCCTCACCTCCACAAAGATGAAGCAGGGTATTATGGAGAAACTCCTCTTCAGGTCTGGCCGCCCACTCGCCATGGTGGGATCAGGTTGAGGGGTACAATTGGCAGGGGCCTGGGAGAGAGGCCCAGTCACACAGGCCCCCAGATGAACCCTCCATCAACCCCTCAGACTGCAATCCCCTAGAACAGAAGACTCAGTCTTCTCCCTCACCCCAGAAGTTTTGGTTGTGCCTGACCAACCCCGACACTGGCCCCTCTGCCTCAGTATCTCATCTGTCCCTCCCTTCCTCACTAGAAAGAGAAAGACATCTCTTGGAAGAACAGTCCCCAACCCGTAACTACTGTCTGTTAGAAAGTTCTCCCAGTAATATAGCCTTCGTTGGGTAACTGTCTCAGAAAATGATCACCCAAAGATTTGAAGGCTTCTGTGTTTGAAGAAGACTACTGCTAGACGCTGGAGAAGGTACAAAGCCTAGCTAAGACCATTTTCCCTCAAATAACCCGAAAAGACTGGAACACTCTAGGCCGTTTGGCTCCTGCTTTCTCTTTCCAGCCCAGGGGTTCTGCCCCCTCCATCCAAGGATTCCCTTAGGCTGCAGCATTCCTCATCCTATGCAGGGGCTCCATCAACACCACCCCCTTCCCACCTTCTCCTAACCCCAACCCCCGGGACAGCTCCAATCCTGCTGTACAGGCGTTTCCAGCACAGGAGGGTGTGTGCCTGTGTGTTTGTATGTTTTGCTGGGAGGGGAAGCCTAAGCGAGTGGGCGAACACACAGACTCGTAGCCTCGCACAGGCGTGCAAATATACACGATGTCTCCCCCTCCCCCATCACCTCTTCCCAACGCCACCCCGAGATCCCAAGTACCCTTCCCCCCATTATCCCCTGACAACGGTTCTCGAACTCCCTCCCCCACCCCATAAGCGGGGACCCCATATCACGGTCCAATCCCCATCACCGCCACCTGGGTCACGGCCGCTCCATGGCCCGGATCCACGTCCCACGAAGGGGGAGGCCAGTCCCAGGCCCAGCCGGTCGCCTTTGTCCCAGACGTCCAGGTGTCGCAGGCCGACGAGAGAACAGGCAGAGTCAGAGACGGAGGTTAGCCTAGACCTAGTTCTCTTGGGCGCCGCTGCCTTAGCCAGCTGAAGCCTCCGGAGCCGAGCCGAAGAGAAAGGCAGGGACCAAGGGAAAGGATGGATGGAGAGATGGAGGGAGGGGTGGGAGTGCGCCAGGCGTGCGCCGGCTCATTAGCACCGGGCCTGCCCCGGGGCGGGGCATCTGTGAAAATGCTCCCAGGCTCACCTTCCCCCACCTCCCCACCGAGGCCCCGGGAGCTCACATCTGGCCTTCAGTACTTATCCAGGGGATAAGAATGTATCCTACCAGAATGTAACCTACTTGAAGGCGGGGACTATTTCCTTTTTGTCCCTCCTCCGCACCTAGCACAGTCCGTGGCACATTAGAAGCTTAATAAATGCTTGCTTAATGAATGTATGGAACCTTTGGATCGGGCCAGCTGTGTTGGGGAAGGGGAAGAGGGGGAGGCAGTGTTTTCTGGACTAAGACTTTTGTGCCTGGCTGACTGGGGCGGGGGACGGGGGGCGGCGGAGTAGTAGGACGCCTTAATACTGTGTCTGTTATGTTAGGAGGAGCATGGCTGCGTGCTTTAGAGCTAGGGCTCCCCTTGACTCTGTCCTAATTTGACCAAGGTCACAGACTCAAGCTCATTTTAGCCTTGACTTGGCTATGCACTCATTCCAGCCTAAGACTGGTCTCTGAGCCCAGCCCCACTGAATTACCCCTTTCTAGAGGACGTTAGAAGGGGAAGGGTCAGGCACTTTCAGCATGACCAGAGACAGTGTTGGGGAAGAGGCTACTCCTATTTTATTTTCTCTCTTAGGGGAGTTCGGGAGGTGGCCGAGGCTCCCCTCAGGGAGGTCTCCCTTCCCTTGGTCAGGCAGGTCCCAGCAGCTCAGCCTGTGAAGAGATTGGTGATGTGAAGGGTCAGATCCTCATCAGGGCTCCTGAGAAATGAAGGGGAACAAAGGCACAGGCTAGGGAGGAAGCTGGGGCAGGAAGGGTCTAGTGAGAGCGAAGGTTGAGGTCAGAGGTCCTGAAGAAGCCACAGCTAGGGTCAGGGGCCAAGAGGGTGGCTCAGGGTCTGGAGGTTGTCACGATCCATACTGAAGGAGTCTTGCGTGGGTCAGGGTTATTGGCTATGGGCTGTGAGGTGGGTTGACATCTGAATCCGAATCGGTTGCCCAGGCTGGCAGTGATGGTGGACTCACACAGCGTCGTACCTTCCATCCTGTGCCAGAAGGGGTATTTTGAATGTAGTCTTGGGGGAGGCATTTTTCTCCTCCCCAGAGCCTCACCTTCCCCTGGGCACTCACTCCTGAGGACTCCACGGTGCTTTACTCCAGTCAGTGATAAGCTTTCAATGGCATTCTGAAGAGTATTCACAGCTGACCTAGAGAGGGAAAGGGCTGGAATATTCATCCAAAGTCTGAACAGGGGAAATAGTAAGGAGTGAGGCCCAGATCATGATGGAGTTGGGACAACAGAATCTTCATCATGTGCCCTTCCGATAAGTCTTGGGTTCACAGGAGATTGTTTTAAGTTGGGAAAGGCCTTGGGTATCATCTAGTCCAATAATCCCCACCACACCCCCATTTTATAAATGGGAAAACTGAGGTATGAAGAGGGAGGTAACTTGCCTTATTTGGGAGCTGGCATTGGGTAGGGACTTGAAGGGGATTTGAGGGAATATGAGTTCCTGGGAATCAAGGAGGGGGTTCATGAAGGTCTGGGCGCCAGGAACCAGTCTTGGTACCCTGGATGCTTTCTCACCATATGTCATTCAGCTCCTCCTCCAGCTCCTCCTGCCCCCACCAGTCCTTGGACTTAGTATCCTCTTCAGATACCATGCCCCCTTGCTGTTTCATCTTCGTTAGGACCTGGGGGTAGGGGGTGTATAGGGCCAGAGGTAAGGCTTTTTCCTTACCTTCTCTCCTGCATCAGCCTAGGAATCTCAGCTCAGTCCTCAGCCTTGGCCTGAGCTCAGCCAGAGATGGGCATAGAAGGGAAATGGAGACTCAGTCTTCAGCCATCCTCCTGCTTCCCTTGTCTTCTTCCCTCCCCTCTGCATCCTTCCTTGACCCACCCCACAGCACCTTTCCCTCACCTTTCGACATTTCACCTGATTCTTCTGCATTTTCTTGATATTCACCAGGTTTTTGGTGATTTCTTCTTCCTGTGACTCTGAATAAAGGGATGGGGACAAGAGAGTAAAGGGGCCTTCAGGAAAGAGTAGTGGGACCCCCCTCTATCCAGGTCTTGGAGATATGAGAAGAGAAAAGCTGAGCCAATATCAACCACTGTTCATTCCCCAGGGATGGAAGGGGGAACTGGGGACCCCTGCCCCCAGACCAGAGGCTGGAGCCCTTGGAGGGAGAGGAGATGGGAATGAAGAGACAGGAATTGGGCAAGGGGGTGACAAGTGGGGGTGGGGGGGACATACTGAGTTTCTGGTGGATGTAGGTCACCTCTTCCTGCAGCATTTCCAGCTCCTCCCATAGGAACTTCTTGCTGTGGGGGGTGGAGGGATGGGAGGGAATGATAACACAGCCACAGAGTCCCTAACTTAACCTCTCCCAGCTCCCCCACCCCTTCCTCCTTCCTTAGCTCTCCTGTTCACCCTAAGATCTCTCTATTGATCTTATAAATCTTGCACCCCCCAAGCCAGGATCCACACCTTTCCCGAATCTCCTGGCCCAGCTGTAGTAGGGAGCGGGTGGTACGGCCCTGCTGGACCTCCTCACTCCCCCGAAGATTTTCCTTCACCTCCTGCAGGCCCCGAGCCAGTGCCCGCCACAGCTCCTGACGCCCTAGTTCTGCCCCTCGTCTAATGAGGTCATCCTGGGCTGGGCAGCAAGACAGGCTCATCACTTCTGCCAGGAGATGGATGGAAAGTGTGATCTCTGATCTTACCCTGACCCTCACCTCCTGACCAGAGCCTCCCTGTCTCTCCTCCTACCATCCCCTCTGGGAAGAAAGGGGAAGTCTCTTTAAATCCCACATCTAGGTTCAGAGGGGATGGCTGTGAGGCCCTGCAAACCCCTCTCTACTCCTAACCTTGAGCTCCCCTCCTACAAATCCTAGTGAGTTGACTCCCTAGATCCAACCTCACCCTCTAGCTCCTGGATTTTAACCCTCTGATGGCTGCTTTCCTTCTCCAGAAGGGTCACAGAGTGGTTCAGGAACTCAAAGGCCTAGTAACAGGAAGGGTTTGGGGTAAGAAAACAAGATCAGAGGTTGCAATAGGGTCAACATCAGAAAGGACAAAAAGGAAGGAGATGGGCCAGCTCACCTTGGTCTGGGCTTGAAGCTGACTTTTCAGGCAATCCAAGTCTGTCCTTAAGAGCTTTTGTGAATCAGGAATCATGATGGTAGAGACCTTGCCTAGAGGATCAGAGATCATAGTCCCTATTTTCCACCTCACCCCATCAGGCAAGGAAGGCCCTAGAAGGGGTGAGAGCAGTCTGAGTTTACCTATTCCACAGAAAACAGAGGCCCTTGCTTTCCCCAGCTTTCTGGACTGTTGGCCTCATCCTCCCTACTCCTGTGGTCCCAGGGCACCTTACCTTGGGCCTTAGAATTGTCTGTCTCCAAGCTCCTCTGAGGGCCAGCATGGTAGATCATGGGGAAAAAGGGTAGAGGGCATATTAGACCCTGTTCCAGATCTCCCTCCAATTACCTCTAGGACCCAATTCTACCCCAAGTTGGGCTTTTCCCCTCCCCCAAATCCTGCAGGGTCTCCTCATTCATTCAAGTTACAGAAGGGAAACTGAGGCATGGGGATAGAGAAGCAGCTAGGCTGAACTTTAAGAAGCCCCTAAGCTATTAATTGGTGTACACATGTGGGTATCCCATTGGACTTGTTCATATACAAGAACATGCCTGTACCTGGTCACTGGCCTCCATCAGAGGTTTTGGGCTCAGGCTCCGACTTCGACTCCTGTTCCTGTTCCCATTCCGGCTCCTGGTCATGTTCCCCTTTGAACTCCCATTCAGCTTTGGGCTGGAGGAAAGGGTCTCCTCAGATATCAGCCACTTCTACAGGAGTTGAGATGAGGGTGGAAACAACACAGTCACATCACACACTATCACAGGACCCACAGTCCTCAAATCCTAAGAAAGGGCTGTGCCTTTGCTGCTGCTTGTGTGGGGGTGTGTCTCTCCCAATACAGATCAAAGGGCTTTCCCTTCTGTAACAGTAATTAAGTCCTAGGAGATTGTCTAAAGTAGATTCTCATCTACTGAAACACACTGATTCTACGATAATAAAAATAATACCTTCCACTTCTCTATCAGGCTAAGTTTTACAAAATGCTTTCTGACAACCTTCTACAAAGTTGGTCTGTGTCCCCAATAACTCAATTACAGATTAGGAAGCTGAGGTGTAGCCAAGTAAGCTGAGATCTTAAGGATCCATCCTCCAGCGCTGGGATGTGGACCTAGGTACCTCCTGATTAGATGTCCAGTGCTTTCCCTTATTACACCACATGATCTAGTGAGGTGGGGGCCCTGAGAGAACAGAGGAAGAGGTGACCTTGAAACTGAGATGTCCATTCTTCAGAGTGTCCTTTTCATCATTTCTCAGCTTCTGGGAATCTGAGTTGATGTCATGAACCACACCTGCCATTCAGAGCCAGGGTAACACAGATGACCCTTCAGGGATCCCGCCCCACCTCATCTTTAAGCAAATGGGATTCCACAAAGGGGCCCTAAATCATTCTTCAAGATTACTGGGGAGAATACAGGCTCCTTCTTTCAAGATTATTCCAAGCCACCAATATCTCAATCATTCCAGGTCCCCTAGGTCTACCAACCTTGAAACCTCAGCTCCCTGTTCTCCTAGTGGCCCAGTCTCAAAGTCTTGCCCAGGACCTTAGCACAATGGCACCCAGGTCCTAGGTTTTAGTCTCTCAAACCCCAACTCCCTCAATGAACCCCTCCACTCCCTGTCCCTCGTCCTCGGTTCTCTAGCTCTTGCCTTCAGTCTACCCCCAACCCCTCCAAACTGCTGCATGGCTCCATACATACCCAGACCCCAAGGATTCTGTGGGGCCAAGCTGACACTCAGCTTATCAGACTTGGAATGAATTTGCAGTGCACATTCCCTTGGAGAGGCTGAGCATGGAGAATTACCGGACACTCCAGAGCTGTCAGAGTCCCGAGGAATTCCAGCCAGGACACAGTCACTTGGATGGGTGGGAAGAAGACTTAGTGCTGGGAGAGGAGGCTGTATAGGGAAGCCCAGCCAGCCATACCTGCACATCCCTCCTGGCCCCCCAGCCCTAGAGAGCTGTTCACATCTGGAAGCACCCCTGGAATCCACATAGCCAGAAGAGGAATTCTGTCAGACCCTGCTCCCCCCAGACCCAGTCATTCAAACTGGCGCTCGATCCTAGGGATGTCAAGGCCAGATGTTTGCACCTGGGAGAGAGAACATCTGGAGAACCCGGTTCGTAGAGTCCTCATTGCGTGGCCCTTGCTGAGGGGAGGGGAGGAGGGTTGGGGGTAAAGCAAAACTGCCCTGGGTCCCTCCTGCTGGGGCCTAGAATACAGCAGACACTAAACAAATGTTCATAGAATTGAAATACCCACCAGATGCTCATACTCTAAGCCCATCAGGGACCACGGAAAAAGTCCCCAGCTGGAGCGATGAAGTTTGATCCAGTGGAGACACCATACAAAGCTAAAGTAGGGGTAGTATCAGGATAGAGTCTAGAGTCACAGAGGAGGGGCGGAGCCTTTGTGTGTAGCTCTACACCCCCCCCCCCCGGAGGCGATTCCGCAATCCTATTGGTTGTGTTCCTCGTCTGTATTCTCTGAGGCGAAAGGTGATTGGATTAGCTCTGAGTCGTGGTCGAGGTAAGAGGAGGGGCAGTTGGGGTAGGAGACAAGGTGGGAGGGTTTTCCATAAGTATTCTCCTTACTGATTGGTTAAAATCAAAGAGGGTGGAGTAAATGCTACAGAGCTGGCGATGGGACTGGTCTGAAACCAGCGAGGAGGCGGGGTGGGAATGCTCGGGCTGAAGCATTAAGGTGGTGGGGCGTGGAGGACGGTTGCTGAGGTCCAGGGTCAGCTGGGCAGGAGTGTAGCTTAGGTACAATCTCCCTCGACCCGGAGCCCCTGGTGGGGAAAGGAGCCCCTGGAGGGGAAGGTAGGGGGGATGGAATATGGGATCTGGCCTCGGGAAGCCCGTGACTCTCGGGTCTTTGCACGCACAAGACTGGGGAAGGGGCTCCCCAGACCCTAGCCACGGCCCTGGCCCCAGAGGGTCGCTCCCTCTCCCTCGCTCTCCCCCTTCTGTAGGTGCAGGGAACCGGACCCTTCTGGGTCTCTCAGACCTGGGATACCGGAGCCTTGCGGGCACCTCCGCTCCTTGGAGGTGGGGGGTGGGCAGGGCTCTGAGCCTGGTTCTTTCCTCCTGCTCTCCCCCAGGTACGGAGCTGGGGCTGCGGGATGTCTTCGGAGGTGGAGCCGGGTGACCTGGCCAAGGTGGGCCAGGTGTTGATCCTGTCCGGTGTCTGGGGCATGCAAGTCTGGGTTACCTTCATTTCAGGTACGTTCCCCTCCCCCAGGGAACCTGGACTATGCTCCTTACTGAGAGCTGGGGGGAGGGGAGGGGAGGAGGAAACAGGAGTTCAGGTCTTTCCGAGATTTAGAGCTGGGACCATAGGAATTGTTAACAGATTTGGAGTTTGGAAGAGTCCAAGCAGGTTTCCACAGTAAAAAAAATGAACTTTCCAACCTCTGTAAGGAAGCCTCAGACCTTTTGATCCCTACCTAATACTCTTTGCGTTATAAGTAAAGAAATCAGATTTTAAAAATAAATTCCAATTTTAAAAACTTTAAAAAGAAAAAAGGCCGTTTCGTGGAAGTATTTAAGTAGTACCTGAATGTTTGATCATCTGTCAGGGATAATCAAAAGGAAATTCACTCTTTGGGTAATCTTCTCCCCCCACCCCGCTCCTCCCGAGGTCTCTTCTAACTTGAATATTCCACTAGTCAATCAACTAGAATGTTATTAAATGCTTTCTGTCTGCCAGACTAAGCTGACCACCTCATTTTAATTTTAATTAATTCCTTTCATTTATACATCAGTCATTTCTGAATATACTCAGCCCTAGTGAGCTTTCCCTTATGATGAAGAAAGTAAGGGCTAAGTGAAACCTACCCACAGATCCTCATCTTCTGACATTGTATGCAAAATTCCATATCCATAGTCACCCATCAAATGAGGCTCAGAGAGAAGTTAAGAAGTAGCCTCTGGGATTTTTACCTGCTACCCTCCCAACTCTTCCCTATTCTGCCCACGGGACTTAACAGCTTTTTGTACCTATCTTTCCCAGCCTGAAAGCTTAGGTCTAATGCAAAATATCTGAATGTCCAGGACTTGAGGCTGATCTGTTTCCTACTCTAATCCTTTCCATTTAAAGAGGAGGACATGATATCAGAAAGGGGAAATGACTTGTCCCAGTTCACACAAGAACCAAGTTGCAGGGTCAGAATATGGTCTTTGTACTCTCCAGCCAGCCTCCTCTTAACGCTTTTTTTCCCACCCGACCCCCAGGATTTGTGTTATTCCGGGGCCTGCCTCGACACACTTTTGGACTGGTCCAGAGCAAACTCTTCCCCTTCTACTTCCACATCTCCCTGGCCTGTGCCGCCATCAGCCTGGGCATTTTCCTGTTCCATCACCCATTGGTGAAGCTCAGCTTTACCCTGGCAGAAGCTGGTCAGGTACCAGGAGGCCGTGGGTGGGGGCTGGAGACGAGGGAACATGGGCTTGGAGAGAACCCAAGGCAGTCCTTTCAGGACCACATCTGGCCTCTAGACCAGCTGTCTCTCAGTATAGCTATTATTCCTTGGAGCTGGTGTTTTTAAGTTCCCATGACTTGGTCCTGATGACCAACCCTCATTTTGGGCTTCTGCTTTTCACTGAATTCATTGTTCTGAAACCTGCCTGGCTGGGGACTTAAGTCTTTGCAGGAGGGCTTAGGCCTCTCCCTGGGGGAGTGGGTCCCACCCATTGGCTCTTGGTTCTCAAGCCTTATTGGAGTGAGGGGGATAAATCTGGCTTTGCTTCCTCTTATCCCTCCTCAAATGCCCAGGATATGGAGCATGCTAAGAGTAGACAGCCTACCAAGGATAGTACTCCACACTCCTTTTTGCTAAAGTTTCTCTATTCACCTTGCTGTGTGTGGGGCATATATTCTCTGGCTTTGTCCCTGGATAATACGATACCCAGGAGTCTTCTGGACTGCATAATTAAAATTATGTAAATAATGGTGGTTGGCAGGAATGAGGAATTTCACCCTCTCCATCCTGTCCTGCCTCCTCCCAGCTGATAGAATGTGTTGAAATCCCTGGAAGGCAGAGGCTGGTCCCCAAGGCCACCCTCAGCTATGACCTTGGGCCTTGGGCAATGTCCCAGGGCCAGCCCCCCAGCTAACTACAGCTTCCCTTCCAGCTGGGCCTCCTGGCTTTGAGCCTGGCTCTGTCAGCTCTGAATGCTCGGTGGCTAGAGCCCAGGACTACAGCTGCTATGTGGGCCCTGCAAGCAATGGAGAAGGATCGAGGTCTAGGTGGGGAACCCCCAGGACCTCCCCAGGGTCAGGGCCAAGACCCCTACCGTCGGCTTCGAGAGCAGGATCCCAAGTATCGGGCCCTTCGGCAGACCTTCTTCCACTATCATGGCCTCTCCTCCCTCTGCAACTTGGGGAATCTGCTTAGCAATGGCATCTGCCTTGCCTTCCTAGCACTGCACCTCCAAAGCCTATAGGAGCAGGACCTCTTACTGCTCAGAGGAAGGGGTTCTAGCTCCTTCCCTGAACCCAAATCTAGCCCACATAGACCAGGTTCACTTGGACTCTGTTCAGCTGACCCCGTGGGTCAAGCAGCCAAGAGGAAGAGGAGAGCTTGCCTGCTTCCCTGTCCTCTGTCTGCCCATGGCCACGTGGGCCAATTTTCAGATCCAGGCCGCTCTTTATAGCTCTTCTCCCTTCCTCTGGATGTTCCAGGTATTGGATATGGCTCTGGCTACCTGAGCCAGAACTAGGAGACTTTCTGTGACTGTGATTCTATATGATGTATTTCCTATTAAAAAATATAGTTTCTCACAACTGCTTCTGGTGTGACTTAGATTAGAATTAGGGAAGACAATTCTGCATAGAGCACCTCCCTCCCCACCCCAGCAGAACAGCATCTTCCCGGTATCTAAGCTATTGAAGGGTCAGTTGTCCAGGTTGGGGTAGAATGTTACCAAAGCACTAGCCTCACAGAAAGATGATCCCAGTCAATAACAATCTGGTCCCTCGACCTCTCTCCTCTTAGGATCATAAGACTTTAGAGCTTAAAGGGATCTTAGGTCATGTAAGTCCAACCCCCTCATTTTATAGTTAAAGAAACTGAGGCACAAAAGTTAAGTGACTTGGTCAAGGTCACAAGTCTCAGAGGTAGAATTTGAGCCCAGGACTTTGGACTCCAGAATCAAGGTATCACCCTTCAAGTATTCATTCAATTCCCATTTCCCTGAAGCCTCCAAGGATCCAAATACATATTTAATCCAAATGCATTTAACAGTTGGAGAGATTAAGTTCAATTCAACGAGGATTTATTGAGTGCCTACTCTGTGCCAAGCACTAAAGCACTGAAATAGGGCTACAACAGTCGCTACCTTCAAGGAGTTTACATTCTAATGGGGGAAGTGGTAGAGTAGTAACATGTGCACAAATAAGTAAGTAGAAAAGAGATACAATATAATTTTGGAAAGGATGGTGAAGGGGCTGCTAGGTGGCGCAGTGAATAGAGCACCAGCCCTGGAGTCAGGAGGACTTGAGTTTAAATCTGGCCTCAGACACTTAACACAAAAAACTAGCCATGTGACCTTGGGCAAGTCACTTGACCCCAGTTGCTCTCCAAAAAGCAAAAAAAAAAAAAAAAAAAGGATGGTGAAGCTCTGACTGGGTGAATTTGAAAAATCCTCATGTGGAACTTGGCACCTAAATTGAGCATTGAAGAGAGCTTGGGATTCCAAGAGGAGGTGAAGAGGAAAAGAATTCGGAAGATCAAAGGATCATCATCAAAGGGTTAGGTCTGGAAGAGACCCCACCCCCACAGAGGCTATTGAGTCTATCCCCCTCATTTTTAGATAAAGTAACTGAAGCCCAGAGAGGTTTTGACTTGCTCAAGGTTACACAGCTACAAGTAACAATCTGTGTCTGAACCCAGGTCAGCAAGAATTTATTAAGCCCCTATTTTGTACCAGGCACAAGGGAAGAAACCGGGGATCCAGGACAAAAGCAAGTTAGTGAAGGTCCTCGTAGAGCTTAGTTCCTAAGGAAGAGACTGTGTGTTTACAGAACAACTGAGGTAACCTTGGATCGGAAGGTGAGGCACTAGCAGCTGGAGGACAGAAGGTGACTCTAGAACTGAGTCTGAAGGGAGCCAAGGACTCCAAAAGGCTAGGACGAAGAGTTCATTTCAGACATGGAATAATGGAAGGATGGATAGTGATAGGAGATAAAGTATATGGTCAGCAAGACGGCAGGTTTGACAGAAGAGTTTGTGAAAGTAGCACAGCACGATGAGTGGCTTAAGAGCTGTACAAGACAGAAAAATTTCTGTTTGATGGTATAAGTCATAAAGAACCAATGAAGTCTATGGAATAGAGGGAGTGGTGATGAGGTCAGACCTACCCTTTAGGAAAATTACTGACCAGCTGTTCAGAAGATGGATTTGAGTAGGGGTAGACAAGGCAGGGAGACTGACCTGAATGCTGCTGTAGTAGTCCAGTCAAGAGCTGGTGGAGGTATGAGTGGAGACAAGGGGAGATGTTCAAGAGATGTGGTGGCAGAAACAGGATTTAGAAACTGACTGGATATGTTGGGTGAGGAGGACACAGGTTTCCAACCTGTGTTTCACTCAACAGAAACAGGGAAGTTTGGGGATGGTGGGGGGAGGGAGGCAGAGAAGATAATAACAAGATCCTTTTTGGATAGGCCGAGTTTGAGATGCCAATAGGATGTCCAATTTGATGTCCAACAGCACACTGTTGGTGATAGCCAAAGCTCAGGAAAGAGACAAAATACATAAAGCATTAACACTTACTGCATGCCAGGCACTGTGCTAAGTATTGAGAATACAATTACAAGCAAGCTAGACAGTTTCTTTTCTCAAAGAATTTAATATTTTAATGGTAGAAGACAAAAGAGGCTAGTTGGAAGGGGAGGGGGTTGGAGTCATGTGCATGGTGAGGAGATAGCTGAAAAGTAACATGGAGGCCTAGTTCTGGGCAAGATAAGGCAAAAACCCACCTGTTGGGTCTGGAATCCCAGGGTCAGAATCTAATGTTCTAGTGAGGAAAGGTTAAAATGATGGCCTGGATATAGGCAAGATGGCCCAGTCTAGAGAGATCTTGGATTCTTCAGCACAGAGATGATAATTAAAATCAGAGGTGCCGAGCGAAATGACCACCAAGTGAAAGTATAGAGAGAAGAGATTTGAGGATGGAGCCTTGGGGCACACCCACAATAACATGGAGGAAGTGTCTTTAAGGCTGAGAGGCCTAGGAGCTGCCAGAGAACCAAGAGAGGAGGGAGTATCCAGGCAGAGGTGACCAACAGTGTCAAAAGAGATGGAGGGGCCATCAGTTTGGTTAGGGCATAGGGTGGCGATTAAAGGTGACGCAGCTGGGGTGTAGCAGAGACGGAACTATTTTCCAGGTTTATGGGAAGGGGTAAGCGTGAGGCTAAACAAAAGGTTAAAGACCATAAATGACATTGGACAGAGTGATATAAAAGGAAGCAGAGGCTTTTCAGTTAGAAGGCCCGAGTTCTGGTTCTGGTTTCTGGTAATGACTACCTGTATGCTCTTAGGGAAGTCCCAGCCTCAGTTTGCTGACCTGTAAAAAAGAACAATAATACTTTTTTCCATATTTTTCAGTTGTTCCGAGGAAATCTCATAGCACTCATAGCTGTGCACTCATTATAATCAACGTAAATTGATTTGGCGGAGAGCCGACAGCCAGGGGAGGCACCTGCAGTCACCCCAATCTTGGGGGACCTTGTTGGAGAGGGAAAAACCAAGATTGCTTGGCCACCAGGGGGCCTGTCTGGGAGGGCCCTCCCTCGTTCCCCCACCGCCCCTTTCCCGTTTGGGTTGGGTCGGGGCTAGGTGGGGCGGGGCTGGGCTGGTTGTATAGCCGGGATCCGGGAGGAGGCGGCGGCTGCGGAGCTTAGGCTGGCTAGAAAGTGTTCCCAGTAGGCGGAAGGAGTGGACTGTGTGACAGCAGCGTCCCCAGAGAGGTGAGGACCCCGTACCTCTCTGCCCCAGCGGTGCAGATAAACTTTCCGGGCCAGGCTGGAAGGCCGGTTTTGACTGGGACCTTCCCAGAAAACCAGACTGATTCTATTGTAAGAACTCGAGGATGGAGGCGGCGGGGGGCTGGGGGGGGGGTGAGGGGGAAAAGGTCCAGCGTTATACCCAGTAGAAGGTTAATGGGGCAGGGTCCTTCCCCTACTTCAGACGCGCAAAGAGAGGAGAATGGAAACCACCTGAGGCACAGCAGTCACTGGGTCTTGGGGGAGGGGCTCTGGGCTCCCTCTTTTCCAGCTCCATCTGTGTGGGGGTACCACATTGGGATGGGGAGTGGGGGGAAATGGAGAAGGGAACTCTTTCTCCCCCAGGCTCCAGACCTCTGCAAAGGAAATCTCCCCAGCATTGTAATACAGATGAGGGTGGGTGACATGTCCAAAGCCTGGAGAGGACAGACTTGTACCTGAAACTGTCATGGGTGGGGAGTGGGGGCCTCTGCTCTGGGAGGGAGGAGGTGAAGGGGCATGAGGCCCCCCTGAATCCAAGCTTGGCTCTGGGACCTGCCGATCCTAGCCTAACTCAGGGGTTTCTTACTTCCTTCCATCCTGTCCTTTCTCTCCACAAACTGGTTCTTCCAGATGAGAGCAGGTCCTGGGAGGGTTTGGGCCTTGAGCATTAGTGGTGGGCCAGTGAGTGGGGTGAAGAGAGGGTTAGCTATCCTGTGTTACATAGCATCCTGAGGGAGGGATAGCGTTCCCTTAGGACAGCCCCCTTCTCATCATTCAAACAACAAGCATTTATAAAATACCGACTGTGTGCCAAGACCTGGGCTAGGCACTGGAGATGCAGAGACAAAAATGGAACCACCCCCTGCCTTCTAGGAGCTTATGTTCTACCTAAGGAAGAACTATGTATGTAGCTACCAACAATAAAATGGACAGGCACCCTTTCATGGCTCAAGAAAAGATCACTTGTCCCTCTTTTAAGAGAATTTTCAGGAGCCGCACCTCCCTACCTGGGGAGAAATGTGATAGGACTTTTCTGGGAAACTCAGGAGTCTCCCTGCCTCCTTCCCAATTCCCAACCCAAGTCTAGAGCAGGCAGGCAGAGGGCTAGGGAAGAGTTCTTATTTTGGAGCACAGTGATCATCTTGATAACCCTCGACATTTCTAAAGCCATCTCATTTGTCCGATTAGTAGTGGATGGCTATACTTAGCCGTGCCTCTTTGGGGAGAGAATCTCTCTGGCTCTGAGAATTCTCGGAGGAAATGAGGGCATTCTAAGGGAAGTCCTTATATCTTCCAAGAAGTCAGAGATGAAAAGGAATAAGGAGCCAACCTATTTGACAAATCCTAAGAGAGAGTTTGGAAACATGGCTGAGTATGACGCCAGGTTGGAAATAGAAAAGGGATTCTTCAGCAGAAAAACTGAATTCTCTCAAGTAAGGCAAGATAGCCTGAAAGGTGGCTGTCCACAGTTGGTGGTGGGGAAGGGGTTAAAGCCCTGGAGAATTTTACCTGGCTGATGATGGATGGGGAGGCGGAAGGGCTGCCTGGATCAGCGTGGCAGTAGGAGGTGCCAAAGTCAATAGAAAGTCGGGCTGCTGACTTGGGGAGCCTGGTTGGGGGTAGAGGGGGAGGGTGAAGGCCAGGTGGCTGGTTCCCTTCCCTTCTCTATATCCCTCCCAGGTAGCAACATCCAGATCTCTGGGGGCAAAGTCCATGCTGGCCACACCCCCTTCAAGGCCCTGTAAATTCCCTGACCCTCACTGTCCAGAGGGTTGTGAATCCCCAATTCAGCTACCACTGGGGAAGAACCACCCAACATGAAAGCTCTCCTAAGGGTTGGAGTAAAGACTTGTGCAGGGGACAGGGGAAAGTTAGTGGATCCTTCACCTAAAAAGAAGCCCTCTCCTCATCCCAGATGGCCTCAGCAGGAGACCCCCACATTGCTCAGAAAGATGCTGCTGACCAGAATTTCGACTACATGTTCAAGCTGCTTATCATTGGGAACAGCAGTGTGGGGAAGACCTCCTTCTTGTTTCGATATGCCGATGATTCTTTCACCTCAGCTTTTGTCAGCACGGTGGGCATTGACTTCAAAGTTAAGACCGTTTACCGAAATGAGAAGCGGGTCAAGCTGCAGATCTGGGTGAGTGCCAGGGTGGTGACTGTACTCCATGGAAGGCATGATGGCAGGGAAATGGAGTCTACCCAGTGGGTAGTACAGATGTGTATGTGTGTGTATGGGAGAGGATGACTGACCAGTATCCTAGAAGAGGAGAGAGTAGCAAAGATATGTCCCTGAGCACTGGGCCTGGCCTGGCAACCTCTAAGAGGGCATATCACCTTTCCCTACCACTCCACCCCATCTCAGGAAGTTGCTATGGAAATGGAAGGCTAAAGTAGAATTAGTCTGGTGACTGGGTTGAGTCAGAGTATGCCTTTAGGGTGTGGTGGATGGGCCTTGTGGACTACAATTATAGACCCTGCCCTCATGGAGCCGCTAATCTGAATGGGGAGACCTGAGTCTTGTGGTCAGAGAGCCCCATGTCTGACAAAGGGACATAGAGGCCATATCACTCCATATGGCTAATTTGGTTTGTCAGCAATGCCCAGAAGCAGAGCTAAAACAGAGAGGCCTCTCCAGAGCCTGGAAATAAGTCAGCAAGGAGCAGTCCCACATCCTCACTGGCTCTCCTACTTCCTGGGCAGGAGTTGATGCAGCAGTCCTGGACTCCAGGTCTCTGTCAGCAGGGTCTGGTTGCCATGGTAACAGCACCAGCCGTGCCAGATGGCTATTGTCAGAGATGTGTGTGTCCTACAGATGTGGGTGATGTCCAGGTGACTCACAAATTAACAAAGATTTGAGAGCCACTGTTAGATGCCAGCAGCATAGGGACTGGGCTTTTTACATTAGTGTTCTCTCTTTGCTTGGATTGAGACCCTGCCTACCCCAGCCCTCATGGTACCCTGCCCCTCTTTTCTGTTCTTTCCCTTCTCCACCTCCTTTTTTTGAGGCCTCTGCTCAGTCTACCCTTTGTTTCTCAGCAGCCATGAGCCTGAAAAGGCAGAAAAGACTCTGGGGCACAGTTATAAATAGGGGTTAAAGGGTAGACTGGACGGTTCTTTTGTTCCCATGCCAGGCTCAAACAGGGAATGGGTAGCCAGGCTCCTGCCATGGTCTTTCTCTCCTCTCTCCCAAGAAAGGACCTGAGGGGCCACCAGCTCCTTCTCTACTTCCTTCATCCTCATCTTCCATGTGTGGTGTACCTTGGAGCCTAGCACTGGGGCTGGCAGGGGTTGCCACAGTAACACAGAGCTTCCTGAGCTCAGTCTGCTCAAATAGCAGGGCTGTGGGTGTATGGTGGGTGCTGGGAGGAGGGTTGGCTCAATGGGCCTGTAGGCGTGTGTGTGTGTGTGTGTGTGTGTGTGTGTGTGTGTGTGTGTGTGTGTGTAGGATATAGGAGGCTTTAAGTACCCAAAAATCCCTCCTTCCTTAGAATAAGCATAAGCTGAAGTTTGAACAGAGGAAAGATCCACCTATCCTGCCCCTCATTCCCAGAATGTCACTGGGCATCCTCTGCAGCCAGAATTGTCAATGTCCTGAAAGTGTTTTACAGTTTATATGTCTTGAATTTCCCCTGGATCTAAGGAGAAATGTCTCTGCCCTCAGATAAGGAGCAAGCTGAGGTTAGAAGCTATGTCTCTACCCTCAGATAGGTAACTGGAAACTTATCTACCCTCTAAATTCAGGGATCTGGGAAAGAGAAGACAAGGAGGGAACAGGATAGCTGTTTTCGGGTATTCAATAGTCTATTATGTGTTTGATCCCAGGGGTCAGCTGAATTAGAAATAATATGTGGAAGCTGCACAGAGACAAATTTAAGCTCCATTCCAGGAAAAGATTCCTAACAATTAGAGCTGAACCAAAGGCTGCCTTGGGAGATTCACGGGATTGTAGAGCTGTAGCTAGGATAGGAGGTTCCCCCACACTGGAAGTGAGATCTTCAAGGTTGAGACCTGCTGACTGCTTGTCAGGCATGTGGTCATGGGGATTTCTTTCCAGCTGTGGGTTGGACTAGAAATGCCCTAATTCTGTGATTCATTAGGGTATACACTACACTGAAGAGTGAAGAAGGCCATGGTCCCTCCACCTCAATATGAGATTCCCTGAGTCTATATCATACCCTGCCCACCCACTTTACTGGGCTTCCCTTGGGAACATGGGCTTTGTCTGCCTTCAGACTAAGGGCTCCAGGATCCAGATCATGCTTCCCTCCCCACCCCGCAAAGATCAAGCCTGCCTAAGGTCACAGTTGTATTACAGAATTCAAGTTTTAGAAGGGACCTCAGCAACAGGCCCATACTCAAAAGAAATCCCATAACATACCTGTCAAGCGGTCCAACCAGGCTCTTCTTGGAGATCTCCAAAGGATAGGAACCCACTACTTCTCAGGGATGGGTTATTCCATTTTGGACAGTTCTAACTGTTATAAAGTTCTTTCTGATATCAAGCCTACATTTGCCTAAATTTTTGCAAGTTCAACCCTATTTCTCCTGTTTGACTGTCCTCTGAAACTAAACAGAACAAGATGAATTCCTCTTCCATGTGATAGCCCTTTAATTACTTGAAAGCAGCCATCGAAGCAGTTCTTTTTGGGAGGGGTAAGAATTTGAAATGAAAGGGATACCCATCAATTGGGGAATGGCTAAACAAAGTGTGGTGCATGTTTATAATGGAATATTATTGTGCTATAAGAAATGGCAAGCAGGATGATTTCAGAAAAAACCTGGAA
This sequence comes from Gymnobelideus leadbeateri, assembly GCA_011680675.1. NCBI lineage: Eukaryota > Metazoa > Chordata > Mammalia > Diprotodontia > Petauridae > Gymnobelideus > Gymnobelideus leadbeateri. Next base: position 102,020 of record WOXC01005394.1, on the reverse strand, counting down.
AGACTTACATGAACTGATGCATAGTAAAATGAACAACACCAGGAGAACATTGTGCACAGTAACAGCAATATTGTTTGATGAAGAACGGTGAATTAGTTAGCTGTTCTCAGCAATACAATGATCTAAGTCCCAAAGGATTGATGATGAAGTGTACTATCCACCTCCAGAGAAAGAACTAATACTGAATGAATACACACTGAAGTATGTTATTTTTCACTTTCTTTATTTTTTCTTTTATTCATAATGTCTTGTACAAAATGACTAATGTGGAAATGTTTTCAGGGGTGGGGAATCTGCAGCTTCATGTGGCCCTCTAAGTCTTCAAGTGAGGCCCTTTGACTGAATTAAAACTTTTTGTATGATGTTTGGATTCAGTCAAGGAGCAGCACTTGAGGACCTATGGGGCCACTTGTGGCCACAGATTCCCCGCCCCTGTTTTACATAATTTCATATGTATAGCCTATATCTGGTTGATTACTGCTGGGGGAGGGGAAGGAGAGAGGGATAGAATTTAGAACTCAAAACTTTAAATAAAAATATTTAAAACTTAAGGAAAAAAGAAGAGAAAAGAGCCACCAAGTTCTCCCTGAGTTTTCTCTGCAGGTTAAGTATTAGTAGTTCAGTTAACCCATACTCACTTGGCCAGATTTAAGGCTTTCTGAGGGCAGGAGCAAGGCTCTTACATTAGACGGGACTCTCAATTATAAAGGTGTTGTCTGGTGTTCAGTCACCTCTGAAATCCCTAACATGAGGGAAATTCAGGATGCTAACAACATTAAGGCTGGATGTGGTAGGATTTGGGGTTTGGGTGGTGGTGGGAATGAGGACCCAGGAGCAGAAGTTAGCTCGTTTCGGTGTTCTGCAGGACACTGCAGGGCAGGAACGCTATCGGACCATCACCACTGCCTATTATCGGGGTGCCATGGGCTTCCTGCTAATGTACGATGTCTCAAACCAGGAATCCTTCAATGCCGTCCAGGACTGGTGAGTCACCCCTGCCCATCACTTGGTCTTCACAATGCCAGATGCCAAGCCTCATGTTCCTTGCTGGGGTGTCTGCTGGTAGATGGGAGTGTTTGCCTCCACGGGGGACTCAAGCTAGCCTTACATAGAATGGCTTCTTTATGTTTGGGTGGGTTTTTTCTTCCCTTTTTGAAATATTTTATTGATACTCTTAAAAAAGAACCCAACACCATTGTTGTCACTTCCCAATGACTCCTCTATCCAATCCTGAAGAATCTTCCCTTGTAGCAAAGTTAAAACAAATCAAGCTGGTGTATGCTTCATTCCACACCTATAAACCACCACCTCTCTGCCAAAAGAAGGAGCCTCATCTTTTTAAAAAAGTTTTTAAATGTAATTTTATTTTTTTCAGTTAATGATCTAGATCTATTTTTTCTTCCTCCCACCCATCCCTCCATCCCACCCTCCATACACAAACACACCAGAAAGAAAAAACAAAGTATGCACAAACAAGTCTGCATAGGCAAGCAGTACGAATTCCCTCATTGGCCCTGTCCAAAAAACATAAAGCTCAGTCTGCACCTTGAGTTCGTCACCTTTCTGTGAGGAGGTAGGTGACATACTTGCTTCATCACCTCCTTAGAATCATGCTTGGATCAAAGTTCTTAAGTCTTTCAGAGTTGTTTGTTTTTATACTATTGTTATTGTTTTAGCTTTTACAAAGGAATATTTACTTCAAAGGTATAACAAGAACATACAAATATTTTCCCCTATACATAATATGAATCCCTTCTTACTCCTCCCCCAAATCTCTGAGAAGAGGAGAAGTGTTAAGTACTCAGCTTTAGCTCAAATTCTACATGGCCATTAGTTTCACCATCTTTGTTGTCCAAAGCCCTGCCTATGCTTGCCACCCATGATCCTGTCTTCTTCCCTGTGAGACTGGTAGCAACATCTTAGGCTCCAAATTCCCCATGGCTTAAACTGTCATGTCCAAAAGCTCTACTCCCTACACCTAGTACTGAAGAGGACAAATGAAACAAGCTCAAAGCTCCCAGCCCACTTCTCAAGAGCCACTGAAAAGAGGAAGTTCTTTCCCCATCCAGTTTAAGACATGGTGCCATTGGTATGAGTGAATGCATGGCTTCCCAGGAAGCCTCCAAAAAGTGAACTACAGTGATGTTGAGCTTTGTGAGCCTTTCTTCAAGCAACTCATAAGCCAGTAATCACAGATGTCTCCCTAACCCACTTTTGACTAGGCTGAGTCACTCTGACTGGGGACAATCATTCAGATCCCTGGGTCTGGCCAAGCTAGCTGTCCTGGAGGCAGTCATGGTCACTAAGCAGAAATATTTTTGCTTCCCTTTCCCCTCCAGGGCCACACAGATTAAGACATACTCCTGGGATAATGCCCAGGTCATCCTCGTTGGGAACAAGTGTGACTTGGAGGATGAGCGGGTAGTGTCCACAGAAGATGGCAAACACCTTGCTGATGACCTAGGTTAGTGATGGTTGGAGGGGCAAATGAACCCTCCCTTCACCCCAACTCTTGGGGAACTTTGGAAACTGATTTGGCACTGCCCTGATCTCTAAGCCAAGGCTGACTAGAGAAACAAGTAGTCACTAGGAGACCTCTTTGGTTTCTCCAACATAAATCTGGAGTAATTTTTCTGAGACAAGACTTCTATCTACCCCCTAAAGTTTGTAGGGCTTCTGGAAATGGAGGCTAATATAGAGGCAAGATGAGGTCTTCCATGTTCTCTGTGCTCTCTTCATTCCATTAATTTATTTTTTTACTGGCATTCCTAATTTCCTTCTGCTCAGGTAAATATTACTGTTGAGATATAGATTGGCATGGTAAGTAGAGGGCTTGCCCTGGCTTCCTGCCTCTGACACATACATGAGTGAGTCCCTTCACTTCTCAACATATGCCTCCGGCAACTCCCTGGCTATGAGGTTTGATTTCAAATCTTATTTTTGTTACTTTCTTTTGTTACTTTCATTTCTGAATCTCTCTCTCTCTCTCCCTCCTCCCATCCCTTACCCAATGAGTCATTCCTTTGTAACAACATGTTTTTAAAAAGAAAAAATACATATCAGTTCAATGAAAGCCAACCAACCTATCACCCATGTCTGGGCCTAGAAATTGTCAAAGAATTTTTGACTGGTGTCAGTGAAGGGAATTCTCTACCCTGATCAAGTGATAGAACTAGACAGTGGTATACCCCCCATATTAACATGAATTTATTATTACTGGGTTTACTCACAAATATGATGACTAAGGAGTGAGATAGGCCTCAAGGGTGGAGGTGGTGGGGAGGAGCTAGCCAGTAGGTAATCCCTATCCGGATAATTAAATGTTGCAATATTGGCTATAATTCATACATTCATTCAGTCTCTGAATTAGAAGGGACCTCTAGTCATTTAGTCTGACCCACACCCAAGTGGTAACCTCTTCTACAATATATATGACAAATTATATATGAAGCAGCAATGGAGAGAATGCTGAACCGGGAGTCAAGAAGACCTGAGTTCAAATCCAACTTCAGACACTTATTAGCTCTGTGAACCTGGGCCAGTCATCTGATGGTTTTCTGCCTTGATTTCCTTATCTGTAAAGTGTATGTGTTGGGGGGGTGAAGGTAATAATAGCATCTACCTCCCAGAGTTGTGAATATCAAATGGGATAACATGTGTAAAGTATCTTACAAACTTTAAAATGCTATATAAGTTCCAACTGTTATAGTGGCTAGTATGCTGTTATCCCTTGAAGACTTCCTATGATGAGTAACTCACTATTTCACAAAAACAATCCATGCCACTCTGGGCCAGCTATAATTGTTAGAAAATGTCTCCTTATGAGTGGGAACTTGTTGTAGTGGATGGAGAACAGCCCTTGGGGCCGGGAAGAACTGGGTTCAGTTGCTGTCTTGGGCACATGCTTACTGTGGGACTCTGGGAGAGTCACTGAAGGGCTCAGTGCCCTGGCATTGTAAGCTTTGGAGAAAGAGATGATCTGCAATGGTGGCAGGAAGTTCCCTGTGCCAATGAAATCACAGATCCAGTCCCTGAACTTCTTCCTCTTGAGCCAAAATTGGCCTCTCCATGACTGCTGCCCACTGCTCTTACTTCTCTCTGGAACAAGCCAAACAAGCCTCTTACCTTTTCCTTATGATAGGTCTTCAGATATTTGAATCCAATTCAATTTAATTCAGTAAACACTTGGTGAATGGATAGAATATTGGATCTGGAGTTAGGAAGACCTGAGTTCAAATCCGGCCTCAGATACTTACTAGCTGTGTGATCCTGGGCAAGTCATTTAACCCTGTTTGTCTCATTTCCTCATCTGTAAAATGAGCTAGAGAAGAAAATGGCAAACCACTCCAGTATATCTGCCAGGAAAACCCCAAGTGTCATCATGAAGAGTTGGACACGACTGAAATTACTCAACATAATAACACATGGCACTGGGGATACAAAGACAAAAAAGGAAATAGCCCCAGCCCTCCACAGCCATCCTGTCTCCCCTTCTCTCATCTAAACAATTCCAGTTCCTTCAGCTAATCACTGCCTGGCACAGTCCCTCATCTCACTCCTCTTGCCATCTAGGCCCCTCTATCCTGGTTATGCTTCAGTTCGTCAATATCCTTCTTAAAACATGGAAGTCATGGCGTGGCTAGTGAGTAAGAGTGCCGGAGTCGGGAGGACCTGGGATTGGTTCCAGCCTCAGATACTTAACACCCACACAAAAATAACTGGCCGTGTAATCTTGGGCAAGTTACTTAACCCCAACTGCTTTAAAACAAAACCATGAAAGCCAGAACCAAACATGTGGCTCCAGTGTGGTCTGACCAGGGTACAGGCCAGAGATTGACTAGCATCCCTTCAAAGCCTAATCAGAACTAACCTTTATAAAGTGCTTTCCACGTTTCACCTCATTTTATCCTCACAACAACCCTGAGAGGGAGATATTATCACCTCCATTTTACAGATGAGGAAACTGAGGCAAACAGAAATCAGGTGACTTGTCCAGGGACACACAGATAGCATGGGTCCGAGGTTGAACTTCTAAGCTCAGGTCTTCCAGACTCTTCATACATTGCACCTCACTACTGGATAATGATTGGTTATCGTGGCCATAACTAGAGTGGAATAACTGGGGCTTTGTGTAAGGCTCTAGGGCACCAACATTTAGAAGGTATTGATAGCACTTGTAGTGTAGTATAGAGCTTGGCCCCTAGTTAGCAAGAAGGGTTAGTTAAAAGAGGAAGTTGCCACATGATGTACTTCTCCCCCACTCACCCTAGGGGAGGACCTCTCTAGCCCAGTCTGCCTTGCTCTCTACCCTGCCTCCACTGGAGGCTTAGAGGGTGGCCTCCACAGTAATACCCTGGAGGTGTACTGAGGCCTCTGTCTTCCCAGGGAGCAGCATCCTGGTTCCCTGTTGTTCCTCATTCCCACTTTGGTAGAACCATCCCAGTGAGAGGTTTACTGGTTATGGCCAGGCAAGTCATATTGAGAGCTTTCTCATAGTGGGGGTGGATGGAAGGTGGGCAAGCAGAGGGTAACTCCCTTCACGGGACCATCTCACCCACATCCCTTCTCTTGCTCATTGTAGGTTTTGAGTTCTTTGAAGCCAGTGCCAAGGACAACATCAATGTGAAGCAGGTGTTTGAACGCCTGGTGGACATTATCTGCGAGAAGATGAATGAGAGCTTGGAAGTGGGATCAGGCACCATTGGCAACAGCAAGAGTGCAGCCCTGAGTAGCACGCCCCCTGCCCAGGCCAGCAACTGCAGCTGTTAACATTGGGGCTGCCTGGACTCCAGGCCCCCCAGCCACTCTTCCTGCCAGGCTTTACTACTGCCATGGACATTCTGCTCCCAGGAGCAGTGAGGGACACCTCTAGGTCCCTCCTTGTGTCTGCTCACAAGTCCAGCTCACCCACTCCCCCCATGGGGGACTTCAGCCTAGCACAGGGCCCTCTGCTCCTGTCCCCCTGTATGCAGGACTCTGGTACTCCTTGTTTCTCCCTATAAGCCTGCTTGCCAACTCATTTTGAGAGAAGAGGATCCCCCACCCTAACACATCTAGTATTTCTACCTTGAAGGGATCCCATTGTAGCAATATGAGGAGAAGGTGGTGATATTGGCTGTGAGTTTGGTACTGGCTAAAGGTTTAGGGAGATCAAACATGCATGACCTGGCATTTCCTTTTTTGGGGGAGGGGGAGAGGGGTGGTGAGATTGATGTGGGACTAAACATGAGTCCCCAGCCAGGCAGCTGAATGAATAAATAGTGGGGAGGAAAGGAGAATGGGGTTGGGAGGGTGCTAGCCATGCCAGCAGCAATCAACAAGGCATTTTCTAAATTTGCTACCCCAAAGTCCATGAAGTGGTAGGTGGGCTTCCTCTTGGGTTTTCAAGAGTACCATTATGGTGGGTGAACTCCAGTGACCAGGAGTGGTAGCCTTTTCCTGCGGCCAGTACTGGCCTTTGATTAGCCTTGAACCAATATCCTTCCAGGCCTTTGTCTACTCTTATCCCAAAGATCCTCCTTGCTGCTTGAAGACACACAGAGCAGCAAAGTCATTCTTTGTAGTTCTGCTAGAACACTGGAAACTCATAGAAGGAAAAGGCTAGTCTAGTCATTTCTTCTCACTTCAGGGACATGAAAAGTGCCTTTCAATTGAACTTGCTTTCATTTGTCGCCATAATGGTCCTCCTTTCATTCCAAATATCCCCACTGTAGTCATCCCACCCCCCCCATCCTCCCCATTCCCCTCATCCTTCATCCCTCCCCAATAAGGATTTCATTATAAAAGTATCAATAGCTGTAATGGGTGGAGAATCAAACTTTAATATACAATCTTGAGTTTAATAAACTTACATGGACTCTTTGAAAGACTGTGAGGCTAAGGGGGCATGATGGAGACCTCAGATCTGCCTTGGAGGCCCCAGAGAGCTGGTTTGGTTCCAGCACAGTTGGGCGTTGTAAACCTTTACTTCCTGCCAGGAAAGGAAATTGAGCAAAGGTCTGGCAGTTCCCCTTGCTCCCAGGGTAAATCTAACACACAGGGGCTCTTCTGAAGACATTGAGACAGAGTTGTCCAGGACTCATCACCTATCTGAGGATTGGTGAAAACCAGATATAGCCTCCTTTGTACACCCAATGGAAGGATGATGAGAGGCACTTACTTCTAATTCAGCTCATCTTACCAATCATTTTATTGAGTGCCTACTTACTTTGTGCAAGGGACTGTGCTAGTTGGTGGGGATAGGGAGACAAACATCCCCTAAAATATTGTTTCTTCTCAAGGAGCTTCTAAACAAATAAATATAATCTCAGAAGGGAGAATGCACTATGCAGACTTTCAAAGCTAAGATGGGTTTTGAGGGGTAGGTGGGAGAAAGGTCTTAGTTTTTCCCCCAGTGAAAATGTCAGTCCAACCCATGAGTAGGCTGATAAACGTTTAACAACCAGCTCTCGGGAAAGGAGGGGGGAGTATACAATAACACATTTTTACATTTAATCTGAATCATTAATATTTTCTTTCTTAAGTCTAAATTACCAACAAAACAATAAACCAAGCCCTGATTTGGAGCATTTGCCAGTTTCCAAGGTATAGATGCTCATGCTGAGAATTTAATAATCAGCTCTTGCAAGTCAGATTTGACTGGCTCCAGCACACTCCTGGTCTAGGCTCTCATTTCACAGACATGACCTAGATGTGTTCTAGAGCCATAAGGACAGCTGCCCTCTGCCTCTAGATTATAGGAACAGGTGTTCTGCTAATGGTCCATACATCCCTCAAGATCTTCCTACTGTAAGCCAGTCATTAAGCCAATAGAAAAAAAAAAACCCACCATATTTAAAGTCAAAGGACCTGAATTCAAATTCCAATACTGCCATTTAATTACTTGTGGGACCTTGGGCAAGACACTCAATCTCAGTGGGCCTCAGTTTTTTTCACTTGTAAAATGAGAGGGTTGGATAAGGACCATTCCAGCCCCAAATCTATGACTACTGGGGGAAAAAAACAAGGCTTTATGTGGAGGGCGTTGGAATCATGGCTTCCTGTTGGGAATACCCTGAGTTCCTCCTTGCAAGAAGAGAGGAGGGGAAGAGGACTCTGCTTATTTATAAGCAGCAGCCCTGAACTCCATCCCTACTCTTTCTAAGTCTACCTGGGCCAATGGGCAGAGCCACACCTCCTTCTGGAATTATCTCAGTTGGACTTTCTCAGGACAGTTTTTGTTTGGGATACCCTGTCAAAAACTAAAGAAATAGGGGGCAGCTAGGTGGCACAGTGCATATAACCTTGGCCCTGGAAGGACCTGAGTTCAAATCCGGCCTCAAATGCTTGACACACTTACTAGCTGTGTGGCCTTAGGCAAGTCACAACCCCAATTGCCTTGCCTTCCTCCCTCCAAAAAAAAAACCAAAAACCCAAAAAACTAAAGAAATGGACAATGGCCCAAAGGTGAGAAATCTTCTAAAAGGTGAGAGTTTTTGCATTTTTCAGCCTTTATTTTAAAGACATGAGTTGGATTAAAATGAGGCAGAATTTGCACAAAGTCCTCAGTCTCCCTTTCTCTTCCAGAGTTATCAGAAGTCCAGTGGCAGGGCAAAAGTCAGGACAAGTGGTCATGGCCCAGGATGCAGGGGATGACCTCAGTGTCTTTGATTTCTGTTGTTTTTTTGTTTTTATTTTTGTTTTTGTCTTTTTTGGAGGGTGGAAGGCAAGGCAATTGGGGTTAAGTGATTTGCCCAAGGTCACACAGCTAGTAAGTGCTAAGTGTCTGAGGCTGATTTGAACTCAGGTCTCCTTGACTCCAGGGCCAGTGTTCTATTCACTGCATCACCTAACTGCCCCTGTCTGTGATTTCTGACCAGGCTCTAAGCTCTCCATAGCACCTGATTCAGCCACCTTCAAAGTTGTTGGAACAAATTGTTCTCTTCTGCCCATTCCTTGGTGTGGAGGGAAGTCTTCACATGCTTGGGGTAGACATTCTCCCTAACTCACCAATTGTTTGAGACCTTCAAACAGCCAATGAATTTGACTAGGGAATGGAGAGAGGATTATGTTGCAGATGGCCTTATCCTGGGTGATCCTTCTTGGATGTCCACTGTTGGCATTATGGATGCTCCGTTTGGGGGGATAGAGGTGTTACCTCCTATTCACAGTAAGCCATTAGGGAGCATGGTTAAAATCATAATGTAGCTTATGGGCTAAATTATTTTTTTTAACCTGGGCTTCACAACCCCCTAAGGGGTGAGTGAACTTGAATGGGAAAAAAGTACATCTTTGCTTTTCCATAATCTCTGACTGAAATTTAGGAATTATTTAATTTAACTATTTAAGAACATTATTCTGAGAAGGGGTTCATAGGCTTCATCAAACTATCTAAGGGATCCAGTATCCTCAAAAAGGTTAAGAATCCCAAGCTTAAACTCAGGCCCTGAATGGAATTGGCCTTGAGGCCTTTTTTTGATCCCCTAGTTCTCAACCCCAACCCCCAGCTGCTAGTGATGGATGGAGCTCTGAATTTGGAGTCATGAAAACCTGGATTCAAATTCATTTTCAGATACTTACTAGTTGTGTGACCCTGGACAAGTGGCTTAACCTCTGTCTGCCTAAATTTTCTCATCCATAAAATAATGATAATAGTACCTACTTCCTGAGGTTTTGAAAGGAAAAAGTAAGATAGTACATATAAAGTTCTTTGCAAACCATAAAGAATTATATTAATGACTCCCTCCAAATTACCTCATATGTAGCTACATGGGTATATGTTGCCTTCCTTGGCTGGACAATAAGATCTTCATGGGCAGAAACTGCATTTTCATTTCACTTGAACCTAGCATGGTCATTTTTCAGTGGTGTTTGACTTTTCCAGTCCCTATTTGGGATTTTCTTGGCAAAGATATGGCAGTGATTTGCCATTTCCTTCTCCAGATCATTTTACAGATGAGGAAACTGAGGCAAACAATGTTAAGTGACTTACCCAGGGAAACCCAGGGTCTGAGGCTAGGTTTGAATTCAGGTCTTCCTAACTCCTGGCCCGTAACTCTACCCACTGTGCCACGTAGTTGCCCCTAGCACATAGTAGGTGCTTAATAAATACATAAGGATGGGTTGATGTACTTGGGATAGGCCACACATAAAGACTACCTGTTGTAACCAGCAGGCAGAGTTGAAGTTGGTAGGTAATTAAATGGCAGGGTCTGCCTCCAATTTGATCTTATTCAGCAAACTTAAAATTAAATATCTACTATGTTCAATGATCCTATACAAGAAAGAGGCACTCTCCCTGCACTCAAAGAGCTTCCAATTTCCTAGGGGAGTTGTGATATATCCACAAATAATTATGCTATAAGGTAGGATGGACCAGGACTGGGAATTGCTCCAGTATATTTTGAGGAGGGAGAGGCCACTTGTGGGGTGGGAAAGGGTGAGCAACCCCAGAAGTGGCCTTTGAAAGCAGAGAAAGATTTCAACAGGCAGATCTGAGTCGGGGTGAGAGGTGTTATGAGAGAAAAGTCTGTGTGTAGGTGTAGGGGATCAGGGAATGGCTAGTCATGTATTTTTGTCAGAATATAGAGGATGTTTAGGTGAGCACCGTGAGCTATGACAGGAAAAGAGAAGAGGGTATCAGCTTGTGCAGGGCTTTAAATATCCAGCTAAGCAAGGACCTTATATTTTGTCCTAGGAGCAAAAGACGTGATCTTTAGTCTTTGTGAGCCCTGATTCCTGTAGTTAAGGTCAGGTCAGAGACAATGAAAACATTTTCTGGAATTATTAACAGCTTCCTCTTGGGCCTGTAGTGGGAACTATTCAAACAAGGAAGCCCATTTTCCTTATGGGAAGAGTCCATTGGTGCTGAAGAGAAAGGAGACTGGGTTGGCCTGGGGGAGCTCAGAGGCTGAATGGGAGAAATGCTTACCCCCAACTTCCTTTATGCAGAAAAACAGTCTTGTCAGGACGAGCCCGTTGCTCCATCTCTGCCTGCTGGTTACAACAGGGTATCTTTTAGACGCCCAGTAGATGTATCTTGTGAACTGGCCTGACAATCACTTCTGCCAAAGCTATAAACACTACAGAAACCTTTTTCCTATCCCTCCCCCCCATCAAAAATATATTTTTTAAATCTCAGGCAGGGAGGCAAAATATGATTATGACATCAAAAAATACTTTTATTATCTGATATAAAGATTCTCAAATACATCAGACAGGAAGTGTCCTCATCAGGTTTACATTCAAAGAAATTCACAAGAAATATATCTGTTTCCCCACAATCTGAAGAAAGAGAAACCTCTGGGCAGATCCTTTCCATTCTTGTACTCTTTGCTGATTGGTGTGTTTGCAGATTCCAACGAGGGGATTTGGGTGGACAAGGACACTTGCATTGGAGTGAAGAAGATCTGAGTTCAGATTCTGTGTCATACACAAAGTAGCTGTGTGACATCTGGGCAAGTCACTGGGGATACCTTCCTCAGTCAGAGTTTTCTCAGCTGTAAAATGAGAAAGTTGGACTAGGGAGCCTCTCTGAGATTTCTTCCACTGCAAAAGTCTATGAAATCTCAAAAAAAGGCGGGGGGGGGGGCAACATAGGGATCACAGATTTAGTGCTAGAAGGAACCTTGGCAGTGCCTAGATAAGGCCAACCCCCTCATTTTACAGATGAGGAAGCTGAGGGCCAGGAATGTCAACTGGCTTTGCTCAAAGTCACACAGGTAGTAAGTATAGTTATTGTCAGCTATATCTGACTCTTTGTGACCACATTTGGGGTTTTCTTGGCAAAGATGCTGGAGTGGTTTTGCCATTTCCTTCTCTAGCTCATTTTACAGATGAGGAAACTGAGGCAAACAAGGTTAAGTGACTTGACCAGGGTCACACAGCTAGTAAATGTCTAAGGCCAAGATGAGTCTTCCTGACTCCAGGCCCAACTCTCTGTCCACTGCATCCGCTAGCTGCCTCTCTAGCTTCAATAGCATAAAAGGCAAGATTTGATCCCAGGTCTTCTTGCAGAACCAGTGAATGTTCTTTCCACTGTGCCATAGTGCCTTAAAACAGGACCAAAATGACCTGTAGTGCCTATCTTACAGGGTTGTTATGAAAGTTAAAAAGATAACCTCTAGAAAACACTACAAACTTTAAAGTACTATCTAAATGTCAGTCATTGTGGTTATTACTCCAGATTGCTAGCTTCAGCTCTCTTCTGGGTATTTAAGGTGATTCAAAGACTGTTTTATTTGTCCTCCTTTGAAAACCAATTCTGGTGTCATTTCTTTCTGCACCCACTAACATGTGGGATGTTGAAAGCCACGGTGTCAAAGCACAAAGGAAAAAAGGACCACAAAGTATTAGAAGGTGATGTGACTGACCCACACGATGAAGGTGAATTCCTCACCAAACCCAAATCCAAAGTAGTGCAATTGGACACATCTCAGTGGTCCTTATTATTAAAGAATATTGATAAACTAAACATAAGGACAGTCCACCATACTTCCTTTCCTTCTGGATATAATTCTCTCAAGAGAGAAATTACATATGACATCAGGACAGGTTCCATTAACCTTAACAAACCTTCCAATCCCTCTTCCCATGAGGCAGTTGTGTGGTTCTGGCTATTCCTCTGGGTTGAAAAGACAGGCCACAATGGTATAATGGACCCAAACATGAGTAACTACCTAATTGTGAGCACAGAACAAACTTCTGGCTTGGTCAAATCTCAGCAGGGCACATGCAAGGAGTAGGAGGGAATTATTCCTTTGTATAATGCTACTGAGGGTGAAATTTAACTTTCCAGAACACTCAGAACAGGCTCTCTCATTGCTACTGTCAAGACATAGTTCTGAATCTGAACTATTTATGAGAGTAAAATGTTAGAATATGACACTGAAAGAATATTATGTATTTTCTGGGTGAGCTGTGAGGCTAAAGCATATGTTTAGATACTGTGTGTATTTGTTGATTTGTTATTGGGAGGTGGAGGCCAGATGCCAAGAGCTTTGGCGTATCCATTCGGGAGTCATGGGAGGGGAGGAGAGAAGGACCAGATGGTGCCTACGTGTGATGTATTAAATGATCAATGGCTATATGACATTACAAGTTACAAGGATGAGGTTTACCTATGGTGGGATATCTGTTCTTTGCAGAAGAGACACCGCAAATGGTCATGAAGGACAGTGCAGTCAATACTATCTCCTGTGGATCAAAGATCATGTTTGTTGGGGTTCTCTGGTATGAAGATGGCAATCAGGAGGTTGTAGTCATCACTACTAATAGGAAATCCATTTGTTTGACTATTGCCTTGATGATTATAGCAATAATTTCTACTTATGACCATGTCATAGTGGCTAAGAATACATAATCATGGATAAAGATTCTCAAAAAATGGGGTCTGGGTCCAAAGATCATAGACAGACAAGGTCTCTTAGATACACTCAGTGACAAAACACTTAGGATTTGGAAGGATAGCGATGTACACATGCTCATCTGTAAAAGAGGAAGCAGCAGGATCCCCAGCTGAAGGTAAAGACACAAAAGTAGAAATGAAAAGAAAAGAGGAGTAAAGAGGAAGAAGAGGAGTGATGCTGAATATAGTGATTATATTAACTATGGGGCTCATGGTGAAGGGGATGATCAAGAGCAGTGATAGGGAACTCAAACAAAAATGGAGGGGGGGACTAAACTATACATATGGGCTACACATTGACTTAGCAAACCACAAATCAACATTAGCTATGTTCCATTATATTTTTATTTATTTTGTTCAATATTTCCAAATTATATTTTAATCTGGTTCAGGTGACACTCAGGAGCGAGCAGAGACCACATGTCCAAGGGCTGTAATTCTGACACATCTGGTAAAGAGAATGATGAAGATAGCAGTGAGGAAGAAGAGAATTAAGAGGTAGTGAGAGTGATGGGAGTGGGGGGGGGAGCAGAGGAGGATGTAGATAGAGACAGTGAAGGGATTAAAGAAGAAGAAAGTGATGAAAAGGATGCAGTAGGTGATGATGATGAGAGTGAAGGAAGGGGGAAGGGATCAGGTCTTTGCTCTTCCCCCCTATTGGAAGTTAGCCAAAAAAAGGAAGGAGGAGGAAGAGGAGGAGATGAAGAAGAAGAAGAAGAAGAAGAAGAAGAAGAAGAAGAAGAAGAAGATGATGATGATGATGATGATGATGATGATGATGGAGGAGAAGGAGGGGCAGGGGAGGAGAAAAAAAGACAGTAGTGCTGTAGGTGGTATGAGTAAATAAATGGATATAGGCACTGAGAGTATCAAAAAGAAGACAAAAATAAAAAAAAGAAAGCCAAACCAATGGCAGAGGATTCTGAGAGTGAGAGCTTGTTTTGAGTAGATTGTCCAGCAGAAAGGAAAAGTCAAAGCCCTAGCCAAGAATGGATCTACTATCCACAGAAGTTTGAGAAATGATAATGTATCGCAGGGAGTGAACTGACAGGAGGTGGTAGAGTGTTGATCCTGCTACTTAGAATCTAACTGTGGGTGTTTATCATGTGGTAACAGAGTAATCTATTCTTATTTTGTTTTAAAGATATTTGCAAGCACATGGATGAGAAATTATATATTACATAATTAATATATCATATCATTATATAATTAACATAATAATGAAGTATATAATCTGCTCTAATTAATAAATAACTATTTATGTAATATGCTGCAATTAATTATATAATATATCGGTACTGTAGCTTACATTTAAAGTATTGGGTATGCATGCCACCTCCCTAGACCTGATACCGTGTGGTAGCTGTCTACACCCGTTATTTTTAATTTGCTAAGGGTTCTTTTCTTCTTTTTTAATCAATTTCACATCATGGAAAGGGCTGTTCAAAGGATCTTTTCCTCAGAGCACTAGATCTGGAGTCAGGAAGCCCTGAGTCCAAATCCTGCCTCAGACGCGCATTAGCTGTGTGATCCTGGGCAGATCACTTAACCTCTCTCTGCCTCGGTTTCCTCACCTACAAAATGGGAATAATAATATCATTCACCTCCCAGGATTGTTGTGAGGATCCAATGAGATAATAATTTTAAAGTGCCTGGCACAGAGTAAGTGCTATATAAATGTTACCTGCTGCTGCTGTTGTTGTTTTCCTCTTTCCTTTGTTGAAAAACGAGTTTACATTTTGCACAGTGCAGAGGCCACCATTACTAGTGGAAGTTGACGTTACTGCACCTGGTGCACTTTAGTTCCTAACCCCAGATACTGGTGATGGGTGTTTGCATTAGAGTTGAAATCATTGTCTATCTCTCTGTCTGTCTATCTATTCATCCATCCATCCATCTATCTATTTATCTATCTTTCTATTATCCATGCATTCATCTATCCACTTATCTATCTATCTATCACCACACATACCATCCCCATACCCAAACACACCTACCCATATATATATATATATATTTATATATATATATTTATATATACATACATATATATTGACATCTATGCTATTCCTGGAGGCTTCACGCCAGTTCAGGGGGGTGGGAAACAGCTAGTGACTGTCTCTATAGAGGAAGAGAAAAGTTGTAACTTTTACTTACTCTTTATTTAAAAAAAATAAAACATGAGAGTTTTGTTGATTCTTTTTAAATAACAAATTCTGGGTAAATTAAGTCCCTCTGATGATTTTGCCACTGTTTGTTTCTTAGAAATTAGATCCTTATCAGAAATATGTGATGCAAAGATCTTTTTTCCCTAATTGACCTCCTTTCTCCTTCTGTCTTTTGACATTGCCTCAGAGCAATGTCTGATCCAAGGGTAAAGTCTTGCTCTTACTGTGTTCTATGTACAGAGGATAAGGCCCTAATGGGCTGTCCTGGGAGTTAGGAGGAAAGTACTTTTTATTTCTCCAACATCAAGAATTTAATCAGTCTTTATTAAGCACCTAATATGTGTCAGGCACTCTATCAATTTAGAAGTATTATCAGAGAACTCTAGTTTATTAGAGCTGTGGACAATTAAATACCTTGAAGGACCAAGCTGTATTAAAGATGCAGTGCATTTTTCTTTTGCAGTGCATTTTTTATCCATAAGGCAAAGAAAAATAGAGAAAAATTTTGTCTTTCTAAGTAAAAGTAGAATTTTTTAATCAATTCATGCACTTGGTCTTCCTAGTGTTAAACATCCAGAGGAAAGGGGGAACCAGGCTGTCCCAATAAGTTCCCTGTGACCTCTCTCTGACTACTGGCTAATTTAGAAACCACATTCTTCAAGCGCTCCATAATGCTGAGAACTAGAAATCACACAGCAATATCCAGTTTGGCCTTTCATACCTGACAACTCTGCTCTCTACTGGGAACATGAAGAAAAGCTGGGTGGGGAGGAGTAGGGGATGAACTAGTAGGGGATGAAGTAGTAGGAAAGATTCAGGACCACTGGGAAGGGTTTTGGGAATAGTTTTAATTACCCATATCTGAAGAGCTCTCCTTTTAAAAATACATTTATTGGGGACCTGTAAAGCCAATCAGTAGCACCTTTCCAGAGGACTGCTGCTGTGGGCCTTCAAGGTTCTGATTACACAGTGTAGCAAACTTTCTATTTATTAAGTAACAAACTAAGACAAAACATTCAGAGGAAACAAACTACAGCATTCAGAATGTTATAACTTCACAACTTATCATTAAAATGGCTACATAGTTTTCACCAAAGTGGTCACATAGTTTTAAGCAAAAGATAACATTCATTTAGTATTTCATTTAGTAAATCCTTAATTCAATCACAAAGTACAAAGGTCAAAATCCTCTACCCATGGGTTTCAATTAGGTTACAATATCATCAGTCACTACTCAGTACCCTCTTAAGGGATAGTGGAAAGTATAAAGGCCATTCACCCCTAGGTCATAAGTAAGTTACAATTTCATCAGTCAACATCAAATACCCAAGGAGAGGTCTTTTCATCTTGACTTGAGGCAGGCTTTCAGTTTCCATGGTTCATCTTCCATGGTCCCAGCTCCTACCTGAATCCATCAAACTGTCACCCAGGTTCAAAGGCAGGCAGCTTCCAGTTCCTTGTCCAATCCCCATTCCATATTGAAGCTCACAGTGTCTAATCCACCTCAAGTCCTTCGCAGTGTCTATTCCTGGGGAGATAAGACTTAACAAGGCCACAATATCATTCATTCACATTGCCAGCACCCTTATCAAAATCACTTTCTGCCTGTGAAATCAACATAGACCCAAATCAGACAGAAAAGTACCAATACCACAGTCATTCTTCCTCTGGCAGCTCCAGCTGGCCTTCAGAATTCTGTCTTTGGCAGCTCCAGCTGGTTCTCAGAAGCTCTCAGCAGAAGGTCTGCCACCATAAGCTGTAATGCTATGCACAAGCAAAGCTTTCCAGAAGAATGCTACTGTGAAGAGCTTTTAAGGTTCTGATTACACAGTATGCTGAACACCCTATTTATTCCATAACAAATCAAAGCAAAACATTGACAGAAAGTCAATGTACAGCATTCACAATATTATAACTTATCACAGCACAACAGCTTATCATTAAGATGGTCACATAGTTTTCTCCAAAGTGGTCACAATATTTAGAAGAAAGAACAATCATCTCAAAGTACAATAGTCAAAGTCTTCCACTCATGGGGCAAAGTCTTGATTAACTCAATCAGTCACTTATTCAGCAATCAATTACTAAGTATTATACACAATCCCTCCACCCCTAGGTCACTAGTAAACTACAATTTCATCTTTACTCAGTACCCAGGGAAAGGGCTTTTCATCTGGACTTGGGGCCTATTCTCAGATTCCCTGGATCCCCTTCTATGGTCCCAGATTCTACCTGGATTCACTAGACTGTCACCTGGGTTCAATGGCAGACAGCTCCCAGTTCCTTGTCCAGCTCTCTGGGTAGGTCCTGCTCCACACTGAAGTTCACAGGGTCCAGTCCATGTCAGATCCTTCACAATTTCTGCTCCAGGGAATTTAAGGCTCAACCAAGCCACAAACAGACAAAGTTTCAGCATCCCAGTCATGCTTCCTCAGTCACCTGAGCTCCTGGCTCCGGGCTCCTGGGCTCCTGGGCTCCTGTTCAGAAAAAGCTCCACCATCACAAGTTCTCAGGAAATTCTGGCTCAGTTCTCTATTTTCTCTTCTGTAGCTGCTCATCCACCAGATGCTGGTCCCAAGAAATTCTGACCGTCCCTTCCCAGGACTTTTCCTTTATATACACACAGCATTAGCTTCCTATTTCACCCAACCCCTTCCTGTTACATCAGTAACAGGAGACAGGAGTTCATACCTTTTGTTTCCCCAACAGAGGCTACATCAATTACTAAGTACCTGCTACCTTTGCCAAAACAAAGGGATCTTCAAATTCAAATTACGTTACCATTACATAAGCTCCATTCTCTAAATCAAAATCACTTTCTCCTTGAAGTTCCATCTGGTTCTAGAAGAAGCTCTGCCACCACAAGTTCTGTTCTCAAAATCTCTCTTCTCTCCAGCCTGGGCCTCTCCTTATATGTGGTATTAGGTCCTCCCTGTTCCACCCTTTCCTGTTAATAGGGATTCATACTTTCTGTTTCTTAACAGAAGCTTGATAAAATTAACTTGAAACTAAGTGCTAAGTAACAGTTCACTTGCCAATACAAGGGTATCTTCAAATTCCATTACTATTATAGGACCTGTCTGGTGTTGTCTTCTTCTCACAGTCACCAGGAACATGAAAAGCATGGCTATGACACCTCTTAAGCTGATGGTGGCACCCATTCAGTCCTTCCCATGGGTCCTAGATGACTTTATCACCCCAGTTTAGCATTGATCAGTAAACGGGTACACTATACTGGCAGCTGCAATGAAGGAAGCTCTGTGTGTATATGTCAAATTGCAGGGGCATTTAAACTTCATCCTGACACAAAATAGCTCATAGAAAAACGACATGAGGGAAGAAGGTATTCCTCCTTCCTGTTGTTGTAGGGCCCTTGGCCTTTTTACAAAAGGCTGCTTGACTACTCAGGTTGAAGATCTTTGCTGTCATTCCTAAATTTAGCCATGACATCCCTTATTTTTATGAACCTTTCTTTGTCATTTCTCTCTAGCTAGGGAGTTGCTTGGTCTTGTTTTTGCAAGGTTTTTGTTTGGGGGGGAGGTGGATTTTTTTTTTGGAAGAGTCAAAAAACCTAGCACCCTCCTCAAATCTTTAATTTGGAAGTCTTTCTGTGTCTGTCTGTCTGTACCTCTTTCTCTCTTCCTTCCCTCCCCACCCCCACCACAGCACCACTAGCTCTTTTTAGAACTGGGTGCTCCCTGGTAATAGGATCCTAGATTTAGGATTGGAGTTGTGTTCAACTCTTCATGACCCCATCTGGGGCTTTCTGGGTACTGGAGTGGTTTGCCATTTCCTTCTCTAGCTCATATTATAGACAAGGAAACTGAGGTAAAGAAGGTTAAGTGACTTGCCCAGGATCACACAGCTAGTAAGTGTCTGAGGCCAGATTTGAAGTCAGAAAGATAAGTCTCCCTGATTCCAAGCCCAGTGATCTATCTACTGTGCCACCCTGCTTTGTTGGGGGTCATCTAGTCCAGCACTTCTTAAGCTGTGGGTTTCAACCCCATATGGGGTCAAAAAAATTGGCAACAGTAAAAGGTTTCTAAAGGGCAACAACCAAAAATTAATTCATAATCAAACACCTAGTGAATCCAAGGTGTTTCTGGCAGCCCTTGCCCATGTTGCAGCAACTTCACTGTAGCCTGGGTTCCCAACACAAAGGATGCACACTTTGTACTGTGCATGCCCTCCCTCAGGTCACACAATGCCAATGAATGCTGCTGAAACTCAAAAAAGGGGTCAAGAGTAGAAAAAGTTTAAGAAGCCCTGATCTAGTCCAATTTCCTCCCGAGGCCTGGAGAGGTTGGGACTCACCCAAGGTCACACAGGGAGTAAGAGGAATGAAACCCACCAAAAGAACCAAAAAGGCCAGACAGAATGGCATGGATTAGAAGGAAAACCCACAAGTTTCTCGTGCATTCTGTTATCAAGAGCAGATTGTGAGCTCCTTGAGGGCATGGACTTTTTGTGAGGGTGGTGGTGGTGATAGGGAGATGGGGGAGGGGATGGGGGGCTTGAGGGTAGAGTTCTTCTTTTTTTTACCTATCCCCCCACACTTGGCACAATGCTTGGAACATTGTAGGTTTTTAATAAATGCTAGTGTACAGATGATAACTGAGTTCCTAGCATTTTCCTCCTCTCCTTCCTTTAAGTGACAAGGGCAATGATCATGGGGCCACACCACTAACTCACTGTGTAAGCTCTGGGAAATGATAATACTCACTGTATGGATTTCTCACTTGTCCAATACAGAGTTGTAATCAGGAATTCTTGCACTGGGGCAAGAGTCATTCACATGCTGGGGTGAATAGCACGAAGCGGGCTGCCCCCCCATCAGGGATATGGCTGGTCAGAAGCATCCTTTTGGGGGAAAAAAGTACCACCCCTGCTGGAGAGGTGGCAAAGTGCAAGATGGGGGAGAGAGGAAGGGAGGAGGTGCTCACCCTTCCTCCTCAGTCAGGCAACTTCCTAGTTAGCTAATTATTCTTGCTAGCTTGGTGCTGTGAGCTCAGCTGCTTTTGTGTCACTGAAGGGCTTCAAGGCTAAATTTGGTGCCCCAAGGCACTTGGGGCATACCCTTCTCTAGTTGTGGCTCTAGTTAAGTGGGGGAAAGAAGCCACCAATGGTATTATGACTCAGAGAAAAGAGCACTGGCCTGGGAGTTGGGGGGGGGGAGAACCTGGGTTCAAGTCTTGCTTGTGACATCCTGGGTTTAAGTCACTTAATCTCTCTAAGCTCGGGCAACCTCATCTGTAAAATGGGAACAGTTGTGCCTGCAGTACTTAATTCAAAGGACTGATGTGAAACTCAAATGAGCTGAAGTCTGAATCCAAGGTGTTTTTGGAAGTCCTTGCCCATGTTGCAGCAACTTCACTGTAGCCTAAAATACTAGATTAGGGGTGGCTAGGTGGCGCAGTGAATAGAGCATCAGCCCTGGAGTCAGAAGGACCTGAGTTCGGTTCTGGCCTCAGACACTTAATGCACACACAAAGAAAAACCTAGCCGTGTGACCTTGGGCAAGTTACTTAACCCCCAATTGCCCTCCAAAAAGCAAAAAAAAAAAAAATACTAGATTAATTTCATTGATTATCATTCCATGAACTGGCTTTTCAGTCTTCTGAAGAAAAGAAGGGGACAGGGCTCCTCTGATGAGACTTACTTGTAATATAGTTGCTACCAGCATCCCTGCATCCAAAAGCAACGGCCCTTAGCTTACTTAGGTTAAGAAACTTGAAACAAACAGACCCAGAAATGAAAATGATGGGTAGGCACTTAAGGTGAGACTTTAGCAGATCAACTTAAATATTATTAGGATCCTGCCTTCTTCCTAGAGACCAGCCACAGAGCACATCTGGGTAATCGATCTTGAGCTTCCACCCCATCAAAATGTCTTATAAGGGCTATGTAAAGTCACCAGCCTCACTCTATCCTCCAGAGCCATCTGGGTCCAGTGTGGGGATATAGAACAGGATGATTATAGATGGACCCAATGCAGCGTGAGACCTTGACCTTTTCAGACTAAGGTCTTTAACAGGTTTCAGTTTGACTGAAGCAAACATCAGGGACTAAGGCTCAAGTAGGTATTAATGGACCATCTCAACCTTCTACAATGTAGAGAAAAGTCAGAGTTAAGCTCCCAAAAAAGGGCCTATTAGAAGGATAGCTTGTTCCTGGCCTCCCCACTGGTTCTCATTGATTGATCAACAATAGGTGCCAGGCCAAGTCCTACTTGGTCCTTGTTTGGGCCCTGATTGGCTCAGAATGAATGTAAATAGCAATTGTTACTGTTTTAGACAGAAACTCTGAGGGTCTTCCTCTCCCAGATCAATTGTTTTTTTAAGAGGCCATTCTCTGCTTCATTTCTTACCTAGCCTAAATCACTGAATGGACATTGCCTCAATCAAGCTGAGACCTGTTAAAGACCATGCTCACACCTATACAACTTGGCAGTAGGTAGGGGCCAAAATTAAAATAGGCTAAACTTATCCAGGCTGCATATAGATTTTTAGCAACTCACTTTCCAAGTAAAGCTAACTAGAGACAGACTGACAATGGTTGGTTGCCTTGAGTCATGTGATAAACTGGAGAAGTTTGCAGTGGCAGGCTGCCTGAAATCCTTTGGTGGACAGCAAGTGGCCTGCAGCCCATATGTTGTGCAGGCCTGCATTAGTTTAGAAAGGCCGAAGTCTACACTGCATCCAGGGCCATCTCCAGTTGTCTTGATCTATATCTTGCCACTGGACCCAAAGAAGAAAGTGAGGCTGGTGACTTCACACAGCCCTCCCTCACTTAAATCCAATTTACTTGCATGTAATGACATCACCTCCCTGATGTCACCTTCTTCTTCTTCAAGAACTGAGGACAAGCAAACAAACAACAATAATAGATGGGTTGGTGTCATGATGCCCCAGCTGGAGTCTGAAGTAATTTGAAAAAGTCTCTGGGGAGGCTAGGTGGTACAGTGTATAGAGCACCGGCCCTGGAGTCAGGAGGACCTGAGTTCAAATGTGGCCTCAGACACTTAACACAAAAAACTAGCTGTCTGACCTTGGGCAAGTCACTTAACCCCAATTGCCCTGCCTTCCCCCTTAGGAAAAAAAAAGAAAAAGAAAAAGTCTCCAACTTTCACTCTAAATTTTCATCAAAAAGCTTATCACCAGCCTTCAGCTCTCTGGAAGTTGCTTTCCACTGCTTTCTACCCCAAATTTTTAAAATCACAGCTTTCTCTGTTCCCCAGGGAAACCCTCCTACAGTATTGTCCAGATGGAATGCTTTGAGAACCTTGGATTCCTCGGAGGCACAGGTAGCCACAGATATTTTTATAACCACAGTGGGTTTGGCTGGGGGGCGGGGAGGCAGGCAAAGAGGTGGAAGAAAGAGGAATAATAAATAGGATTCTAGATTTAGAGAAGGTCAGGGGACTTCAGAAAACAATTAGTATAACACTAATTTTGTAGATGAGGAAAGGAGATTTAATGACTTGCCCAAGGTGTTTAGAGGTGGGATTGGAACTCTACTCCTCCAACTCCCAAGCTGACACTCTTACCAAGATACTAATTTTTTACCTCAATCTTCTTCCATTCCTGATATTTACAGGTCTGAGCACAAATGGAGGAAGTCTCACAATTGAGCTAAATGAGCACATGTCAAATTCACCTTATCTGACATCAACTGGGCACTCACTCCTGAAAGGCAGTCCCTTTAATTCCTTCCTATTTGATTCTCTATCTCATTCCCCACAGAATATATTTGAAATTTTCACTTCCTCCTCAAGCGGCCTGTACCTTCTCCTCCATATTCCTTCTCAGCTAAGGATCCCATCTCTTACTTTCCTGAGAAAATTGAGATTATTCTACATGAACTTTCTCTTTTCCCTTTTTCTTCTTGACGCAGTCTTCTATGCTCTCTTCCTTTCTCTGGATATTTTCTCGAAGAGGTAACTCTTTTCCTTTCCAAGGGATGTGCCTTTGATTTCACCCTTTCCCATCTTCTTCAGTAGATTGTACCCTCAAATATCACCCTCTTGAATTTTCAACCTCTCCTTATCTACTGGTTCCTTCCCTATTATCTTCAAAGGTATCCAAGTATCCTAGATCCTAAAATTTAGAACCAAAGCAAATTTAGAAAATAAAAACCTTCACCAGCCCCCACTATACCCATCTTCTATCTGTCCTCTTCATAGAAGGAGAACCAGGGTGCCCAGGTGCCATGAAAACTCAGAGAAGAAAATGAGTCTAGGAAGAGAGAGGTGTCCAGAGTGTTCAGAGTGACAATTAGGAGATCATTGGTAGCTATGGAAGGAGCAATCTCCAATGAGTGATGAGGTCATAAGGAGTGAGTGAGAGAAGAAGAAGCAGAGAGGAGGGGAGGCCTTTTCAAGGACCTTGGCTGAGAAAGGGGACAGATAGAAGATGCTAGCTAGAGAGGATGGTAGGGCCTAGTGAGATGGAGCAGTACAGGAGGATTACCACCTTACTGTTCCTGGAAGCTTCACCTCTAATGCCCAAGTTGGCATTTGCTTTTTTGGCTTTAGCATCACACTGCTGACTCATATTGAGCTTGTGGTGAACTCAAGCCATCCGATCTTTTTCAGAACTACTATCTATCCATGACCCCTTCTCCCAGCCTCACCTCCAGTCTATCAGTAGAGTACTTGTAGAGAGATGATTGTTAGGCCTGGAATTAGATCTTAAAAAGGAGGACATGTTGGTTTTCATTTGGGTACAACTGAATCAGTGTCACAGAATCACAAAATTTCAGAGTAGAAAGGTACCTCAGAGGTCACCTAATCCAGCCCATAATGGAATCCCCTCTACCACATAACTGACTAGTGCTAGTTCAGCCTTCCCTGACAACCTCTAACAAGAGAGGAACCCACTTCCTTCTGAAGCAGCCCCTTCTGCCTCTACTTAGCTCTAATCATTAGGAAGTATTTCCTTGTTGCTTAGTTGTGTTTAATTCTCCATGAATCCATTTGGGGTTTTCTTGGCTAAGATGCTAGAGTGTGTTTACCATTTCCTTCTCCAGCTCATTTTACAGATGAGGAAACTAAGGCAAACAGGGTTAAGTGACTTGCCCAGGGTCACATAGCTAATAAGTGTCTGAGGCCAGATTTAAACTCAGGTAGAGGAGTCTTTCCAGCTCCAGGCCCAGTGCTCTATACACTATCTTGCCATCTAGCTGCCCTAAGTGTTTCCTTACATTGAGCCTAAATCTGCCTCTTCACCTTCCTCCCTTTGCTGCTAGTTCTGCCTGTGATGGCAGGGAGAACTAGCTATTAGGAGAACAAGCTATTGGGAGAACAAGTCTATTGCCCCCTTCCTGTGACATCCCTTTAAATCCCTGACAGATAGCTGTCACGCTCCTCTCTCCTAAGTCTTCTCTTTTCCAAGCTAGACCCCACTACTTCTTAAAACTGGTCCTTATATGGCAGAGTGTCCAGTCCCCTCATTGTCCTGGCTGTCCTTCTCTGATCATTCCAGCTTGCCCATATTCTTCCTAAAACTAGAACTAAATATGATTTCCCAGTAGGATCTGACCAGAGCAGAGAATAGTGAGACTGTCATCTCCTTCATTCAGATACCCCTTTATTCATGTAGGGTAGCTAAGGCATAGGGGCAAAGTGGAGAGAGCATCAAATGGAAAGACAGGAAGACTCATCTTCCTGAGTTCAAATCTGGCCTCCAACATTTACTTGTTGTGTAACCCTGGGCAAATCACTTAACCCTGTCTGACTCAGTGCCCTCATTTATGAAATGACCTGGAGAAGGAAATGGCAAACCATTCTGGTATCCTTGCCAAGAAAACCCCAAATGGGGTCACAAAGAATTGGACACAACTAAACAATCATTGTTCATGTAACCCATGATTATGTTAGGTTTTTTTTTGTATGTGTGACTGCCATTTCACACTGTAGGTACGATGCCCCCTGTGCCAGTCAAGCAAAGCTAACAGCCCTATTTTCTTTTCTTCATAGCCTTTTTAAAAAAAGCAATCCCAACCTGTTTCTTGCTGCCCAAGGAGTGCTTTATGGCTGTCATTCATATAATACCACAACCTTAGAAGAATTATAAACATCTCAATTTTTCACCCGAAAGGTTTTTGTCTGCCCTGTGCTTATTTTTTTAAAGAGTCAATCTTCAATCACTTTTCTTTAGATAACACCACTTGACATATTGTAGCCATTACATGTCTTGTTTCTGCTGGATTTACAGTAGCTTTGTGGGTAAGCCAGTATTCTTTTCAAAATGAGAGGTAAAAAAAATCAGTGTATGTTACTAGAGCCATAGTATTTTAACTATAGGAAGGAAAGAAAAGTGTTGATCTGTCATTTCTGAATGACTCCTTGGGCTATTTCTAACCCTTACTGCCATTTTTATAACTTTGACAAAGAAACGGGGAGGAGGAGGGAGACAAAAGCTATCTCCTCTAAACCTTTTTTTAAAAATTCAATTTAATTTTACTTTTAGTTCTGCATATTTTTAGTCCTTCCCCCTTTCTCTTTCTCACCCATTGAGAAGGCAAGAAACACGAAATCCATAACATATGTATAGCTGTGCAGAAAAGAAATTCCCACATTAGCCATGTTGAGAGAGGAGATGGAAAGGAGAGGTAGGGGAGAGGAGGGGAGGGGAGGGGAGGGGAGGGGAGGGGAGGGGGAGAGGAAAGGAATATATACTCCAGTCTGCAACCTGAGTCAATCAGTTCTCTGTCTGGAAGCAGATAACATGTTCCATCCTGAGTCCTTTGAAGGTATAGTTAGTCATTGCATTGATCAGTCTCTGAACCTTTTTGGGATGACTAATGGGGTCATTGACTCCACTGACCATGGATTAAACTGGCCCCAACCTGTTTCCAGTCTTTTTATGCTCCTCCCAGACAAACTGGCCTTCCTTCTATCCCCCAGACATGGCTTCCTTCTCCTGTCTCTGGACAGCACTAGCACCTCACTTTTGCCTAGCTTTCTTCAAGGCTCAGGTCAAATGGCACCTTTTACATGAAGCTTCCCTTGACAATTCCTTTTGCTACCAGTGCCTTTCCCTCCAAATTGTCTTATATCTATTATAGATATCATTATATATAAAAATCTATATCTATATAACTCCTTATATACACACATACAGATTACATCTATATGTGTGTATGTATATATGTACACATACACATATTATCTACTCCAGCTAGGTCTAGATCAGAAGCTCCTTGAGGGCAGGGACCACTTCACTTTTGACTTTGCATTCCCAGGACGTAGCCCAGTGCCTGGCATACAGTAGGCATTTAATAAGTAAGTGCTTGTTGATTGAGTAAGCAACTTAAAGAATAAAAATAGCCTTACCAAAAATATTTATTAAAATATCCTTAATAAAAATATCAATAACATAAAAAAATCTAGAATACTTTAGAGATAATAGGGCCCTGAGAAATCATTGTGTCCCAGCATGACTAATATGGAAGTGTGTTTTGCATGACTATACATGTATAATCTATCTCAGATTGTTTGCCTTCTCAATAAGGGGGGAGGGGAGGGAAAATAGGAGAGGATTTGGGGCTCAAAATTTTTTTAAATATTAAAATTGTTTTTACATGTAATTGGAGGGAAATAAAATATAAATAAAAAAAAAAGAAATCACTGTGTGATCATTTTGGAGAGAAGGAAGCTGAGACCTCTCTCAAAGCCACTGTACCTCTTAGCAAGAAACTGCAGATACTGTTACTATACGACAGTTATGTGTGGGGTCAGAAAACCAGACAGCACCAGACAGAAAAGGACTAGTGTTGTGATCCATATAAAAATTGTGTTATGCTTTAGTGCCCCTGCTTGTGAGAAGCTGAAGATCAGATTTTGTGCCATTTCTAATGGGAAGCTCTGCTAATCATAACAGTAGCTAGCATTTATATAGCACTTTAAGCCTTGCAAAGTTCTTTCTCTCACTAGGTGCTATTATCCCCATTTTGTAGATGAGGAAACTGAGGTTAAGTAACTTGACAATGCACACATTTGAACTCAGATGTAGGACTGAGCTCTCTCCACTGCGCCACCTGGTGGCCTTCTAATGCTAGGAACTCAGCCTATTCAAAAGACAGAATTAGAATTTTAGATGTTCATTGATTATAAAAAAAAAAATCAAGTCAGAAAACATTTATTAAGCACCCACTTTGGGCCAAGACACTGTGCTAAATGCTCGAACTAGAAGTGCCTTTTTAGAGAGTCTGATTTTCTCATTTGATAGATGAAGGCACAAAGTTCAGGGAGAGAGGGGAAATGATCTGTCCAAGGTCTCACAGCTTGCAGAATTAGCTAGTTTGCATCCTGCCAGTCAGGCTTTCTGACTCCAAGGCACCAAGGTCCATCAGGGTGTTGTGGAAAAACCCATTCAGGAACCTCTACTGCCACAAAATCCCTCTTCTCACCATAGTTCACCTCATGTTAATCTCATCATTTTGGGGAGGTTTCCAATAAGGTCACTCCACCCTTCAGGATCATCTTAAACCCTCTAGCCAGGATTGGGTGAGAGCATATCCTGCCTTCAACATGATTGCCTTCCATGCCTTGGAGACAATATTATCAGCTTCATAAACACTGAGGTCCTTCTTCAAGGTCATCAGTATTTTGTCATGAGATAAAATTTGGGTCTTAACGAAAAAATAGAAATCAGTTGCCTTAGGCAGGAAATATCCATTTTTAAAATAGTGATCAGATTCTATTCTTTTTTTTGGAGGGGGGGAGGCAAGGCAATTGGGGTGAAGTGACTTCCCCAAGGTCACACAACTAGTAAGTCAGAGACTGAATTTGAACTCAGGTCCTCCTGACTCCAAGGCTGGTGCTCTATTCACTGTACCCCTTAACTGCCCCCTAGGTTCTATTCTTTAGACAAACTGAAGGTTCAGGCCTTGAAGAATATGGAATCCAGACTGGGGCACCTGGAGCTTTGTCTACTGTAATAGAAGCAACTGAGTTTAACACCTAATTAGCAGAATAATTAAAATAGGGCATTATTGCATGGCACAACACCACTCCAAGTGAGTTCTTTTACTTCTTCCCAAATTTAGCCTCCTTAACAACATCCAAGGGTTTCTTTCCCTACGCCACTGACGTGGGATGTTGTCTCAGCTCTTTAGTGAACATTTCCTGCTATTTGCTCCAGTCATTGTTTACTGCTGCAATCCCAAGTACAAATATGGCTATTCATGGATGCAAACCTCTCATTTTCCTGCTGGAAAAACTGAAGCCTGGAGAGAGGAGTGGACTTGCAAAGGATTCAAGAAGAAACCATGGTTGAAACCTAGGTTTCCTGACTGCAAATCCAAGACTTGTTCTACTATCCTGATTCAACTCCATTCAATCTAAGAGAAATTTATTAAATACCTACTGTGAATTGTAAATACTATACGCTGTGAAAGGCACTGTAGATACAAAGACAAAGACTGTCACTGCCCCCAAGCACTCAGTTCTGGAGCTTGCTCAGTTCTCTTTCTATTTAATTATGGGTCTAGTCCAGCTTCTGTCTTGTGAGAAAACTTTTTCAATTATGGAAACTGGGGAAAAACCTTATTGCATTGTTTGAACCTAGCCCTGTATGTCTGGGAAACTGGACCACCTCTCCCTGTTGCTTAGAGACCCTTAACTAAGGACCCAGGTTATGCTGACCAGAAATTCAATCAGATCTTAAGACTGGTGCGAGGAGTTTTCTCACAATTATACATCTCAACACATATGTCTCTGAAAACCGGTCCAATACTGACCAATCAGTTATTATTTCCATGATCCTTTGATCATTCACAGGCACTTGGGGGGAGGACACCTCTGTTTTTGATTTCAAAGAATTGTACCAACAGCACTCCTCTTCTCAACTTGGAAAGTCCCTAATCATTCCTCCAATTAGAAACCAGATTACCTCATGTTGCATCCTGATTAATTGTTTCTTTTAAATTAATTGGCCTTTTTGGATTGTTTTTAGTATATATAAATCTGTTTCACCCTGTATTTGGGGTCTAGCCCTAAACTGAGGAAGGGGCCTAATCCCGATTTATTAGGCACTTGGCACTCACTGTTTAATAAACTAACATGCCGGGGCAACTAGAGCGTTGGCCCTGGAATCGGAAGGACCCGAGTTCGGATCCAGCCTCAGAAACTTTAGCGCGCACACACAAACACACACAAACAAAAACCTAGCCGTCTGACCTTGGGCAAGTTACTTAACCCCAATTGCCCTTCAAAAGGCAAAAAAATTTTTTTTTTTTTTTTGGAGGGCAATTGGGGTTAAGTAACTTGCCCAAGGTCACATGGCTAGGTTTTTGTTTGCATGTGCATTGTGTCTGAGGTCGGATCCGAACTCAGGTCCTTCTGACTCCAGGGCCAACCCTCTACTCACTGCGCCACCTAGCCACCCCCAAAAAAATTTTTAAAAATTAATTAACTAATTAACATGCCTTGTTATTTTCAATTTTTTCATTGTTTTTCCCTTTTGTTCTGTTTCTTATTTCACAACATGACTAATGTGGAAATATGTTTTACATAGATTGCACACCTATATCAGATTGCTTGTCATCTTGGGGAGAAGAAAGGGAACAGAGAGAGTAAAAAAATTTGGAACTCAAAAGCTTTCAAAAAATGAATGCTGAAAGTTGTCTTTACATGTAATTGGAAAAATAAAATACTATTAAAAAGGAAAAAAATCAATATGCTTAGAAACTCATACCTCTCTTTCTTCAGTCATTTCATTTTTCTCCCATTACACATGACAGAGGTCTGGGTCCAAGAGTCTCCATGCCTAAATGGAATTCTCCCCTAGCTTGGTATCTGTTCTCTCTCTTATTAACCACCAACCCCAGAGAGAGCTTTTCTTCGTCAGTAACATCCTCATGTATTCAAAATTATTGTTTGAATTGAATTGGGAGGCCAGGAGGACTATGATAGGAAGCATGTATGTCCAAGACAACGCCAGCCTGAGTTGAGTTCCCCAGATAGGCTGTGGCTGATCAATCCCTTACCTGGAAAAGTCTAGTTCCTAGAGTAAGAGCCAGGAGAGAACTCCTGAGGTCCTCTAGTCCAACTCCCTTGTTTTACAGGGGAGGAAACTGAGGTCCAGTGACTTGCCCATGGTCATAAAGCCCAGTTGCTCTATCTCTAGGTCAGAATTCATTTCACTGTCCCTTTCAGTGGAAGCTCTCTATAAACAAACAGGCCTGATTGTCTTGTCTGCGTTGCTGAAGGGAAAATCCCTTCCAGCTTGGAACCCAACAAGAGAACATGGTGCCCTCTGTGAGGAAATGTTCATCTCTTTCTGGTTGGTCCACTGGGTTGGGAGGCAGCTCTGCCTCTAATTCACCAGCTGGGGACTAACCAACCTTCCCCCTTCCCTCAGCACCCTGGACTAGTATTTAGAGTGCTGGTCTGGGAGTCAGAAGACACCTGACTTCAAATCCTCTCTCAGATTTTTACTAGCTCTGAAACCATGGACAAGTCACTTAACCACTTTGGTTTTAATTTCCTCATCTGTAAAATGGGGATTATAATAGTTTTCTATGAGGCACTTTACAAAGCTTAAAGTCTTTTGTATATAAATGTGGCTAGATGATGCAATGGAGAAGATTCATCTTGGTGAGTTCAAATCCAGTCTCAGACACTTACTAGCAGTGTGACCCTGAGCAAATCACTTAACTCTGTTTGCCTCAGTTTCCTCATCTGTAAAATGACCTGGAGAAGAAAATGGCAAACGATTCCAGTATCTTTGTCAAGAAAATTCCAAGTGGGGTCACAGAGAGTCTGACATGATTAAATAATAATTATTATTGTTAAGTCAGGAGCACTAGGAATCAAATTTTATTTCTGATGCAAGGCTGGCAAGTCCCCTACCCTCTCTGTGCCTCAGGTAATTATTTAGAATTTGGCTCCTAAGTCATAGACAGGGCTATGGTCTCTTTTGGTGGGGGAAGGTTTCCATATGGCTGTTTCCCTCTAGCTCTTGAAATCATAGACTCTGCCCATATTTACATTGGCTTGGCAAATCTCTGGGAAACATTTCAAGAGTGTGTACTTACAACAGGCAGGATGATCAAAGCAAGGCTGGTACAAAGACTTGCATGATGAAGATGATTAGAATGAAATGGATACACTACGAAATAGAAAGGCAGATGGCTGGCCTCACTGCCTGCCACCCAAAGCCCAAGCCCAGCAGTGCAGGATTTCTCAGTTACTGAACGTCAGGTTCCTATGCCAATCAGATGTGATTCCCTGACCTTTAGAGGTTCCTATTTGAAGCTGCATTATTCTAATGACCAAGTCTGACCTCAAAGGAGGGAAAAGAAAACATTTTGCAGAGAGGAGTGCCACAGGTGTGAAATACTACTTATACTATTAGATTTGGTTTTTAAGCAGAACCGATTTTGTTCCTCTTTTTAAAATTTCTTTGGAACAAGGGGTAACTCTTTGGCTAGTGGAGAGGAGAGTGACACATTTGGAAGTAAAGGTGATATAAAATCAAAGAATATCCATAAAAAATTCTAAAGGAGTTTTCATTTGAGAGATGACAGAAGAAAAAAATGGCTTCTAATTCCTTTCGAAAAACTTTTTAAAAAAATTTCCCAACTACACATAAAGACAATTTTAATATTCAGTTTTTAAAATATTTTCTTTTTCCCCAATTACATGTTAAAATAATTTTTAATATTTGGTGTTTTTTTTAGGTTTTGAGTTCCAAATTCTATCCCTCACTCCCTCCTTTCCCTCCCTCCTCCTTGAGACAGTAAGCAATCTCATGCAGGTTATACATGTGTAATCATTAACATTTTTTTTTAAAATTTGAGTTCCAAATTCTTTCCTTCTCCCTTCCCCCCTCCCTGAGATAGTAAGCAATTTGATATAGGTTATACGTGTGCAATAATGTAAAACATATTTCCATATTTGTCACGTTGTGAAAGAAAACACAGACCAAAAGGAAAAAAAAAAACACAAAAAAATAGAGTGAAAAATAGTATGCTTTGGTCTACATTCAGACTCTATCAGTTCTTTCTTTGGATGTGGTAGCATTTTATATCAGGAGTCCTTTGGAATCATCTTGGATCATTGGATTACCAAGAATATTGGTACTTTTTGATTACTTGGTCTTTGCTCTTTTGAAGCCCCCTACAGACACTCAAGGATGGACTGCCTAGTCAGTCTCCTCCTTGAGGAGGAGGAAGAGGAGGAGGAAGAGAAGGAGGGCATTGAGTTGACTGTGTCTTGAAGATCAGGAGATGGCTTTGCAGATGGGAAGTGGGAGGCTGTTCCAGAAAGCATAAGAAAGAATACAGGAAAAGGGACAAGGATTGTGGTGGGAGTAAAAGATGAAAACAAGGCAGGACCACAGAGGGACTTGGGAGAATTTTGAGGGGTTGGGGGGAGGGGTCCATGACCTCTAAGCTTCCTTCTTCCCAGCTCCCAGAACTCTAAGAAAAGAAGGGAATGAGTGGGAGTGGCAGGGAGTGGAGGATGTTACCAGAAGCTTTGGGAATGGAAAGGAAAAGAGTCTGGCAGCAGAGAGGAAGAAAGTGGGAACTGCTTGTCCTGAAATGAGATGTGTAGAAAGGGATTCTGCGGGCGAATTCAAGGCTCAGAGCTTCCTGCTGTAGTGGGGGAGGTCATGGAAGCAGCTGATGACAGATGGAATCTGGAATCTGTCACCTATCTAAGGTGGGATGGAGCCAAGTTTTTGAGATTCCCAAGGAGCTGCTAGAGAGAGGGGATTTGGGGAGTGAGAGTGGGCACTGGGAGGAATTAATATAGAGTTGCAGAATCACAAGAGCCGCAAGGAACTTTGGGGATAATCTAATCTGATCCCCTCATTTTACAAATGGGGAAACTGAGGCCCAATATGCCCAAGGTCACAGAGGTAATGACTATCAGGACCAGAATTTGAACTCAGTGTCCGTCACTCCAAATGCAGCACTTTGTACATGCTGGACACGGTCATACAGGAAAACAGAATCAAATCATCAGAAATCCAAGAATGATTACTGCCTATTTCTGCACACGTGTTCCTATAGTATGTTTGGTACCCCCCATCCCCCTGCATTCTACAACCCAGCCAACTGGCCTTCTCCCTTTTCTCATTATCTCCTATGACTGGAATGAACTCCCTCCTCATTTCCACCGAATAGAACTGCTCTCTTCCTTTAAGGTGAAATTCACATATCAACAACATGAACCTGATTTCTCCCACCATATTTACATTTATTCCCTTTATACTTTATACTTCTCCTGAATATAATTATATATTTACTTATTGCTCTCTCCATTAGGGTTAGAGCTCCTTAGGGATGGGGATGATTTCTTTCATCATATTAGCATTCCAGAATCTAGAGAAGTGCCTGGGACATAGTAATAAATAAATGACTGTAGATTGACGGAACTGAAGTCAGGTGAAATTGACAAGCACTCTTTACATGTTGTGACCTCTAAAAAGTTTGAAACAGTTTCTGGTTATTAGTCATTTTATTGATTGGTGGATAATTGATAAAAGTGGGCAGTGGCACTCTCAAATTCCAAAGATGCCTCATGGAACCCATTCAATGTTTATATGCCCTTGGAAGAGGATGTGTTTCTGGGGGTGGAAATCAACGCTGCTTGGTTAACAAATAATAAGAAAATCGTTATTCTAATGAGAGGTGGGCCTATTCCAATGAGGGGCTCTGATCACTCAGAACACAATGGGCTGGATTTCACCCAGATTAGATTTTCTTTGAAAAGGTTTTCTAGTTCAGTGGGACAACAACTCCACCCACATAAGATGGTCCAGGTGGGGTAAAATTTTGGGCAAGGTTAGAGATCTGCTTACAAGACTGAACTTTGAAATGGGAAAAAGGGGAAGAAAAAAACCCTGGATTTCTTCGTTATTTACTATATTATATGCATAATGTAAAAACTGGTGTATAAACTCTATTTTAAAAAATAAGTACTTTATATCATCTTGGGCAGAGAATCTACTCGGACAGGTAAGAGACTGGAAGCACTTCAGGGCATTTTTTTCTAAATCAATTTATAGCTTTAACAGAGAGCTAACTAATCAAGCACCAATGGATTTCATAGAATTATACAAAGCTGAAACTAAATGCATATGGAAAACAAGATAAGTGACAGCATCAGCAAAAAACATGTTGAAACCCAAAAACTTACAAAAAATGAATATTGAAATTATATGTAATTGGAAAAAATAAAATACCATTTACCAAAAACAAAACAAAAAAGCCCCTCAGAAACCATAAACAGAGAATTGGTAAAGATGAATTTACCCTAGCTGACATCAAGATTCATTATAAAGTAATGTAATAAATAATTAATTAATGATAATAAAGTAATCGTTACAAAGGTTGGGTTCTAGATAAAAATATAAAAGTCAACTAATGGAATCTAATCTATATAAGAGACTGATATATCTCTAGGCTATGAGTGCTAAGGAGCTGAATCACCAGTTAATACATAATGTTGGAAGATCTAAATAGCTGAACAGTGAAGAAAAAGAAAGGTGGGGAACCTGCAACCTTCAGGTCTTTTATTTTATTTATTAATTTTTTAATTTAAAAATTATTAAATAATTTTATTTAATTAATTAAAATGATTTGTTCTGTAAAATTTGGATTCAGTCAAAAGGCTGCACTTAAGGGCCTAGAAGGCCACATGTGACCTGAAGGCTACAGGTCCTCACCCCTTTCAAAAAATGTTACAATAAACTCTCATTTGATTGTTCAATCCTATCCAACTCTTCATGACCCCATTTGAACTTTTCTTAGCAGATACTGCAGTAGTTTGCCATTTCCTTCTCCACTCATTTTATAGGTGAAGAAACTGAGGTAAACAGTTAAGTGACTTGTCCAGGGTCATAAAGCTAGTAAGTGTCTGAGCTTACAATAAACTCTCCCAACTATCAGAAGAATGCAGTCTTTCTTAATCTTAGTGCCTACCCCTTGTGACTAGCTACAGTCTATCATGTCTATATCTTGTTTGTTCAAAGTTTTGTCTCCCCAATTAGGCTATGAGCTCCTTGGGAGCAAAGAATGCCTTTTATCTTTCTTTATATACCCACCACTTACTTAGCACAGTGACTGGCATGTAGGAGGAACTCCACAAATGTTTATTGATTGCCTAAGAAGAAGCAGTATATTTATCTCAACAAGGCAGCTTGAAAAACGTTTATTTTTTTAAATTTGTTTACCAAATGGAAGAAATTAGAGGAAAGGAGATGAATATGTTCAGTTTCACAGAGAAAAAGAAACAAAGAGAGAGAGGAGTCAGAGAAACAGAGCGACAGAGAGAGACAGATTGGGGGGGTAAGAGAGGAGAGAGAGAGAAGAAAGAGACAGAGAGAGAGAGGAGAGAGAGACAAAGAGAGGAAAGAGAGAGAAAGAGAGAGGGAATGACATTTTGCAGGACAAAAAAAGCAAGCATCTCTGGGCAAAGAAAAAAAAAGAAAGAAACAGATTAGGAGAAATATTTTCTATAAATATGCCTGGCAAAATAACAGCAGCAACAACAATCAGCCTTGCAGTCCAGAGTCAATAAGGAACTAAAGCATCCTCTAGGAGGAACAGGTTCCTACCCCAGTGGAAAAGTGGTCCAGAGTCACAAATGAGTAATTTCTGAAGAACAGAAGATGAGCTTTGCTGCCAGCAAACTTGGGTTTGGATTTACTGTTGATTGCCTTTGTGGCCTGAAAGAAGTCAATTAAAAACTGAACAACTATTTTTTTCTGTGCCTCAGTTTCCTTATCTGTAAAATGAAGAGGTTGGATTGGATGGCTTCTGTGGTCCATCCTGGGCATAATTCCCATGATCCTAAATACAACCTATTAACCACCCTTAAAAAGCTGTCCACATTCTCTACCATTCAGAAAATAGGCATCAAAACACCTTTAAGAGACTACCTGATGCTTTGAAAATTGGAGGAAAAAAAAGAACCTGAAAATGATGAAATCTGATGTTGGTTGGGCTTCAGGGAAACAAGCACTCAATTTTATATTATTTTTCCTTATTATTTTACACCTTTCTCAGAACTGTACATTACTGGAAGCTTTTCAGAGAGCAGCCTAGAAAATTACAGCAAACCATGAAACCCATCTTATAGGATCCCAGGGATCCTGCTACCAAAACTATATCTTAAATACTAAATTACTCAGATGGATTTGTGATGTCCTATTTGTGAGTGTCATCCAACAACACAGATAGCAACACCCCAAGCCCACCTCCCATGCAGGCCTACTCTGTACCACTCTTGTCCCTGTCCTCCCCAAGTTGTCTCCAGAGGGTCCCCCAAAAGTGCTTTGACAATTGCTGAGCCTATCTTCTCTTCTGAGTGAAACCCAGAGTTCAAACCTCGTGCATATTTGCATGGCTCTTCATTAGTAGAGACAGTGATTACTGGCCACTGTAGGTCAGTGTAAGGGTGGAGTTGTCACAAACACTTGGGAGGCGGCCTTTTTCTTCCTTCCTACTTCAAGCTAGGACACGCTGGGTTCCAAACCTTCAGGGAAAAAGTTGGAGGAAAAAAAAGAACAGACACATAGGGAAAAACCGATTCCTTCCAGCTTGTCTTTGTTTTGCAGCTTGCCTCCCTAGAGACTTTGGGAAATTTCTCATCTGGTGAGATGAAAGACTCTTTCTCTCATCTGAACTGAGATATCTCACTCTCAATGGGAGTTGTCTAGTATATTTTAATTTGTAGAACATATCCGATTTCTGTTTCTTTTCTACTTGGGTAAATGATGACTCATGAGTCACTATTTATGATGGTCTTTTGTTAACTAGCATTTGCTAGGGCAGAACCAAGCTTTTGTATATAAGAGGCATTCTTTTCCCTTTAAGGGATAGGGGCCAGGGAAGCAGTTTGAATCTAATAATTATTTGCTCTAGACTAATAATATTAAGTGGGGCAGATAGATTTAATTCTAGTCTAAGACTAGAAAAATCAGAGTAACTGGCTTTATAGATCTTCCTCTGGCTCCCCCCAAGGTAGAAAACAAATCTCCTTTGAAGAGGGGTAAGCAGAGAAAATTTCATGCCTCATGAGCCACATTTCAACCATCCATATTGACATACACATAGCCTTACACTAACATACAATTCCCTGATGACAGACACATTTTCCTCTAGCTCTCTGAAGTCTTAATTGGTCTTATGTCTGCTTACATCCAGCATGCATCTCTCCATATCCTGGAACTTGGCCATCAGGAACCTAAAGCCACCCCCATTTCCTCTTCTCTTAGATGCTGCTTTCTTAAGGAAATGTTGAGTATTGAGAATTCAGAGCTCTTTTTCCAAGTGGTAGGGCCACTCCTCCCAGCAGCCTTCCTTCACTGTTCATTGATATTCCAAGTCGGTTCACCTCAAGGAGAATGGTCAGGAATCACCTCAACAACAAACAGCTTCAGGATTGGCTCCTTCAGTGTCTGTTCTGGGATGACAAAAGGGCCTCACAGCAGGCCTGTCTTTTTCTTTTTCTTTCTTTTTTGCTTTTTGGAGAGCAGTTGGGGTTAAGTGACTTGCCTAAGTCCACACAACTAAGTTTTTGTGTTAAGTGTCTGAAGCTGGATTTGAACTCAGGTCCTCCTGACACCAGAGCCTCTATTCACTTCACCACCTAACTGCCCCAGGCCTGTCTTTTTCTAGGATGAATTCTTGATTCCCAGGGGTGTATTCCTCTACCTCCCCTTTGCCACAGAGCTAACAGCATCCACTCCAATCCAACAGGAACCAGGCACAAATAACCAAGAACCCAGAACCCATCAACATCTGTCCACCCAACACTTTTTTTGGATAAGTGTGAAATTCCTTTTTATACCTGACAGCCCCACTCTTGTGAACAACAGAAAAGACACAGCTCAGGAGTTGATTTCAGTCAACAGAAATCTGTTTTCTTTCTAGACTCCATAACAACCAGCAATAGCAGCCTTTAGCCTATTACTACTATACATGTATACCCCAAGCAGAGATTGTATGATGAAAGATAGCCAAAGACTTTTTCCTATGAAGACCCCTTCACGTTTTAGAGACAAACCGAGTCCCACAATCAAAAAAACCAAGAAGCTGTAAAATTAAAATGTGGGAGGAGTCTGACAGTTGTTTGCAAAGATGTTATTGCCAGCATTTAATGAGTAGCATCAGCTCTTAAGAAATGTTCCGTCCCGCCCTTCAAAACTCAAGGACAGGGATTGTTTCTTTCATCTTTAATGATCTTTAACTAAGGTCATTTAAGTGCAGGGAAGTGGGGAAGATAGAGCTGTTGGGAGGAGACCTTGAATTACAGAGACAGGAGAAACATTTGGGGGTGGGGGGGCAGGGAAGGCATAGGGCTTGGCTGGGCAGGAGAGCAGTGGGAGCACAGGGTGGTAGGAGTGGGCAGCACCATTTGGTGCTTCATTATTTTAACTAATTCTTCTTCTTACTCACTGAGAGGCAGCATGCTACCTAAATGCTAAACTCAGTTGTTTCTATCTGCTGGAGAAGTGAAAGCACTTCTAAATTTTGCACCCTCTAAATTTTGACACTCTATTGCAAAAACCCAGTTACCCCATCCTAGTTATGCCTCTGGGTCTTTGTATCCTCAATGTCTTGTATAAGAGAGATACTTAATGGGTGGAGAATTATTAGATTCAATTATTGCAAATGAGCTGGATAAGTCCAGCACTATCTCATGGGATAGAGTTATCAACAAAAAAGGTACTCCAAGAAATTAAATTAAATTTAAACAAATTTTAAAATTTAGACCCAAAGTTCATTCTGCTGCCATTTAGTGGTCCAGGATGAATTGGGTTGGGAGGGAAATCCTTGCATTTTCTAGCACTCCAAGTTCTTTCTTTCCCCTTCATAAAATCATAAGATTTTGAGCTACAAGGGGACGTTAAAGATCATTTCATCCAGCCTACTTATTTTGCAGAGGATGCCTTTCTTCTTGGTATCCCCCGAATGCTTGGCATGCTTGGCACACAGTAGGTTTTTAATACACACTTGTTCAATTGAAGAGGAAACTGAAGCCCAGATAGTATAAAGGGCTTGTCCATAATAACCCTGCTGGAAAGAACCATTTGTTTCTGTTTTATTTCTCCATCAGTATGGACATTTCTAACTTGAGAAGACCTCACTAAAGACTGGACCTCCAGGGATGGAGATTTGGCCTTAGTGAAGTGCAAACACCTCCGGACCAATTCAGCAGAGTCAACAAAGAATAAATCCTGGGGGCAGCTGCATTGAGAGAGACAACCTTAGCCTCAGAACTTTCACTACAGTGTGAGGGTTGAATGACCAAGTAGGAGAAAACTGAAGGGTCTTCTACTTTCAAGGGGTGCCAAGCGCAGCTGTGCTGACCACTCATTCTTGGGCTGTGGCTTCAGGGGAGAAAGAACTTGCACATCCTTGGTGAATGCAGTAGCAGAGGAGTGGGGACCCTGCTGACAGTGGGCACTTACAGGAGATCAGAAAGGACAGTTGAAATTTGCAGCCACTAGAGAGACCACAGGGAGCAAGAGCATTTTCAGGACAGCATTGCTGGAAGCCCCAACCATGGCTTGGAGTGAAAAGGAAAACCCAAGATTGGTCCCTAGGATAGAGCTCAGAAAATAACAGTAAGAAGGATCTGAGGCCTGGGGCATCATTCCCCTCATGTGTAGACTAGAACCTGAACATCAATAATAAACCACTAAAAATAAAACAAAACAAAATAAAAAATGAGTAAGCAAAGGAGAAAGAACCCAACCATAGCCAGCTACTGTGGGGATAGAGAAAATTTGGGTTCATATTCAAAGGAAAATAACGGAGCTAAAAAAAATTACTCCTTTTTCAGTGAGAATCATCAAATAGTCACAAGCTCAAAAAGAATTCTTGGAAGAACTTAAAAAGGACTTTAAAAATAAAATAAGAGAGATTGAGGAAAAATTAGAAAAAATAAGAGCAATGCAAGAAAATTATGAAATGAAAATTATTTCAACTGGAAATAGATAATCAAAAACTTAAGGAAGAAAATAATTCCTTGAAAACTAATATTGGGCAAGGGGAAGCTAATGACATTATAATGACGCTAAGAAATAATTTAAAAATCAAAAGAATGAAAGAATAGAAGAGAATGTGAAACATCTCATCACAAAAACAACTGATCTGGAGAACAGATCAAGGAGAGACAATATAAGAATAGTTGGACTACCTGAAAGTTATGACCAAAAAGAGAATCTTGATACCACATTACAAAAAATTATTAAGGAAAATTTTTCTGAAATTCTAGAACAAGAAGGTAAAGCGGAAATAGAGAGAAAAAACCTCAATGATTACCATCTGCAAAAGATCACAGGAGGAAAACTCACTGTTATTATTATTATTATTATTATTATTATTATTATTATCATCATTGCAGGATGGATTAAAAATCTGAATTCAACAATATGTGATTTCAGGAAACATAATAAAAATGAGAGACATACACAGAGATCAAATAAAGGGTTGGAGTAGAATTTATGTAAAAAAAAAACAGGGTAGTAATCATGATCTCAGAAAAAGTTAAAACTAAAATATATTTAATTAAAAGAGAAAAATATGAAAACTAAACTATGTGTTGCCAATATTGTTCAATATTGTTTAGGTCTCATTTCTCAAATATATAAAGAGCTTTATCAGATTTATAAGAATATAAGTCATACCCCAAATAATAAATGGTCAAGGGATATGAATAAGCAGGTTTTCAAGTAAGAAATCATATGAAAAAATGCTCTGAATTATTATTGATCAGAGAAATGCAAATTAAAGCAACTTTGAGATACCAGCTTATACCTATCAGATTGGCTAAAATGATAGAAGTTCTTCAACTGCGGGGGGGAATGCCTAACAAGCTGTGTATATATGATTGTGATGGAATACTACTGTGATATAAGAAATTATGAGTTTGTCGATTTAGAAAAACATGGAAAGACTTAGACCCATGAAGGAAGATGCTATCCACCTATAGATAAAGAACTGACAAATGGAAATATACTTAGTATGGTCTTATATATATATATGCACATGTGGGCATATGTATATATGTGTGTATGTTTATAGATATATATTTAAATGTATATGTATTTGCATTTAATTGTAACCTTCTCTGGGGTGGAGCAAGGTGGTGGGGAGGGGAGGGGAAAAAAAAACAGTACAGAGCAGATAACAAAAGAAAACCTAGAAGGAAGCACAGAAAAGCTGGATTGCTTTGAAAATAACATAAAGGATCTATTATATAGGTTTTTATGAAATGGAAATTAATATTACATCCTCCCTTCTTCTGTGGTGTACATAGAAATGTCTTTTTTAATTTTCTCATTTTGTATTTAAGTTAAATTTTTTTAAAAAAGGAATACAAGAGACAGAGACCAAGACAGAGAGAGCAAAGAGGCAGAGAGAGAGAGAGAGAGAGCGCGAGAGAGAGAGAGAAGAGTTAATGAAAATGCCAACAACTACAAACTTGAGCCAATGGAAGGAACCAGGGAAGTTTATAAGAGAGGAAAAACAAAGAGTTGTTTTAGACACACTAAGTTTAAGAAGCCTCTGGGGCATCCAGTTTAAAATGTCCAATAGATAATTAACAATGATGATCTGGAACTGAAGCTCAGGAGAGAGACAGGCTGGATGTGTAGACCTTCAAGTCATCTGAATAGAGATGATTGTCAAACCCACAGGAGCTGATCAGGCTACCAAGAGAGAAAAGAACCTTGGACAGAATTTTGGGAAACACCCATAGTTAGATGGTGTGATGTGGCTGAAGAGGAAAAGAGGAAAAGAATAAGTATTTATATGACACCTACTCTGTGTTGGGCATTGTGCTTTAAAAATAACATATTTCATTTTATCCTCACAACAACCCTGGGAAGAAGGTGCTATTATTATGTTCATTTTACAGATTGGGAAACTGAGGCAGACAAGTTAAGTGACTTGCCCAGGGTAACACTGCTAGTAAGTGTCTGAGGCTGGATTTGAACTCAGAATTTCCTTGACTCCGGACCCTTTTCTTTATTGATTGCATCTCTAGCAGCCTCTAGAGCCAGTGAAGGAGACTGAGAACAAGCAGTCAGCCTACAAACCAAGAGAGAGTGTCATCAGAAAAACCCTGAGAGGAGACTGTATTCAGGAGAGTGTAGTCAAAACGCCGAAGATGGTCCAAGAAGGAGTGAAAAAAAAAACGAAACTACTACATTTATCTGTTACAAGGTGCTTGGCAATTTTGGAGAGAGAGGTTTCTGTTGAGGCTAGGGGGAAAGGAGGAGAAGATAACGTCAAGGGGGTTTGAGATGGATAGGAGAAAAGGCAGCTTTTTGTGGAACAGCCATATATATATATATATATATATGTGTGTGTGTGTGTGTGTGTGTGTGTGTGTGTGTGTGTGTGTGTGTGTGTGTGTGTGTTGTTTTTTTCTTTTCAACAAATTAAGGGGCAAGGCCCTCAGATGGACACTTTGGGTGAAGGAGGATGTACAGGAAGTTTCGGGAGAAAAGAGAAGGTTTAGAAAAGCTTTCCTGGGGCATGAAATAGGGAATCAATTAGTGAAGAATAAAAGGACTTCCTTGGAGCAGTGAGGGACCAGTTGAGGTTAGATATGAATTTGGAATTAATTTAGCATGTGCTTGGTCCAGTTGAGGGAATTTCTTCCTTCTTTAATTAACATCTTGTGAATAGAATCGTAGATGCTGAGAGCAAACCAGGTTTGAGTTTTGTTTTGTTTATTCCTTTGTGGAGGGCAATTGGGATTAAGTGACTTACCCAAGGTCACACGGCTAGTTTTTGTGTTAAGTTCCTGAGGTCATATTTGAACTTAGGTCCCCCTGACTCCATGGCTGATGCTCTATTCACTGCACCACCTAGCCGCCCCTAGGTTTGAGATTTGATAAGAAAACATCAGTAGGATAAGTTAAAAAGTGAATAAACTAAATAATCCAACACTGTGTTTAGTTATCAGTCTATTAAAATACATATTTATTAGTTATATCAAGCTACAGCTTAGGGAACAGTTGTCTAGTAAGAGGCCCCATCAGACAACATTCTCTGTTGAACGCAGAAGGTCTTGGGGTTTATATGCCTTTATATATAATTAGCTACTCATTCTCATCCCCTCTCACTTCCACTTGACATCCTGTTCTTTTTGGTTTTTTAATGGATGTTTAATGTAAAATACATAATACATAGAAATGAGCAATGCTCCCTTTAAATTAGATTTCCTTTTCTTAGAGATAGCTAATCTTCTGAATTGTGCAGGAGGACTTTTCCCTCTGAGTAATACCTGCCCTGTGGTAATGCACTCTGTCTTCTGAACTCCAAGGCAAAAAAAAATCCAGAGCCATATTCTAGTCAGGGGTCCCATCCACTCAAATCTCATGGGTATCTATGATGCAAATTCGCCTTCTTGCATTAGAATCTATAGCTTTTTGTTAGTTATGCTGTGTACATTTATGTATAGATTGATATATACATTTATGTATATACTGTGTAATTTATGTAAGAGACCTTGGTACTAATGAATTGAGCTCTAGAGTTAGAGTCAGGATGACCTGAGTTCAAATTCTGCCTAAGATATAACTTATTAAATGTGTGATGCTGGACAAGATACTCAACCAGTTTTCAGCTTCAGTTTCCTCATCTGTAAAACGGGGATAATAAGAGTATCTTCATCACAGGGTTGTCATTAGGATCAATTGAAATAATAGATAGTAAAGTATAGGGAACCTTAAATATCATATAAACATTAGCCATTATCACCACACCACATTCCCTCTCGTGTTTGTAAGATGGCCGGGAACTTTTTGCTGGGGTGGTACAAATGCAGGGTAAAGGCCATCACTTTTGAGGTGATGGTCATACCTCATTTGACAGCAACACTCTTTAAGGTTACTAAGTTACTCAGTTTGTCACTGAGGCTGGCTGAAGATTCCAGACAATTTGCACAACCTTAGTGTTGGACGTCTGGACCATAGTGGAAGTTGAAAGGGCAAATCTAGAGGGGTACTTGTATTAATCCCAAGACTCAGAAATACTCAGTGGAAGGGGGAGAGTATGTGGAGGGGGAGCCAGAAATGAGTCTACATTCAAAAGGATTTATATGCGC
Organism: Gymnobelideus leadbeateri; assembly: GCA_011680675.1. NCBI lineage: Eukaryota > Metazoa > Chordata > Mammalia > Diprotodontia > Petauridae > Gymnobelideus > Gymnobelideus leadbeateri. Next base: position 57,382 of record WOXC01005394.1, on the reverse strand, counting down.
CCCCCCCCAACAGGTTCTTTCTGCATTTTCTTTCATGCATTGAGACCAAAACTAAAATGAGCTGTCAGGTGAAGGAGGGGTTTAATAAGCCTCCCCATCTTCAACCTAACCACCATGTGCCCCTAAGTGCATGATGCCTCTGCTTTCTTTGTGTCTCTTCTTTCCTGATCTTATTCACTTTTGTAAATATTCATCCATTTCACTTAGATTGTCAGAATTATTGGCATACAATGGGGCAACATGCCTCCTAGCTGAAGATCAATTCACTTTTTCATTTTATTTTTTTGCTTTTTTTTTTTTTTTTTTTTTGTAGGGCAATTGGGGTTAACTTGCCCAAGGTCACACCGCTAGGTTTTTGTTTGTGTGTGTTGAGTGTCTGAGGCTGGATCCAAACTCAGGTCCTTCTGACTTCAGGGCCAGCGCTCTACTCACTGCGCCACCTAGCTGCCCCTCACTTTTTCATTTTTGATGCTGGTAATTTGGTTTTCTTTTTTAAAACAAATTAACCAGTGGTTTATCTATTTTGTTATTGTTGTTGTTTTTAAAGCAGCTCCTAATTCAATGTTGTTGGGTTTTTTTTTTTTTACTTTCAACTTTATTAACATTTCTTTTGATTTTCAGGGATTTCTATTTTGGTGTTTATTGAGGATTTTAAATTTATTCTTTTTCTAGCTTTTTTTTTAATTGCATGCCCAATTCATTGATCTAATATTACATTTTACAAAGCAATTATCATTAAAATAATCTGGTACCCAACAAAAAGAAAGATAAATATAAGTGGAGCAGAGAAGAGATTTCTTTTTTTATTTTTATTTTTTTAAAGCAATTGGGGTTAAGTAACTTGCTCAAGGTTACACAACTAGTCATTTGATTTATGCGTGGGTGCTCATTTTCTGAGGCCGGATCTGATCTCGGGTCATCCAAACTCTGAGGCCGGCGCTCTTACTCACTGCGCCACCTAGCCGCCCCTTTAGGGCAACTGGGGTTAAGTAACTTGCCCAAGGTTACACGGCTAGGTTTTTGTTTGTGCGGATTAAGTGTCAGAGGCCGGCTCCGAACTCAGGTCCTTCTGATTCCAGGGCCGGCGCTCTATTCACTGCGCCACCTAGCCACCCCGAAGAGATTTCTTATAGGCATCCTAATGTGAAGTGTTTGGTAGACATATAGAAAAAATTTGAGAAAAGGTTCATTATTTAGCATACTTGGGGAGATTGGTTAAGAATTTAGGGGAAAGGACGGCTAGGCGACACAGTGAATAGAGGACTGGCCCTGGAGTCAGGAGGACCTGAGTTCAAATCCAGCCTCAGACATTTAAGCCTTGATAGGCTTAAGTGACCCTTGAGAACCTACTCGGCTTTGAAAATATACTCTGCCTCCAATAGGCTGAATGTGGTCACATGAAGCCTGTGGCAGGAGACTTGTTTTTCAGGAATGCCCACAAGTTGTTACTTTGTGATTGGGCAGTGGATCAAGAGGGTTGTGATATTCTCTGAGCCAGGAGAAGGCTATATATATAGCCTGATGTGAGGTTTTGCTTTAGGTCTCACTTTGAGAAGAGTTGTATGATCTGTCCAGATAAGACGCTGGGCAGCCGGCTTTGAAAACCCACATGTTGGTGCTTCCCTCTCTGGTAACTTACGGTATGGATGTAATGGTCAGACAGCTGGAAGCCTATCTACTGATCTGTTTCTCTGTCCGTACTTTCTGTCTGCTTGTGACCTCTGTTTGTATTTTCTGAAGTTCAGGGTGCTGACCTTTTTCCCCTAAACTAAGTAAATGACATATATTTGATTAAAGCAAGATTGTTAACCCATTTTGAGTTGCTTTCCTTTAGAAAAGCAGATCTAGGAACCTGTGCTAACAGCCATCCTGGGTATGCTAGGGTGCTTGCTGCTACAATGGGAAAGCAGAAAAGGCATTCTGAGAATAGGAAGGCAAAAAAAGGCAAAACCACATTCTCATTGAATTTGGTTCAGGGAGAGAATGACATACATACTAAATGGGATATCTCAACCTGCAGCAGAATAGGGGGAAGGGGGATGAGAGGAGGGATGATGGATGGGAGGGCACCCCTGGGGGGAGGGGAGGTTGGAAGTACCCACTATAGAAGAGGGACAGGATCATGTAGGGAATGGACCAGGTGGGGGGTGGGATGAGTGGGAGGGAATTATAAGCAGCCTTGTACAATATATCTACTATGATAATGTTTTGCATAGCTAGACATGTACAACATATACTGAATTACTTATCTCCCCAGAGGGAATGGGTGACAAGGGAGGAAGGAAATGGATCTGAAAGTCAAGGTCTTAACATTAAATGTTTCAAATATATATAAATACTATTATTAACACTCTTTTGCTTATAATTGGGAGATAAGATGTGCAGGCATTGGGACACAAAGATTCACCTTCCTCTAATGGAAAAGTCGAAGGGGGTATGGGAGAAGGTATGGGAGAGAGCAGAGTGGAGGAAGCGATATCTTGTGGGACTACTATTCTGGGAGGTTGGGTAGGGGAATAACGGGGGGAAAATGATTGTAACTCAAAATCTGGCAGAAATAAATGATGTAAAACAGAAGTTAATAAAGCATTTGTTTAAAAAAAAGAATAGGCATTCTGCTGGAGAGTATAGAAGGGACTAGGATCAGGAATGTATTTAGAAAGTTTTGCCATGTCAAGGAAAGAGCCATCTCTTCATGTGAGACAGGGTGAAGGAGAAGACGGGAATATTTCTGAGTGACGTGAGATAAGAAGGAGATAAGAAGGGAGACCAATTGTCAGGGGCTCCTCCAGTACTGCCGGTGTCCAGTTGCAATCAGATGGACCCTCCAGACCTCTACATTTATGACCTCCAAATCTAGACATCTCTGGATTAAGTTCAGGAAAGAAGAAACACAAAAGAACTGGAACAAAGGCAAGATGCCTATCTTAGTGCATGGAGGTGCCGGGGGTGGGAGAATAGGCAAGTTGCAGCATTCTTGACACCTTTGTCAGAAAATAGTGTGATGGCCAGAAAGAAAGGGAGATGCTGAGGGAATAGTCGCTTCTATTACACAGCCACTGAGTTATCAGTTATTCCAGCCAATGAAGAGGCACTTGGCCATCTCAAAGCATATCCCTTTAACCCTGAGTCCCACGTGTAGAGGTCAAACTTGGCCAAGTACTTATTACATGTGTGGCAGACAATAATTCATCTTACATTAGATTCCTGCCTTTATTGTGTAACCAGCTACTCTGACTCAGAGCTGCCCCACATTTGTAATTATTTAGGCTTACCCAATGTACACCCCCACCCCACCTTCAAGAAGCAATCAATTAATTACGTGTTGTTGGACCAATGATGCTAATTGCTGGGGACAAAAAGACAAAAGTGAAACTGCTTCTACTCTTAAGGAGCTGACATTCTGAGTGGGAAGACTACAGATACATAGAGAGGGATATACAAGAAAAATGCACAGAAGACATCAGCAGTTGGGGGAAGAGATCGTGTAGAATGTGTCTGAGTCTTACAACAAACTAGGGACTGATTCTAAAGTAAAGGTGAGGAGGAAGTATTCTAGTCATGGGAGAAGGGGAGGATGGGATAGCCAATGCAAAGAAACAGAAATGTGAGACCCATTGTGAGGGACCTTAAGAAGGCCAGTTTGGAGTTTTGGTGTCAAAGTGGAGAGACCATCAGTCCTGGAGTCAGAAGGAACTGAGTTCAAATCTGGCCTCAAACACTTCCTAGCTGTGTGACCCTGAGCAAGTCATTTAATCCTGTTTGCCTCAGTTTCCTCATTTGTAAAATGACCAGGAGAAGGAAATGGCAAACCACTCTAGTATCTTTGCCAAGAAAACCCCAAATGGGGTCACAGAGAGTCAGATAGAGCTGAAATAACTCCACAACAGCAAGAACATAATAAATCAAGAAAAGTAGATTGGGGCTAGGTGGCAAAGGCTTCAAATGCCTAACAGTTTATATTAGATCCTAAAAGTTATAGCTATTGGAGTTTGATTAGGAATGTGGCATGGTGGGACCTGCCCTTTAGGGAAACACTTTGGCATCTTTGTAAAGGATGGATTGGCATAGGGAAAGGCTTAGGACACCATTTCAGTAGTCTGGTGAGAGGTGAGAGGGCCTGAACTAGGTCAGTGACTCTATGAGGAGAGAGAAGGGTAACATGGAAAGAGCTCTGGATCTGGAGACAAAGAGACCTGGATTCAAATCCAACCTCAGAGACTTGCTAGTTGTGTGATTCTAAGCCAGTCTCTTCACTTTTCTCTGCCTCCATTTCCTTATCTGTTTTTGTTGTTGTTCAATCATTTCAGTTGTGCCTTATTCTTGGAGACCCCATTGGTGTTTTCTTGGCAAAGACAGTAGGGTGGTTTATCATTTCCTTCTCAGATGAGGAAACTGAGGCAAACAGAGTTAAGTGACTTGCCCAGGTTCACACAACTAGTAAATGTCTGAGGCCAGTTTTGAAGATGTAAAATAGAGATTAAACAGCACTTAGCTCCCAGGGTTGTGAATCGATTTGTAAATCTAAAAATGTTATATAAGTGCTAACGAGTACTAATATTTTTTTTTGGAGGGGGAAGGCAGGGCAATGGGGGTTAAGTGACTTGCCCAAGGTCACACAGCTAGTAAGTGTCTGAGGTCACATTTGAACTCAGACTCCAGGACAGTGCTCTATTCACTTCCGACACCTAGCTGCCCCCCATTAACATCATTATTAAGAAGACAGATTTGAGAGGTGCTGTGGAGGTTGGAAAGATAAGATTTAGCAACTGACTGGATGTGTGAGGTAAGAGAAAGTAAAGAGTCAAGGATGATCCTGAGTTGGCAAAACTGGATCACCAGAAGCTTACTTGGAATGTAAGCTCCTTAAGGGCAGTCACTTGTGACCTTTCTTTTGCTGCTGTCCGGGTTTCATCAATCACCTTTAGGCAAAGTCTTTAATTAATTGAAATTGAGAATCCACCAAAAGATAAAGGAGAGGTAGGCAATGGGCTTGAGCTGCCAGTCAATATTTCCTAAGGTTATTATGTGACCTCAGGCACTGTGCTAAAGGCTGGGGAGACAAAAAAAGTCTAACTTTTCTCCACCATCCACATCTCCCTTTCAGCTTCTTTTTGAGTTGGATTGTAAACTCCTTGAGGGCAGGGATTGTCATGCTTTTCTATCCCCAGCACTTAGCCTGGGGCCTGTGCTATTGTAGGCACTTTATAAATGTTTATTGACTCTGTGACTGACAAAGGAGAACTGGTGAAAAGAATTCCCTTGAAGAAAAGTTCGATCCAGAAAGATGGGAGCATCCTGAGAACGCTAACTGGTGGAGAGAGCCTACTCCATTGGTATTGTCGCTGCACTCAGAGTGAGTCACACAGGATGGGCGTGTCGACCTGCTTGCTAGGAGAGACTATCCGTAATCTTTGGAGTACAAAAAACATTTGCTGGTGGGGAGTGTGGGACACGTTGGGGGCGTAATTGGGAGAGCAGTACGCAGAATGTAAGGAGGGGGGACATGCGTGTGAGATGCTGTACCTTTGGTATGTTGTTTCTGGTAGCAAAGGAGAATTGCGTGGGGCTGTGGGAGTGGGGGGGAGGGGGAGCGGGATCATCCTGGGCGCCACCCCAAGTAGCTGGGGGCCACCTCTCTGCATTCTCTCTCCTCTTTAAGACCCCCTTGGGTCTTAATCGTGTGCCTATGGCAAGGCAGAAATTCGCTCTCCCTTCACTAGGGCATGAGGGTGGGCACTGAGCTCAGGACTGGGGGCATCGCATCAGAAGTACCAAAGGCCTGGAGATTCAGCAGGAGCACTTACCTACCTGCCGAGCCCAGGCCCGCCCCCACATGCCACCCAGCGGCTTTCAGAAAAACTACAGGTAGCCAGGCGGGTGGGTGGGTGACAGTTCGTTATTAGAGGCCGCGCCCGGCAGCCACTCGCACACTAGGCACCCCAGCCCAGCCTCACGCCACTCGCAGGAGCATTTGAACTCTTGAAGAGCCACGTGTGCTCACTTCACCCAATTAACCTGCCTTGCCTTGACTGAGTTTGGGGCGAGGTGGGGGAGGGGGAAGAAGGGGAGGTGTCCTCGAGTGGAACTGTACAAAATGTAGGGAAGCGCCGAAGATGAGCTTAAGGTCAAGGAAGCCCTCTCTCAGAGTAAGAGTACCCAGGGTATCCTTTTAAGGAAGACAATGGTGTCTCCTCCCAAAAAAGCCATTACCTTTCGGTCTGATCCCCCTCAAAGGTATGACTTTGGCCACTAGGGTAAAGAAAAACTCCCCTTAATTTTTTTCTTGTTTCTTTTTATGTTATTTTTTTGTTGTTTGCAGAGGGAAAAGGTAGGGCAATTGGAGTGTAATGGAAATGCAAATTTAAAGATCTTCCCTGCCCCTAGCTTGGGTGCACCTGGAGCCTGTGGTGGGAGGCTTGTTTTTCAGGAAAGCCCACACCTTGATACTTTGTGATTGGGCAGTGGGTCTAGGAAGTTGTTACAATCTCTGAGCCAGGAGAAGGCTATATAAGCCCTGAGGAGAGGCTTTGCTTTGGGGCTCACTTTGAGAAGTGGTGTGTGATTTGACCAGAAGAGACTAGGGGAAGCCGTTGTTGAGACACCCCCCCCCCCTCCCCCGGCTTTGAAAACCCAGATGTTGATGCTTCTCTCTCTGGTAACTGTGATTGTGATTTGGTATTGATGTATGTAATATTGGGACAGTTTGGAAGCCTGTCTATAACTCTGAAGTTCTGTAACTCTGAAGTTTGGGGTGCTGACCTTTTTCCCCTGAACTAGGCAATGTGTGTTTGTTTGATTAAAGTAAGCTTGTTAACCCATTTTGAGTTGCTTTCCTTTACAAAAGCAGCTACCCTGGGGATATTGGGGTGCTTGCCGCTACATGGAGTTAAGTGACTTGCCCAAAGTCACACGTCTAGTTTTTTTGTGTTCCGTGTCTGAGGTCGAATTTGAACTCAGGTCCTTGTGACTCCAGAGCTGGTGCTCTATTCACTTGCCCGCCTAGCTGCCCCTTTTTTTTCTTGTTTCAAGAAGAATATGGTTTGAATCCTGCCTCAGAGATGCTGTATGACCATGGGCAAATCACATGGACTCCTCTGAGCTTCAGGGTGCAACTCTACAAAATGGGTGTAATAATAGCATAACTCTCAAAGTTGTTGAGAGTCATAGAGGAAATCGTGTATAAAGGCGCTTTGCAATCCTTAAAGGGCTGTATAATGACAGCTGTTATTACTTGCAGGCTTCTCCCGGGAACCAAATGAGAACAAATCAAAGCTCTCCATAAAGTCAGCCGTTATGATTGTCTTTCAGCCCACTCCAAATACTTTACTGTCAAAGGCAAAGGGCAAAAGTTTTGTAAAAAGAGACCAACACTATGTTTAGAAATCAAGCTCATTCATTACAGCCAGGCAGCCAGGAGACACTAACCAGCTCCCACCCATATTCCTTTACAAAACTTTGAACTTTCCAGAAGTCCAAAGAAAAGGCACACAAGAACACTTTCTGGTCCCAGGGTAAGTTTGAGACAGCTCCATTAAAATGCTTGTTGTGTTTTTTTTTTTTTAAAGGAAATGATGTTAATAACTTTTAGTGAAAGTAAACTCTTACAATTTTCCAGTCCTAGAGAATAAATATCACATCCCATCAATATCCATTATCTGGTGAAAAGAAATGCATGGTACCCATTCTTCCTCTTGGCTGCTTCAAGCTGAATACTTAGCATTATTTATTAATACAAAGTAGCATTTCTCATGCAGTAAACATCATTGCTTAGATATGTGCTGTTCTCACAGCAGGGAGGGAGGCGGTACCAGCAGAGATCTCAGTCGTATGAAATGTCATCAATTTTAAAAAACAGGATCATGGAGACCACCATGGCTGCCATCTGAAGAGGGAGAAGAGCACAGCAAGACCATCTTCAATGTTGGGTTTCATTTGGACTTGGAAATTAGCCTAGAATTACATTGGAATATTCTTGGAAAATGTATCCTACACAACAAAGAGAGTCAACCTCCACCCTTAGCAATTTTCTATCTCAATCCATTTCCATCTGAATTCAAACCCCACAAGCCTGCTGAAACTGGTCTCCAAGGTGACTGATGGCTCTTAACTGCTGAATCCAATGGCCTTCTCGTTTTCTGGACATCTCCATATTTTTTGATACTATTGGCCCTCCTTCTTCCTAGACTTTCTCCTCCCTTGGCTTCCCTGACATTTCTCCCGCATCCTTGTTCTCTTTCTACCTGTCTGATCCTTCTCAGGCTCCTCTGCTGGACCATTATCCATCTTCCAACAGGCTCTGCCCTTATAACTCTTCTCTCACTACACTTTCTCTTGAATTGCTAATCAGCTCCCGTGTCTCATCTTGAGGCTTCTGTATATCCAGCCTCAGTCTCTCTCCTGAGCCCCAGTTCTGTCTCATCATACACCTGCTGGTTAGCTCCTCCTTGACTTTCCTCAAACATTCCAAACTCAACATGGCTAAAATGAAAGTCGTTATGTTTTCCTAATCTTGCTCTTCTTTCAGATATTTGTATGTCTGAGTCACCACCTTCCCAGTAATCCCGATTTGCAATCATCCCTGACCCACCCTTCTCACCCACAGCTCCCAAATCCAAGCTGTTGCCCAATTCCATTGATGTTAACACTACAATACATTTCTGTATCCATTCCCTTTTCTCCAGTGTCTCCAGTCAGGGAGACACCTTCATCAGGCCTTCATAATTTCTCACCTAGACTGTTGTAGTACTTCCCTAATTGGACTTCCTGTTTTAAGTCTCTCCCCTCCTCAAATACATCCTCTACACAGCTGCCATCACCGCCCCCCTCCCACCCCCCCCACCCCCCCACCCTCCCACCCCCACCCCCACTAGCTCCTCCTCCACTCCAGGTAATGATAAAAAGGTGGCCCTTCTTGCTAAGGCAAATCCTCTACATGTACCTGATTCCATACCTTCCTGTCTTCTCCAGCAGATTGCCCCCACTATCATCCCCACTCTTTTTTAAATACTCTTATCTCTCTTGGTTCCTTCCCTGATGCCACAAACACTTCAGAGCCTCTTTCATTCTTAAAAAACTCACCAGATCCTCCTCTTGACTCTAACATCCTCTTTTCCTTCCCCTGCCCGTTCCCAGTCATACTTCTTAAAAATGTTGTCTACACTCAGTTCCTCCACTTCTTCTTCCATCTTACCTCATTCTCTTCTGAAATCTGGCTTCCAGCCTCATCATTCAACTGCAACTGCTCTCTCCAAAGTACTGGAGATCACTTAATTGGCAGATCTAATGATGTTCTCCCAGTTTTCATCATTGAGCTCTGCAGAAGCTGACATGGTTGACCACCTTCTCCTCTTGGATACCTTCTCCCCTCAGATTTTCATGGCCCCGATCCTTATTGGTTCTTCTACCAGGCTGACTATTCCATCTCTGTCTCCTTTGCAGGGTCACCATCCTGCTTCCTAACTCTGGATCTACCCCCCAAGTCTGTATCCTGGACCATCTTCTCTTTTCAATCTCTAGATTTTCCATTTCTGCAATCTCACCAGTTCCCATAATCACCTCATACCAATGATTCCCACCTCCGTACATCCATTTGTACTCTCTTTTAAAAGTTCTAGTCTCACATTACTGCCTCTCAGACCTTTCCATAGATATTTATTGTTGTTATTGAGTTATTTCAGTCATGTCCAACTCTCTGCTGGACACAATTTGGGGTTTTCTTGGCAAAGATACTGGAGTGGTTTGCCATTTCCTTCTCAAGCTCATTTTACAGATGAGGAAACTGAAACAAACAGGGTTAAGAGACTTGGCATAGCTAGAAAGTGTCTGAGGCCATGTTTGAACTCCAGGCCTGACCCTCCCTGACCCTTCTCTCAATCTTAATGTGTCCATAGTAGAGCTCATTATCTTTCCTCCCAGACCTCTCTCCTTCTTCCTAATCCCCCTATTTCTATTAAAGGCACCTTCCAATCAGTTAGGCTGAGACTCAATGCTGCTAATTGTACATGTATAACCTATATCAGATTACTTGTGCCCTTGGGGAGGAGAGAGGGGAGGGGGAAGGGAGAAAAATTTGGAACTCAAAAATCTTATTTAAAAAAATGAATGTTGAAAATGTTTGTTTTTGGGTTTTTTTTTTTGCTTTTTGGAGGGCAGTTGGGGTTAAGTGACTTGCCCAATGTCACACAGCTAGTTTTTTTTGTGTTAAGTTTCTGAGGTCAGATTTGAACTCAGGTCCTCCTGACTCCAGGGCCGGTGCTCTATTCATTGCGCCATCTAGTTTCCCTGAAAATGCTCTTTACATGCAATTGGGAAAATATAAAATACTGTTTGCATAAAAAATAAAACTCTCACTTAAAAAAAAAATTCATTGTCTTAGCCTCCTCTCTCTTTCACCCCACCTCCAACCATCAGTTGCTGAATACTATGTATTCCACCTCCACAACATCTCTGTGAGAGATGTCCCCTTCTCTCCATGTACAGCCTCCATCACAGTTCATGCCCTCATCACCTTTCACCCATACCAGTTCCAAGAGTCTAATAATTGTCTAGTAACCTCACCTACATCTTCTCCCCTCTCCAATCCATCTGCCACATAGCTGCCAGATTATTCTCGAAGTACTGGTCTAACTAGTTTGAACCTTTCTCTTCCCCTTCAAAAAGCCCCAATAATTCCCTCTACCTCTGAGATCAGGCACAAGTTTGACTGTCATTGAGAACCCTGCACAGGTGAAGCAGTAACAATGCTGGAAAGTCTGACACCAATTGTCTTTTCCAGGACTGTTGCACAGGGCTCTTCTTCAGATATGCTGGGTTCTGGGCAAATCAGTTTGATTGCTGCTGTTCATACATGACATTCCACCTCCGGTATCTGCCCCCTTCCTTAGGCTGACCCCTCTGCCCAGACTACTCCTCCTGCTCGTCTTTATCTCCCCAGATCCCTAGCTTGGGCCACACCTGAGGCCACATAAGATTTATCCCCAATCCCTGCCAAAATAATAAGCTATCTATCTCATATATATGTATATGCATGTGTGTATGCATGTATGTATATATACTTAGAGAGTATTTACCTATCTGTGTACATATTGATACTCTCTCAATAAAATGTAAGCTCCCCGAGGGCAGGAACTACTTGGTTTTTATCTTACCATCCCCAACATTTAGCACAGTATATATACATAGCAAGGGCCTAAAAATTCTTGTCGAATGAGTGGATGAATGAATGGTCCTGCACAGCTAGGAAAAGCCACCAGTACAGGCTGGTTTAGAGAGGCTGATCACCAGAGCGTTGACTGCCAACTGATGAAGGTTTTAGTTTCAGCAGCTTCTAGGAAGAACCATGAACTCTGTTGGTGAAACTGGTGAAACTGCAGATCATGGAATCACAGGTGTTGAAATGCAAGGGACTTCAGAGGGAATCAAGTCCAACCCAGATGAGGAAACTGAGGCATATAGGTAGGAGATGGTAGAGATAAGATTCAAACCCAGATCCTCTGACTTCAGTATGCTTTTCATCATACCATGTTGCCCCCTTCTGGTTTTTCAGGTATGTGACTGTATATCTTGCTGCTCCTTTAGTTTAGGCAGAATGTGAGCCCCTGAATATTAGAGTAGTAAAGCTCAGGGAGACGCAATAGACTCTTTTAAATAATAAGGCAGCTAGGTGGCACGGTGGATAGATTGTCTGGTCTGGAATCAGGAAGATTCATCTCCCTGGGTTCAAATCTGGCCTCAGACACTAGCTGTGTGATCCAGGGCAAGCCTGTTTCCTCATCTGTAAAATGAGCTGGAAAAGAAAATGGCAAGCCCCTCCTTGGCCAAGAAAACCCCAAATGGGGTCACATAAGAGTTGGATGAGGGGTGGGTAGGTGGCGCAGTGAATAGAGCACTGGCCCTGGAGTCAGGAGGACCTAAGTTCAAATCCAGCTTCAGACACTTAACACACAAAAAAAACAACTAGCCGTGTAACCTTGGGCAAGTCACTTAACCCCAATTGCCCTCCAAAAAATAAACAAAAACAAAAAAAAGAGTTGGATGCAACTGAAAGATGACTGAACAACACAAAATAATAGTTTTTCTCTTTGGTTTTCTTGAATTTTTTGTTGTTGTTCTTGTCTGTTTTCTTTCACAACATAACTATTATGGATATGTTTTACATGACTACACATGTATAACCTATAATGAAATGCTTGCCTTCTCAATGAGGGGGGTGAGGAGGGAGGAAGAAAGAAAGATTAGAACTCAAAGTTTTAAAGACAAATGTCAAAAATTGTCTTTACATGTAACTGGGGGAAGATAAAATATCAAATAAAGAAGAATAATTTGTCTTCCACAGGGACCATTTTGATTTTTTGTAATTCCACGTAATCTGGCCTATTTCTCTGTCCCTGAGAGGTTGTCTGCCCTGATGTGAAGCCTTAACCTATGCCCCAATTGCTGCTCTTTCAGTATTACTGAAAAATTCATAACTACAAGGCAGAACATAAGTGAGTACCATTCCTCAGGTGTCCAAATTAAATATACCTTCAAAATTTCCTTTAGCAATCACAAACAAAACTTTGCCAAATGTGAGAAGAAAATACATGCCTCAAAGACTAAAATTCCCAGCCCAACACCTCCAATCAACTTTCCATTTTCTTTCAGGGACTCGTTCAGTTTATTTAAGCATCCCTAGGATTAAAAAAGAGAGAGAGAGAGAACAGATCAATACCTTCCCCATGACCCCCAAGCAAATCATAAGACATTTGATTTTGTTTTCTAACAGGTAAAAGCAATTAACAATACTTAAAGTATGTTTTAAAATCTAAATTGTCTGATACCAACAAAGCCCTAACTAGTAATTTTTCTATGAGGTTAATATGGAGTTGACACATATGGGAAGGAGTCAGATCTTCCAGAATATAAGATAATTTCTTAGAGTTTGATGTGCACGCAGCGTGTCTGAACGCCACACATTGAGAGATGAATTCCTTCTTGCCCACCTTAAGCCAAGAGGCTAGCCCAGGCCATTCCAGGGTCAACTTTTGCCTCTTGCCACCCTTGAGCGACCTTTTTTATGGACCTAATTTTGCCCCTGCATCTGCTTCAGATGCCCCACTAACTGAGCTTCGGACTCATCCTTCTGAACTTTTCCTCCATCTCCTCCCCACTTTCCCACCTCAAACCAGGAAGCCTTAAGTCAGCTTGCCCACCCAGCTAATTAATCTGTTAATAAACAGCAGAGTCCAGACCAGGGAAAAAGGTACAGCCTGGGAAGGCTAAGAGGGTCACCACACAATCTTTTCTTTAAAAAAATTGCTTTATTAGAAACTTAGTATTACGTGCTTACCTTCTTGGAATCATCAATGCCAGACTCCTGGCAAGGTGAATCATTTTTGCAGCAAAATTTAGGATAGAGGCCACCAGTTTGATTGTGGTATCTAGAGCCACTGAAATCAGTATAGTTATGGAATCCACAGCAGCGCAGCTAAGAAGAAAGAAAACTAATTTATCAGTCCTGAACTTCTCAGATAGAGCTGAGCCTTGTTTACCTGGAGCAATATCTATTACTAAAATCCCCATCTGGATAGATACATTATTAGTAAGAGAGAAGGGAATAAGCATTTCTTTAGTGCCAGTTTTATAAATATTATCTCATTTGATCTTCACAAAAACCCTGTTACTATTCCTCCAATTTTACAATTGGAGAAACTGAGGCAGATAGCAGTCAAGTGAACTTGCTCAGGGTCACAGAAGTAAGAGTCTGAGGCTGCATCTGAACTCAAGTCTTCCCAACTCCAGACCTGATTCTCTATCTACTGTACCACCTTGATGCCCAATAGCCCTTCTCATTTGTATAAGGTTGAAACTTTTCTAAGTGTTTTCCATTTATCATTTGTTCTCTTATCTGCCCCTCATTATAAGGTAGCCAAGGTCAGAATGATTATCCCCAATTTCTAGATTATGAAACTGAGTCCAAGAGAAGGTAAGTGGAGTTACCATCATGTGATACAGCATCATAGAATTGGAAAAGGTTTGAGAGATCCTTAAGTCCAACCTGGTTTTATTGTTCAGGAGACTGAGTCTCCATTAGGTGAAATGACTCTGCCCAGACCACACAGGAGGTAAGTGGCAAGGTAGGGATTCAAATTTGGGTCTCCTAACTCCCAGTCCAGTGCCCTATCTGCTTCCACCACCACCCTCCTTCCTGATAACATCATAGTCCCTGAAATAAATCAGCTGTATAATGTCAGCCCTAACTCATGAGGCCTGGACTCCTTTCTCTCAGCTTCAATTAGGAAAGTATTCTACTGCCTAAGGGGCTTTTCTTATGATGCCAACCAGGCTGGTTATCGAAAAGAGGATTTTTGTTTTCATTTTTCCAGTAGGGCTTCTTCCATAAGTGTCAAATGGCCTTTCCAGGTCAGGCAGGCAAAGTCCATCCATTCCTGGCCACCAGAGAGCATCTCTTGGAATGTCTTGGCTTACCTCCTTCATGGTGACATTCCACATTCTTGTGATTTCTTTTTCCTTGTTATAGGACTTTTGTAGTGTGTCAACTGCCCAAGAATCAATGTGTGTGAAGAGCACACTTGCCTAGAACGAAGGTATATAACTTTCCGTGATTATATGCATGGTGATATATATTGGCTATAAACTAACATCTCAACCAGCACTCAGCACAGTGCTTTCAAACAATAGGCATTTAATAAATGAATTGAATTGAAACAACAGTGCATCCTTTGCAAGCCAGAGAGCTCAGTAGTTCAGTTCTCTGCTCAATTCCACAGATAAGTGCTTCCTGTGCTAGGCTCTGGGGTCACATAGACAAACACAAAATATTCCTAAGCCCTCAAGGAGCTTACCCTCTACTGGTAAGAACCAAGATTTATACAAATAAGGAAATTAAAATATATATACAGAGTAAGCATAAGGTAATTTCAGAGGGAGGAAGAATGCTAACATCTAGGAGATCATAAAAGGTCCATGGGAAGACAGGGATTAAGAAATAGGTAAGTAACCATAAATGATAACAGCTTAATTCAATGATGATTTTGTTGAACATATATTCTGTAAGCAGCCATGCATTAGATAATAATAGCTAACATATATATCTTTAAGGTTTGCAAAGTACTTTAGAAAGGCTATCACATTTTAACCTCACAATGACCCGGGATGTAGGTACTATTATTTTCCCATTTCACAGATGAGGCAACTGAGGTTGCCTTTTTATTCCACCAAAACTTCTCTCTCCAAAGTTATCAATGACCTCTTAGTTGACAAATCCAAAGGGTCTTTTCTCGGTTCTCATTCTTCTTGACCTTTCTGCAGCCTTTGACATGGTTGATCACGCTCTCCACCTTAATACTCTCTTTCCTAGTTTTTTGGGACACCATCCTCTCCTAGTTCTTTTCCTACCTATATGACCTTTCCTACTCTATTCTTGGCTGGATCCTCATGTAATTGTAATTACTTAGTAATTAGTAATCTCATCAACTCCCATGGATTTAATGACTATTTCTATGCTGATTATCCTCAAATCTGCCTTTCCTGCCCCAATCTGTCTGCCAACTTCCAGTCTTGTATCTCCAACTGCCATTCAAACATCTCTAACTGGATATCCAATAGGCTTCTTAAATTCAATATGTCCAAAGCAGAACTCATTATCTTTCCCCCTAAAACTTCCCCATCTCCTACTTTCCCTGTTAGTGTAGAGGTCAACACCATAATCCCTGTCCCTCAAACTCACAACCTAGGAGTCGTTCTGGATTTCTCACTATCTCTCATCCTCCATATCCAACCTATTGCCAAGTCCTGTCAATCTCACCTTCACAGCAGCTCCCAAATATGCCCCCCAGAACACTGGCCCCCTCTTGGTACAGACCCTCATCACCTCATGCCTGGTTTATTACAATAACCCAGTAATGTGTCTGCCTGCCCCAAGTCTCTCCCCATTCTGTCCTCTATTCAGACCTAAACATAGGTCTGATCATGTCATACCCCACCCCCCATTCAATAAACTCCAGTGACTGGCTCCCTATCATCTTCAGGAGCACATAGAAAATTCGAGATGGGAAAATTTCCTATCAGAATTGTCCAAAGGGGATTTAAAACCCTTCATAACCTAGCCCCTTTCTATCTTTCCAGTCTCCTTACATCTTAACCTCCCAGCACATACTCCTTGGTCTGGTGATACTGGCTTACTGACTGTTCCACAAACAAGACACTCCATTTCTCATCTCCAGGCACTCTCTGGCTGTCCCCATGCCTAGAATGCTGTCACTTCTCCCCTCTGACTACTGGCCTTTCTGGCTTCCTTTAAGTCCCAACTAAAATCCCACCTTCTACAGGAAGCCTTCCCCGATCTTTAATTCTACAGCCGTCCTTCTTTTAATTAATTATTTCCTATTTTTATTATTTCCTGCATATATCTTGCTTTGTGTATATTTGTTTGCATGTTGTCTCCTCCACTAGACTGTAAGCTCTTCAAGGACAAGCATTGACTTTTGACTCTCTTTGTATCCCTAGGGCTTAGCATAACACCTGGCACATTTTTATTGTCAAGTTGTTTGTTTTTTTCAGTTGAGTCTGACTCTGTGACCTTATTTGACAAAGATACTGAAGCGATTTGCCATTTCCTTCTCTGGTTCACTTTACAGATGAGGAAACTGAGGCAAAAGAGGTTAAATGACTTGTTCATGGTCACACAGCTAGTTAGTGTCTGAGGCCAGATTTGAACTCAGGAGATGAGGCCAGGCACTCTCTCCATTTCTCCACCCAGCCTGGCACAAAGTAGGCACTTAATAGCTGTTTATTGATTAACATGAAGTGACTTGCTCAGGGTCATACAGCTAGTAATTATCTGAGGCCAGATTTGAACTTGGGTCTTCCTGGCTCCAGGTTCAGCACTCTGTCCACCACACCATCTAGCTGGGTATTATGAAAGATCCAGAAGCCCTCAGTGAGCTCCCAGTCTGGCCAGCAATGCTAGATTCCCACAGAACCACATACTAACAGAGCTAGTACGGACATGGAAGATCATGTGGTCCACCTTCCTACTGCACAGTAACTTTTTTTTTTTTTTTGGAGGGCAACTGGGGTTAAGTAACTTGCTCAAGGTCACACGGCTAGGTTTTTGTTTGTGTGTGCTTAAGTGTCTGAGGCCGGATCCGAACTCAGGTCCTTCTGACTCCAGGGCCGACACTCTACTCACTGCGCCACCTAGCCGCCCCTACAGTAACTTATTTGAACATGACAGAGAACCTCAGAGGGGCTGAATGCCCTAGAATTCAGCCACATTATAGAGCTTAATGCTCATACTCTTTTCAGAAAAACCCCATGGAACTCTGAGTTCATAAGAGGTAACATCTAGTCCAACCTCCCACCCAATGCAGGAATATCCTCAGGACAGGGGATTTTAACCGGTCTTTGTGTCCTGTATCATGCAGGCAGTCCATTGAAGCCTACAGACCCATACTTAGAATAACCTTTTTTAAATGCCCAAAACAAAACACATCAGATTAGAAAGGAAGCCAATTATACTGAAATACAGTCATCAAAAAATTTTTTTAAGTTCCCAGACCCCAAATTAAGAGCCCCTGCTCTATCTACAGCCTCTTTGTCAGCACAGCAGGGGAGCTGAGCTGTGGGAATAAGAAGACAGCAGCTGCTACCCATTGTCCTTACAAAGCAATTGTCCTGAATTTCCTATCTGGAGGTTGCTTATAGGCAGCATGTAAAAAAGCAGGGAGAGCCTGGGCTTCTGAAATGGTTTTCACTAAACAGTTCTTTATACTATAAAGCTGGTTATGTGGGGAAGGAGGTGGTGTCTAAGTGAGTTAAAAGTAAGTTCCTTTTGTAGCAAAGAACTTTTCTTCCCAGCTCTGAGGGTGTTCTTTGACAGCTTTCTCTATTTGTATTTGAGTCTGATGGTGTGTGTCTGTCTGTGTGTGTGCCTGTGTGTGTGATGTGTGTCTCTGTGTATGTGTATGTGTGTTCTATGCATTGGGCAGTATTGCTAGATCGGTACAAACAACACCAATGAGTTTGGATGATTATGATTCTAGAGACAGCCATGTTCTGGACAACATTTTCTGAGTCCTTCCCTGTTCCCTTAGTGCATCTGCATTGGAGGCTGGGGGACCTTGACATGGTGCTTGAATCCCTCCAAAGATGGAGGCATTTGATGCTTATTGAACAGCTTTGTTATTACAAAGCTTTTCCTTGTATGGAGCTGAAATCCACTTTCTTATTGGTCCTAGGTCTGAACTCCTAAATCATATAGAATATCACCTTCTCTTCCAAAGATACACCTTCAGTTTTTGAAGACAGCACTCATGTATCTCCAAAGCCAGGATAATCAAATTTAAGAATTGGAAGAGAGATGTATGAGGCTATCTTGTCCATGCCATATTTGGAAATAAATCTCCATTATGACACACCCCATTATAACCTACTTTCCAACACCTTCCAGGTTCTGCTTGCAAATCTCCAGGGAGGGGGAACTCACTGCCAACTGAGGCAGCCCATTCTATCTTTGGACAACTCTGATTGTTAGGAAATTTTCCCATACATCAAGCTTAAATTTGCCTCTTGATAATTCTCATTTATTACTCCTATTTCAGCCCTCTGGCACCAGTCTCTCTTCAAAAAAAATTAGATCTTTAAGAACTTAAAAAGAACTCTCATGTTTCTTCTATTGACCAAATATTACTTCATTTCCTTCATCTGACCTTCACATGGCATGGCCTGGAGGTCCTTTACTATCCTGCTTCTGAGCATACTACAGCCAATCAATGTCCCTCTTAAACTGTGTTACCCAGAAATGAAGGGATCAACCCAGATGGGGTCTGGCCAGAGCAGAGTATGGCAGGACTGTCACCTCCCTATTCCTGGAAGGTAGCCCAAGATTAGGTTTGCTCTTTTGGCCACCATATCACAGCATTGGCTCATATTTACTTTCCAGTTGACTCAACCCCTGGATATTTTAAAGATACACTGCTGTTGACTATTTTCTTTAGGTTTTGTTTTTTTCTTTCTCATAGTCCCCCCCCCCCCCATTCATTCTAATTCTTCTATACACAACACAACTAATGTGAAAATATGTTTAATAGGAATGTAAATGTAGAGCCTATATCAGATTGCATGCCATCTTGGAGTGGGGGAAGGAGAAGGAGGAGAAAATTTAAAACTTATGGAAGTGAATGTTAAAAACTAAAAATAAATTAATTTTTTAAAAAATAAGTACACTGCTGTCCAATACATTATCAAATAGGAATATTAACCTGCATACATCAGACAGAACACTAAACCTATGCATGGTATTTATGTAGCCTATAATTTTATCATTTTAATACCTAGACAAAACAGTATCTGATACATTCTTGTAGAATGTCCATATAATACAACATTCTGGCACACCTTACTTACAAGAGGTCACTAAGGTAGATTCCAGACTGGTTAGGACTACTGAAAAGTTTGAAGTGCTTCCAAAGTTAATTCATTTTCACATGATGGAATAAGCATACTGTGTTTGAACATCAGTAAGAGATCCCTTGGATTTATGCAGCAGCATATATTTCAGAGAATAAAACCACCTTGATGGTGATTAGACTACTTACTTTTAAACAAAAACAGATTTAATCAGAAACCTGGTATAATCCTAAAGAACTCTACTGTTAGGATGTTGGGAAAGATCTGCGTAGAATAGTCTTTCTGTTCTCTGTCCCACCTCCCAAACCTCCAAACAACTAGATTACTCAGAATTATGACAATCAGATACTGGCAAGGAAGAAAATGGTGATATGCTGGACAGAAACCACTTAAATGCCACGTGTTTTGATGATGTAGTATTTCCACAACTGTTTCTGTTTAAAACTAATAAAAATAAACATAAGACTTTCCAATAAAGAAAAGATATACTGCTATCTAACCATACATCTCCATCAGGTACTTGTGAAGTATGTTTACAAGGCTTTATACTTATCTCCATTAAATTTCATCTTATTAGACTTGGCCCAGAGTTCCAGCCCATCAAGATCTTTTCAGTCCCCAATTCTTCCACCCAGTGTGCTAATTATCCTTTTTGCTTTGTGTCATCTGCAAATGTGATGGTCACATCACCTATTATTTTAACTAAGTCATTGATAAAGATGTTAAACAGCACAGGGTCAAGTATAGATCCCAAGGGTACTCCACATCCTTAAGGGCTCTCCCTAGTTCCTTCACTTGTCCTCCAGGTGACATGTTATCTAGACCCTTCACCATTTTAGGAATGCCTTGTGCCTCCTAAACACCTTGCTTAAGGGACAGGAACTAGAAGCCAGATCAGCCAGAATCAGGTAGGCAGACATTATTACGTTGGACTTGACTTCACAGCTTAACTTCCCAACCTGGTACATGCTGAGTGTAGGCGACAAAATTGGCAAACCATAATTCAGACTGATGTAGACAGCCATTCACACCCTCCCTCACAATTTGATGACAAAACAGGCCAAGAAGACCTCAGACAAAGTACCACACAAATGCTACCTCAGGCTTGCAAGACTTCAGGCATCTCTCCCCCACAAGAGCTCCCCTCTCTCACTCCAACAGTCTTTCCCTCTCCACAAGTGTCCTATCACCACAATGTTCCTTTTTATTTTTATTTTATTTTTAATTCTGAATTTAAATATCAAAAAAGAGCATTGCCATATACACAGCAGAACACAACAAAAGAATTGCATGTGAAACCATAAATCTAAATTTCATGCTGCTTGCTTTGAAAAAATATACAATAATTCCATATTTTACTTTCAAAAGTGACCTGCTTATCTATGCTTCCTTCTGAACTTCCTTCTGTTCTTTTCCATGCATTTAAATTTTTTTTCAATGGCTTTCTCTCTCTTTTTTGATGTTACTACTATTAAGGTCATATCTCCTCCCTAATCCTCCCATTAAAAATTAAGAGAAATGAAAAAAAATTGAAACAATTAAGAATAGTCAGGTAAAACATTAAGAGTTAATACTATAATGTTTTCACTTAAAGTTTTTTCAATTTTTAAATCTTTTTTAATTAGTGAAAACCTACCTTCTCTCTCCTACCTCCTCCCCTCTTCCCATTGAGAAAGAAATAAAAACAAAATACCTGTTACAAAAATGTATAGCTAAGCAAAACAATCTTCCTACTAGCTATGAAAAAAAAAAGTATGTCTCAATCTGACTCCGAGCCCACATCCTCTCTGTCGGGGAGGTCAGTAGCATGTTCCATCAGTCCCCTGGAATTTGTGGTTGGTCATTGTATTGATCAGAGTTCTAAAGTCTTTCAAAGTGGCTTAAAACTTGGCATTATAAAGAAAAACAACTTTGAAAGTCTCACCCATTAGCCATGGACAAAAAATATACCTGGAATCTATCACTCCTATGTCAAGAGGCAAGTAACATGCCTCATTATAGATCCTCTGGAGGTACAGTAGATCACTGCATTGATCAGATTTCTTAAAGCTATCAAAGTTGTTTTTCTTTGTCCTAGTTTAAATAGTTCTGGTTCTACTCACTTCATACTGCATCATTTGATACCATCCAAGAAATAATCTTTTATAATTTCTTGTGGTAATATTCCATTATTTTCCTTTGCCACAATTTACTCCGTCATTCTACAAGTGATAGGCACCCCTTAACATTCCATTTTAATTCCCCTTCAGGATCAGAAAATTGATTTTGCTTGCAGCTATTCCCTCCTCAGAATTTTCCTCCCTCTTAACACCACCCTACCCATGCCTGTTTGTTTTCCTATTGAATTTGATATATTTCTACACCATGCTGTTCGTGTTTGTGTATATTGATCATGCTTTATTTCAGTTAAGTAGGTTAATCTGATACACAAAAGAGAATATTTACAAAGGGCTTAGTGCAGTTCTTTGCACATAGTAGATACTTAATAAGTGCTTATTCTCTCCCTTTCCTCACCTCTTATACTCCTTCCTCAAGTATTCCAATTACAAGAAATAGCAAGTCATACCCCATTCTTCCTCTACAGTAATTTATTCTATTTACCTTTCCTTTTTTCTTTCCCCTCTTAAAACCCTCAAACAAAACCAATCTACTGCCAGCACCTCTGTTTTTCTTATTTAATTCCTCCAAAACCCTTTGAAGACATTAAGGTTCTAAAGGAACACTTGTTTCTTCTTCCCCATTTAAGATGTTATCACTACATCATCATTACAATAAATTTACTTTTCTAAGTTTCATTATATGTTAGGATTTCAAATTCCTACTCAATTCTGGTCTTTTCATGAGAAATGCTTGGAAGTTCTCTTTTCCACTAAAGATTCATTTCCCCCTCTGTAGAGTTATATTCTACTTTGCAGGATAAGTTATTCTTCATTATAAGTTTATATCTTTTGCCTTTTGAAATGTTGTATTCCAAGATCTCCTTTGGTTTTAAGTAGAAGCTGCCAGGTCTTGTGGAATCCTAATTGGTTACTTGGTACATGAATTGTTTCTTTCTAGATGCTTGTGGTATTTTTTTCTTCAACTTTGGAGCTTTGGATTTTGCCTATGATATGACATTCTTGGGGTTTTTTCTTTTGTTTTATTTTCAGGTAATGATCAATGCATTTTTCTTTTGTTACTTTGCCTCTTGGTTCTAATAAATCTGAAGTTTTTGTTTAGTCTTGAAGTATGGTTTCCAGGCTTTTTTAAAATCCTGGTTTTCAAGGAGCCCATTGATTCTTAAATTCTAGGTTTTATATTTTCTTCTTTATTCAGTCTTTTGATTGATACTTCTTGTTGTCTCAATGAGCTATTGATTTGTTTGGTCTATTGCAGTTTTCAGGAATTATATCTCTTGGGTAAGGTTTACTACTTTCTCTTCTAAGCTATTTCTTCTCTTTTCAATTCTTTTCTCTATAATTTTTATTTCATTTTTAAATCTTTTGCTTCATTTCTTCTAGGTATTCATGTAGTCTTCATGGAGAATCTTGTTTTCCCCTTTGTTTGAAATTATTACAAGAGTTCTTATTTTGGTGGATCTCCGGATTGACAACAATCAGCCCTCTCTCATTCAAACAAAGTCAACTGCAAGCCAAATCATCATCGCCCTGATGTCATGGTCCTCTTCAATAATGAAGGACAAACACAACAATACAACAAGAATGATTTATTTGTAATGGTGTTTTCTTTGATTTACTCATATCTCCAGCTTTAGTTCCTAAATTATGCTACAACCAGTCTCTGTCCCCTGCAAGAATTTTGCATGGAGTGTTGGCACTGCTTGGCTCACATTAAGTCCCCTAAGATTCTGCATTGATGTCTTCTTGTCAGGTTTAGACCCCCTAGATCTTTGAGGCTCAGAATGCTGTATCTTCAGTGCCCTCTCTCATACCTCAGGACAGGATGCTAGTGACATAGGAGTCCCTGGGCTCCTGGGCTGTTCACATCAGCACTGCTCTGGTTTTAACCATTCCTGGGGCTTCCAAGGTCTCCACTCTAGAGCTTTATGGCCCATCCTGGGGCTTTCTTAGGGGACCTTCTACTGTCATTGCCTCTGAACCTAGAATGTCACAGTCTGCATATGTCCTTGGTCTGTTTCTGTTTGCACTGGGAGGTATGTAGGCTTGTTTGACTGTGCCAGCACTGAGTTTTCTGGCTTCCCCCATTGAGTTTGCCTGCTACACCCTGTTCTGTTGCTCTTGAGCTTCTGGCTGATTTTTATGTAGTTCTGGAGTGGATAAAGTCACTTAATATAATATCTTACTATGTTATATTATTCAATCTAGTACAAATAATTTCAAGGTTTTGCTGGAATAGGTATGTGAGAGCTTCATGATCTGCCACTGTTCAGGAAGCCATTTTGTCCAGAAGTCTGCACCATACTTTCCCCACACAAAACTTTCTCACCATTTTAATGGCTACCTTTTGTGATAGTAAAACATTGGAAACAAAGTGGGTGCCAGTTGATTGAGGAAAGACTGAACAAATTGCAATTTAAGAATATCATACCATATGAAATAATGAATAAGAGAAAATCAGAGAAACATAGAAAGACTCATATGAGCAAATGCAGAGTGAAATAAGCAGATCTGGAGAAACAATATACACAATGACTACAGTAATATAGATGAAAATAAGACTAAAAGGCAGTGAGAGTGACTAATTACAATAACATATATAAGGAAATTTATAACCCAGAGGACCTAGCTTAGAACATTAATTCATTTCCATTTTTAAAAGTTTAAGAGACAAATACATTGGAGAATAAATTACCACCCAGACACATAAAATAATAATAAAAATGGCTGCGTTCTGCTTCCATCACCACTCATAACAACTTCCTGGCACTTCCAAATACCTTTGCTGAAATTCTGGTGCAATTTGTCATGCCATTCTTTAGCTGTTTCCTTAGAACTTTCCCCCACAGTAGGCCCCTTCACCTCCCAGACTTCCAACATCCCAATGTCTTGATTCATAATCTTAGTCACAGCCCATCTCCTCACAGCTAGCCTTCCATAAGAACTTTTAAGGCATGTCAACCTTGAAGAACATATAAGAAAATGCAAATGCACTATCCCCTCTCTTTTTTTTCATTAGTGAGGCACTATGAAGGTGGAACATTACATATACTGTTAAGTTTTGTTGAATTGCTCCTTACCCCCACTCTTTTTTATTATGAGACATAGCTTATTGGGAAGGTGGGAGGATATTTTCAGAAATTAAGTTGATGTAAAAACCAAGAGATTTTAATTAAATTTTTAAAAAATTTAAAAAGAGATATGGGGTATAGTCTTCCCACTCTTAGCAGAAGTTAAAACTAAACTCTGAACACTTACAATTGAGGAGAAGACCAGGATGATTATAGCACTTGCCATCTTGACCAGGAAAATGATCAATATAATGATGAAGAACTAGAAGAAAAGAGATCTGGTCACTGCTATTGGTCACACATTGACTTCTAGGACCACTATAGTAGTCCTATGAGTCCTACTCATTGGTAGCAATGTTTCTGAATAAATAAGAAAAATATATCCATTGGCCAATTCCTTAATGTCTCAGTTGGTCTCTTGAGTAACACCATTCCTACCTAGATTCTGGCATCAGTGAAGCCAAATAAATAGCAAGCATTTCCTTGCCCTAAACTTTAAAAGAAGCCTTGAATTTATGGAAGGCCACAGGGATGAATATAGGCAATTCAAAAATGACAATGGTCATTAGAGAAAGAAAGGGCTTACCTTCTTATTACATGTTCTCACCCAAAGCAATAACTAGGAACTTTTGTACCTGGATCAAGAGGCATAAAACATGCCCCCAAATCAACTTTTGTGTGCAAAGTGTTTTGTAAGTGTGTTCATATAGTTCTGGGTTCATCTTGGCAGGTAGACTCCCAAATATTTTATATTGTCTACAGTTACTTTAAATGGAATTTCTCTGTTATCTCTTGCTGCTGGGCTCTGTTAGTAACATGTAGAAATGCCAATGATTTCTGTGGGTTTGTTTTATATCCTGCAACTTTGCTAAAGTAGTTAATTATTTCTAGTTTTTTAGTTGCTTCTCTAGTATTCTCTACCATCATATCACCTGCAAAGAGCGATAGCTTTGCTTCCTCATTACCTATTATAATTCCTTCTATTTCTTTTTCTTCTTTTATAGCTAAAGCTAATATTTCTCATACAATAGTAAGAATGGGGATAATAGACCTCCTTGTTTCACCCCTGATCTTACTGGAAATGCTTCTAGTTTATCCCCATCACATATCCCCACTGCTGATGGTTTTAGATAGATAGATGGTATTTATCATTTCAAGCAAAACTCTATTGATTCCTATGTTCTCCAGTGTTTTTAATAAGAATGGGTGTTGTATTTTTTCAAAAGCTTTTTCTGCATCTATTGAGATAATCATATGATTTATGTTCATTTTTTATTGATATAGTCAATTATGCTGATAGTTTTCCTGATACTGAATCAGTCCTGCACTCTTGGTATAAACCCCAATAGGTCATAGTATATTATCCTAATGATAAGTTGCTGTAATCTCTTGGATAATATTTTATTTTAAAATTTTACATCTATATTCATTAACTTTCTTTATCTGTTCAAATCAACTTTTCAAAATGAATTTTGGATTGGGGGATTGAGGGAAGGAGAACACTGAGAAGTGGAGGAGAGGGCAGGTGCCAGTCTAGTGAGTATCTCAGCTGAGCATGGCCACTGTGGAGAAAAAAGCATGGTCTTTCGAGCCCTATTTTGACTAATTATTTTTGCTAAGTAGGCACTAAGTTTAGTTGTTTCCATGAAGGACCATAATTGCTACCAGTATCCTCTAAAAGTTCAGCACCTGGAGCAAAGCCTCAGTTGCCCCCTCCTCGTTACAGCTCTGCTTGCACATACAAGGTCCAAAGATGATGCTATTCACTCATCTTCCCTGTGACACATTATTGTGTTATTCCTCTAGCAGGAGAATGAGCTACATTGACTCATCCTCACTCTGGGAACCTATGAGAAAAGTAGCTGCTTGACCCTAGCAGGGCTTGGGCTTAATGACAGTTCCTCTGCCCAAAGCTACTTAGGAATGGAACCCAGAACTTGCTACCAAATGTTAACCAGGTTCAAATATGCTGAATTTTCAGACCCAACATCCTCCTTCTACCTACCAGCAATAGCAGGCCTTTGTTTTCCCTCATGGCTCCCCAGCAGCCCAAGATTCCCAGGAACAAGAGGATGCTGCCGATGATGATGCAGAGATATTTGACAACCACCAGCTGAGTGAATGGTGAGACTGTAGCCCCCAGATGGTCAACAAAGGAGCTTCCATTTATTTTCAAACACAAGCCAATTCCCAAGAGTCCCAATCCCCCAAACTGGGGAGGAGAACAAGGGTGAAAATGGCAGGGGGAGGGGAGAGAAGGCTTTTATTAGTATTTTGATACCATAGAAAGAATTATCTTTATCAGAAAACTTCCTATCTATGTCCAGCTCTACCTCCTTCAACTCCTGGACTAGGGAAATTTTCCTTGCTTCCCTGGATTGGCATTTGGAAGCAGAAGTGGTGACTAACTGTCTAGGTGTTCCCAGGGTGTTGGCTGCTCTCAACAGGCCAGAGAAAATTGGGCTCACTCCCCCGACTCATCCTCCAATCATTCCCCTCAAGCACAAGTATTGCCTAGTATATCTATTCCCAAAGAAAGGCTATGATGAGGCCTTTCAGAAGAGAGAGAGCAGAATGGAAACAGATGATAGAAAAGGGATTTGAGTGCAAGAGCCACCAGAAGGGTATGAGTTGAGTGTCCAATGACCCTAGCCTGGAAGATCGTGAACTCTGACCCACAGACTTCACTAGCATGAGTGGTCCCTCCCAACTGAGCCAGGAAGAATCTTTGTAATCTGCAGGCTCAGGCAGAATGTAGGGATATAGGGAAGCCTTTGCTATAGGGGGCTTCTCAGAAATTCCACCTTCCATGGAATATGTCTAGGCTAAGTAGAGGGGAAGGAGGGCACAGACAAAATCTCTTTGTCTCATACTCACAAATATGATGCTGTTAAAAAGAAATATCAGGATTTTTAGGAGAGAAAAAAGAGCCATCTTCCTCTGTTTGAAGCCCAGGAGATGCCTATGCTAATTCTGTATCTCCAAAGATCAGCCTCTGGTTTTCCAGGAAATCTGCAGGATAGCCACCTGGATAGAGGTAGAAAGTCAAGGTTTGCAGCAGGGTGCCCACAGTGCTCTTGAGGAAAGTAGGACAGATGGGATGGTGACCTTCAGTGCTGCTTGTTTCCTAGCTTCAGGGCCTTCCCAGACCATCAACCTGTAAGAGACCATACCCCAGTTTCAATGATGGCCAGGAGCTTATCTGACCCTGGGCTCCTACACCTGTTCCTTATCTAAGGGGTGCTCCCCTTTCCTGGGGGTGCTCCCGCCCTGCTCTAGTGGAATGGGGTCAAGGCTTCCTCTAGCTGGTGACTGACACTCTCTGGATAAATGGAGTCCCCTCAGTTTGCCTTCCTCATATCATTTACCCAAATACAATAGGGTCAAAGATTCTTTTTACTAATTTCAAGAACAAATAAAAAAGGAAACAAAAATAAAGAATAGTGTGACCCATTTCTTAAGCATTTTCCAATTTCTCCCAACAATCATGTGAAGTACCTAAGACAAATATTATCATCTCTATTTTAAAAATGGGAAAAATGGAGGCACAAAGAGGTCAAGTGACTCACCCAGGGTCATACAGTTAGTGTCAGGGCCAGGGCTAGAATTCAGGTCTGATGACACCAAAACTAGTGTCCCTTGCACTATACACTTTTCTACCTCACACTAATGCGGTGTTTGTAGACTCACTTAAAGATGGCAGGATGGTAGACTAAAAAGAATGCTGAATTAGAGGTAGGGGACCAGGGTTCAAATTCTGCTTTTGTTACTAATTAGCTGTGTGATCTTTAACACATCCCTTAACCTTCTAAGCCTCTTGCAAAATTGAAGAGGTTGAGCCAGGCGTCCTATAAGGTCACTTCCAGCTCCAAATCTATCCCCTTATTAATCATGGGAGTAGTGTAAAGAGCCCTGAATTTTGTGTCAGGAGGCCTGGGTTAAAATCTTTTAGCTGCTACTTTCATGATCCATGTGGTCTTGAGAAATTCTTTCTCTCTCTGGACCTCAGTTTTCTCATCTATAAAATGGGTAGGTCAGACTTTACTAGATGATTTCTAAATCAGACACCTTCTAGTGCTACATCTTAGGATTCTTGGTATGGCACAATCCCCACCCACACAAATGTGGGGTGAAACAACCAGAAGAGGACTCATGGGTGTCCTGGTTGGTGGCCCAGGAGGCAAACCCTCTGCTTTGCCTTCAAGCTGAGCTGAACCCCAAGTGTGACTTGACATCATTGCTTAGGAAGACCAGTTAGATGGTTTTCCTCCGGCTGGCCAGAGCAGGCTGAGTGCCCAGGGACTGAACAATGGCCACTCATTGTTTCCATGGCACAGGCGAAGATTTCTCCCACACAGCTCTCTGAGAGAAAGAAGGAGCAAGTTATCCCTCCAGTGTTCCCCGGCAGCCTCTGCTTGATTCTCTCTCTACCTAACGAGTCTTTCTCATCTGTAAAACGGGACTAATACTCTCTATGGCTGGGAGGGAAGTGATTTCAAGATAGCTTGCATCCTGCCTCATTCATTCTTCATGTGTCCTAAAGAATTATGTGCTCTCAGTTGCCCTTTGAGGGTGGAGAAAAAAGGACACAGCTGTGAATGAAGAAGCTATAACTAAAACTGTTCCAGCTCTCTTTGTGGTGGCACAAAACTGGAAATTGCAGGGATGCCCATCAATTGGGGAATGGCTGGACAAGTTGTGATATATGATTGAGATGGAATACTACTGTGCTATAAGAAATAATGAGCTTGAGGGTCTTAGAAAAACATGGAAAGACCAGCACAAAATAATGAAGTGATATGAGCAGAACCAAGAGAACACTGTATACAGTCATAGCAACATTGTATTGAGAAAGACTTTAAGTGAATAGGTTACTTTGACTATTGTAAATACCCAAATTAACCATAAGGAACATGTGAAGAAAGGCTGCGTCCAGAGAAAGAACTGATAAATAGAAGTGTGTATAGAATACCTATATATGTATATATATATATATATATTTATATACATATACACATATATATACACATATATGCATACATATATACACCTATTTATATCTAATGGTGTCCTTATGCATGACAGGTTAGGTGCACTGGTCCCACAGATTTTCACCATTAGTGATTCATTCCTTTGGATTAAGTATTGTCCTGACTATGTGATCCTCCATCCAAATGAAAGTATCCCATAAGTCTCAAATACCCCATAAGCCCAGTGCTTCCCTTTCTGTAAATGCATGACTTAGATTATATTATTTCCAAAATCCCTTCCAGAGCTAACATTCATTGAAACTGAGGCCCACTCATTTCTAAAATATAAAGAGAGCTAAGTCAAATTTATAAGAATATAAATCATTCCCCAATTGATAAATGGTCAAAGGATATGAACAGGCAGTTTTCAGAGGAAGAAATCAAAGATATCTATAAACATATGAAAAAATGCTCTAAATCACTACTGATTAGAGAAATGCAAATCAAAATAACTATGAGGTACCACATCTCACCTGTCAAAATGGCTAAGATAACAAAACAGGAAAATGATAAATGCTGGAGAGGATACAGAAAAATTGGAACACTAATGCATTGCTGGTGGAGTTGTGAACTGCTCCAACCATTCTGGAGAGATATCTGGAACTATGCCCAAAGGCCTATAAAAAAGTGCAATACCACTTTGACCCAGCAATACCACCTCTAGGGCTGTATCCCAAAGAGATCATACAAGTGGGAAAAGGATCCGTATGTACAAAAATATTAATAGCAGCTCTTTTTGTTGTGGCAAAGAATTGGAAATCAAGGGGATGCCCATCAATTGGGGAATGGCTAAACAAGCTGTGGTATATGAATGTGATGGAATTCTACTGTGCTATAAGAAATGAGGAGCAGACGGACTTTATAATATCCTGGAGAGACTTAGATGCTCTGATGCTAAGTGAGGAGAGCAGAACTGGGAGAACTTTGTACACAATTACAGACACAACGTATCTCTGATGAATAACTTTGATAGACTGGGCTCCTCTCAGCAATGCAAGGTTACAAGACAACTCCAAAAGATTCATGATGAAAAGGGCTATCCACATCCAGAGAAAGAACCACAGAGTCTGAATTCAGATTAAAGTAAACTATTTGCTCTCTCTCTTGTGTGATTTGGTTTTTTTTGTCCCTTCTTTCTCATTGGTCACTCCATTGCTTATAATCCTTCTTTACAACTTGACTAATGTTTAATGTGAAGGTATTTGTAGAACATATATATGATTGCATTGCCACCATGGGGGATAAGGGGAAGGAAAGGGAGAGGGAGAAAATTTGGAATTCAAGGGACTTAATTTTGTAAACTATAAGTAAATAAATACATTAAAAAAAAAAAAGAAACTGAGACCCAGAAAGTGACTCGTGTAAGGTCACACAACAAGATAGTGGATGAGATGAGACTATATCTCAGGGACCCTTACTCTTGGTTTCTTGCAAAGATCCAGATGTTAGGGGTGGGAGGAGCTTTATTTACAGGGGATTTGATTCCATTCAACTGCATCTTATTAAGTGCTTACTTTGGCCACTGGGTGTGGGGAAAAAGAACTCTGTTTAAGGTTAGAGTGTCACAGGCTGGTAAGTCAGGAGTGAGGAAGCTGTAGTAGTACAAAGGGTAATTAGAAGTGGGGGAGGGGGAAACAGGGAATGTGGGGGTGGGGAGGGAAACAGACACAAATCACTTAATGCACATCAGAATAAGATAGGAACAGTAATAGCTTACTTTTATATGGAGCATTAATGTTTGCAAAATACTCAAAAGTCCAACCTCAGACAGTGCTGGCTGTGTGACCCTAGGTAAGTCACTTAACCTCAAAGGCAGCTCTCTAAAACTCCTAAGATAAAGAGAAGGTGCAATGTATGTTGGCAGAAGGAGTTCCTCAAAGGGGGAATCAAATGAAGATGATGAAAAAAAACCCACTAGGATTTATATAGTGCTTTAACATTTGCAAGGGGCAGCTAGGTGGTAGAGTGGGTAGTGCTGGGCCTGAAGTTGGAAAGATTCCTCTTCCTGAGTTCAAATCTGGCCCCAAACACTTACTAACTGTGTGACCCTGGGCAAGTCACTTAACCCTGTTTGCCTCGGTTTCCTTATCTGTAAAATGAGCTGGAGAAGGAAATGGCAAATCACTCCAGCATCCCCAAATGGGGTCATGAAGAGCTGGACATGATTGAAAAATGACTAAACAATAAAAAAATAGCATATGTAAATTATATCCCGTTCTATCCTCACAACACCCACCTGGAAAGTTGATACTATCATTATCCCCATTTTACAGATAACAAAACTGAGGCAGAAAGAGGTCAAATGACTTGCCCAAGGTTTCCGTGCTAGTAAATGTCTGAGGGTGTGACTCCAGGTCCAGAGTTCAATCTACTATCCCCTTATATAAAATTACAGGTCTAATGAAAAAATAATAAAATGACCTTGTGAACTGCTGCACATGTTATTATGCACATTTTGCAGGTGAGAAAATGGAGGCTTAAAATGTTTGAGTGACTTGTCCTGGATCAGACACCTAGCAAATGCCCAAGAAAGGATTTGAACTCAGACCTTCCTGATTCTGAGTCCAGTACTCTGTGTCTACACTAAACTGCTAAAAAGAAGGAGAAAGGAAGGGAACAAGTATTTATATAGCGCTTACTGTGTGCTAGGCACCATGCAAAGTGCTCTACAAATATTAAAAGTACAAAGCAAGGACTCTTCTCTAAGAGAGGAGGAAAGATAATTTCATAGGATTTGGGGATGGGAATGGGAATGTCCCTGCCTCCTGGCCACTACCCCAAACCTACTTGTCATTCCAAGGCAGAGAACAGAAGATATACTGATAATTGGGCCACCAAAAGAACAAAGGGAATGGGAGGCATGAGACTGAAGCCTGCTCAAGGGTCCAGGTCTCAACTGGTCACTATTTCGGGCCCTTTCAGAATCACAGGGTGAGGGGGAGGGACTAGTCCAGTGAACATCTGGGACTTCGTTCCAATGAACAATGAAATGAAGCCATTCCATGATGTCACAAAAAGAGCAGTGTATGTGAAGGAAGAGAAGGCCTAAATTCTAGTCCCACCTCTGATCCATCCTTGGCCAATTTGTTTTACCTCTCAATTCTGTAGGCAGCTTTCTAAGACTAGAAATTGCAGAGAATGCATGGTACAGACATTGGCAGGAGTTTCTTCCTAGGACATGGTGGGGAGGGGGAGGGCTTGCTATAATATTGAAATAAATTCTCTATTCCTATTTGGAGTCAGGAGGCTTTCAGATCTTGCCTCCACTTCTTGTTACCTGGAGCAAGTTCCTTCCCCTCCCTGGGCCTCAGTTCCCCTACTTGAAAAAGAAGAGCTAGACTAAGCAGTCTCCAAGGACCCTGCAATATCATGGCATACCTCTCAAGACTAGGACTCTGCATAGGATTTATCAAATGAGGGGACCCCCAAAAGGAGATAGAAGAAGACATCTCCCCCTCACTTCCTTGTAAGGTTGGGATCCAAGGGAGAGGAGCACTGTGTATAACAACATTAAGCTTATTCAATATGTTGGTTGGTTTTACTAATTTTTTTTCTTCTTCTTTCTAAAAACTTCTCTGCTATAAGGGATAACTTGTAACAAAGTGGGGGAGAGGAAGAATACAAAGAAAATCTAACCGATGGACAAACAAAAGATGAAAATAAAAATCTGTTTTTAAAAATTCCACACAGCCAAGAAGTGAAAATTCCTCCCACCTCCCCAGACTCTGGTGGTGTTCTGGTTTCATAATCTGCTCCCTCTGTGCCTTCTTCCTCCATCCCCATCACTGGGTCACCACTTGGATTTCCCAAAGACATCTGGATTTCAGATTTTTAAATTGCTACTGTCAGGTTCTCCTCCTGAGCAGCCTGTGGGGTTAGGGGGCACGAGTACATCCCTGCGGACATACCTGTTTAGCAGGATCCTGGAGCTCAGGAGGGATGCAAGGACCTTCTGCCTTCTTGGGTCCAGGCTTATCCTCTGATTCTCTCTTTCTCTGCTTTAGTCTCCAGGTGGACCCACCCTGCTACCCATTAGGAGCTGTGGTTTGAAAAGTGTCTCCTCTCACTTCCTCAGAAAGCCTGATAAATATGGTCCTGGGCCTGCAGGAATTCCCTGTGGGCTTGTTCTGATGAACTTCTAGGGAAGCAGACCCACTAGGAAGCTGTGAGCTCTTAGTTTTTCTCCTCTGATGGCTCAGGCTTAACCCTTGTCTTTCCTCTGCCTCCCTGCCCCCAAGATCACCCCCCAAGCCAGGGAAGCTTTAGGCCAAGTCTGAGAAAGCTACGGCAGAGAAAGGGTTCTTCTGCTGTGGTCCCAGCTGCCTTCACAAATGTCCCCTCCCTCTTTTTTGTTTCTCGAGTTGTCAGTGGGCTTCATTCAGGGCAAGTGGGGGTGAATGGGAAGGGTTATATATACAGTGCCCCCACTGTGTCCACAGGGAACCAGGCATTGACAGTTATGCCCTGGACACTGAAGGGCCCTGTGAAAATCTATTTTCTTTATTAAGAGACAGGCTTTTCCAAGAATCAAGAGATGGCCAAATCCAGTTGAGAAAAACATGCATTTGTTAAAGCTGATCCCTTATTTCCAGCAACATGTACTAAGTGTGGAGCCTGGTGCTAGGCTCTGGGGAAGGTACAAAGTTTATATATAAGACATGACACCTGCCCTCATGGGGCTCATGGTTCAGCGGATGGGGGGAGGTAGAATTTTAGACAGAAACACAACTAAGTGTAATATACAATGTCACATGAAAAGTGCCTTGTACAGTAAGAAATGAAGACTATGAGGAATTGAGAGAGATTTGGCAGGACTTATATGAGCCAGATGGACAGGTGGCACAGTAGATACAGTGCCAGGCCCGCAGTCAGAAAGTATCATCTCCCTGTG
Source organism: Gymnobelideus leadbeateri (assembly GCA_011680675.1). Classification (NCBI taxonomy): domain Eukaryota; kingdom Metazoa; phylum Chordata; class Mammalia; order Diprotodontia; family Petauridae; genus Gymnobelideus; species Gymnobelideus leadbeateri. Next base: position 22,860 of record WOXC01005394.1, on the reverse strand, counting down.
TTCAAATCTGGCTTCAGAAACTTACAAGTTGTGTGACCCTGGGCAAGTCACTTTACCCTTTTTGTCTCAGTTTCTTCATCTGCAAAATGAGTTGGAGAAGCAAATGGCAAACCACTCCAGTATCCCCCAAATGGGGTCATGAAGAGCTGGACATGACTGAAAAATGACTGAACAGAGTTTGAACTGATGCCAAATGAAGTAAACAGGATCAGAAGAAAAATATACACTCAACCACAATAATGTATTTTGTTTTGTTTTGTTTTTAAAGCAATTGGGGTTAAGTAACTTGCTCAAGGTTACACAGCTAGTCATTATTTATGTGTGGGTGCTCATTTTCTGAGGCCGCTTTAGATCCTGGGTCATCCCAACTCCGAGGCCGGCACTCTTACTGCGCCACCTAGCCGCCCCTCAACCACAATAATGTAAATGAAAATAACTCACAAAAAAGGTAGTAATTCTGGAGGTGGAGCCAAAATGATCAAGAAAAGGCAGCAACTCACCTGAGCTCTCCCCAAAACCCCTCTAAAAACCTTTAAATAATGCCACACAACAATTCCTAGAGCCAGAACCCACAAAAGGACAGGGTAAAAGAAATTTCCATTCAAAAACAACTTAGAAGCTTGGCAGGAAAGGTCTGTCACACCTGGGTGAGAGTGAAGCACAGTCCAACGCAGGCCATTCCTGCATAGATCCAGCCCCAGCAAGCTAAGAGCAGGCCTTGGGAGCCACAGAATCAAGAGTGGCAGCAGCTGCTATCAGAGCTCTCAGCTCACAGACTGTGAGGGGGTCAAAAAACTGATCAGAAGGAGCTTATAGGGATCTCTTTGCTAGCACTGAGGCAGAACTCTGTTGCTTTGCCCACATGTGGATATGGGTAGTAGTCCTAGGTGATGGTCCCAGGATGAGGAGGAGCACTAGCATAGCCGAGTTCTCCTCCACGGTGAAACAGGTACCCTCCTCAGAGTTCCAGGGAAGAAAAGAATGCTCATGGTCACTCATAGACCATAGCACAGGGCAGGAAAGTAGAAAACACACTTCCCCTTAGATCATACCACCTTGGAAAAACTAAAAACTTACAGGTCCCTAGAAGTATCTCTGAAAACAGTTGCATAAAGCCCTGGAAGTTTGGGATAGTGCAACCTCCATCCTAGAAGCAAAGTCTCACTTTAACAAAGAATTAAAAGTCAAGAAATAGGTTGGAAAAATAAGCAAACAACAGAAAAAATTTCTGACTATAGAAACAACACACACTCAAAAGAAGAAAATAAAGTCAATGCTCCTACATCCAAAGCCTCCAAGAAAAATACGAATTAGTCTCAGGCTGTGGAAGAGCTCAAAAAGGGTGTTGAAAATCATGTGAGAGAGGTAAAGGAAAAATTGGGAAGAGAAATGAGAATTATACAAGAAAATCATGAAAAATGAGTCAACAGATTGCTAAAGGAGTCATAAAAAAATACTGAAGAAAATAGCACCTTAAAAAACAGACTAGACCAAACGGTAAAAGAGGTATAGAAAGCCAATGAGGAGAAGAGCACATTAAAAAGTAGAATTGGCCAAAGGAAAAAGGAGGTCCAAAAGCTCACTGAAGAATATAATTCCTTAAAATTTAGAATGGAAGCTAATGACTTTATGAGAAATCAAAAAAACCATCAAACAAAACCAAAAAAATGAAAAAATAGAAGACAATGTAAAATATTTCATTGGAAAAACAACTAACTTGGAAAATAGATCCAGGAGAGATAAGTCAAAGATTATTGGGCTACCTAAAAGCCATGATAAAAAAAAAGAGCCTACTCATCATCTTTTAAGAAATTATCAAGGAAAACTGCCCTGATATTCTAGAAGGTAAAATAGAAATTGAATCTACTGATCACCTCCAAAAGGAAAACTCCCAGGAATATTATAGCCAAATTCCAGAGTTCCCAGGTCAGAGAGAAAATACTGCAAGCAATCTGAAAGAAATAATTCAAGTATCATGGAGCCATGGTCAGGATAATACTAGCTTCTACATTAAAGGATCATAGGGCTTGAAATAAAATAATCTGGAGGGCAAAGGAGCTAGGATTACAACCAAGAATTACCTACCCAGAAAAACTGAGTATAATCCTTTGGGGGGGGAAATGGATATTCAATGAGATAGAGTACTTTCAAGCATTCTTGATGAAAAGAACAGAACTGAATAGAAAATGTGATTTTCAAATACAAGACTCAGGAGGGGTGGCTAGGTGGCACAGTGAATAGAGCACTGGCCTTGGAGTCAGGAGGACCTGAGTTCAAATTTGGCCTCAGACACTTAACACAAAAACTAGTTGTGTGACCTTGAGCAAGTCACTTAACCCCAATTGCCCTCAAAAAAAAAAAAAAGATTCAGGAGAAGTATAAAAAGGTAAACAGGGAAAGGAAATCATAAGGGACTTAATAGTATTAAACTATTTACATTACTACATGGGAAGATGATACTTCTAACTCATAAAAGCTTTCTCATTATCAAGGCAATTAGAAAGAGTATATATATAGAGAGGGCAAAGTTGTGAGTTGAATATGAAGGAATTCTATCTAAAAAAATAAAATTAAAGGATGAGGGAGGTATGAACTGGGAGAAAGGAAAAGAGAAAAGTAGAATAGTGCAAATTATCTCACATAAAAGAGGCAAGAAATAAATTTTTATAGTGTAGGGGAAGATGGGGAAGATGACTCAAAGAGGGAATAACATACACATTAAATTGGGTATAGAAATTTATCTTACCCTACAGGAAAGTAGGAGAGGAAAGGGATAAGAGAAGGGGGTGGTAATAGTAGGGAGGGCATGTTGGGGGAGAGGATAGTCAGAAACAAAACACTTTTGAGGAGGGACAGGGTGAAAGGAGAGAGAGAATAAAATAAACAAGGAGAGGGAAATAGGTTGGAGGAAAATAGTTAGCAATAGTGAAAAAAATTTTGAAGCAAGTTCCTTTGATAAAGGCCCCATTTCTCAAACACAGAGAACTGAGTCAAATTTATAAAAATAAGAGCCATTTCTCAATTGATAAATAATAAAAAGATATGAACAGTTTTTAGATGAAGTAATCAAAGCTATCTATAGTCATATAAAAATACTATAACTCACTATTAATTGGAGAAATACAAGTCAAAATAATTTTGAGGTACTACCTCATACCTCTTAGATTGGTTAATAGGACAAAAAAGGAAAATGACAAATGTTGGAGGAGATGTGGAAAAAATGAGATATTAATGGATTGTTGGTGGAATTGTAGACTGATTCAACCATTCTGTAGAGCAATTTGGAGCTATGCCCAAAGGACTATAAAATCCTGCATACCCTTAAACCTACCAATACCTCTACTAGGTCTGTATCCAAAAAGAGATTTTTTTTAAAAAAAGGGAAAGTATCTATATGTACAAAAATATTTATCACATCTCTTTTCTGGCAGCAAAGAGTTGGGGAATGGCTGAACAAATTATGATATGTAATTGTGATGGAAACTATTGTGCTACAGGAACAGTAATATTGTAAGATGATCAGCTGGGAATGACTTAGCTATTCTCAGTAATACAATGATCCAAGACAACTCTGAAGGATCCTCAGAGAAAGAACTAATGGTGTCTGTATACAAATTGAAGCATACTCTTTTTTGACTTTCTTTATTTTCCTTGTTTTTCTTTTGTCTATGTTTTCTTTTACAACATGACTAATATGGAAATGTTTTGCATGACTACACACGTATAATCTATATTGAATTGCTTGCCTTCTCAATGAGGGGGTGAAGTGGGGAGGGAGGAAGGGAGAGAATTTGTAACTCAAAGTTTAAAAACCAAATGTTAAAAATTGTTTTAACATGTAATTGGGAAAAATAAAATACTAAATACATTTTTTTAAAAAAGGTAGTACTTCTAATGACCATTCTTGGTCATAGGGAATAGATAATAAAATGTGCCTCCCTCCTCATGACAGAAAGGTGGGGAACTGGGGGGGAGGGCGGGAAAAGTGATGTGAGAAATGTATGTTAGCAGCTACAGTTAATGTATTGATTTTTAAATGTTTAAAAATGTTTATTGATACATTCATTTTTAGATCTCTTTCATTTCCAAATATACCCTCTCCTCACTCAACTACAGTCTTTTATTACAAGGAATGAAAAAAGATAAAGATGATCATTTACACCAATAAATTATGTTTGATATTCTACACCCATTATCCCCCATCTTTGAGGGGAAAAAGAGGAATTTGGGTGCATCTTTTTACGTCTTCTTGGTTCTTATAATTATAAATTTCAGTTTAGGTTATTTGTGCCTTCCATTTTGACTGTTGTGTCATATTGAATGTTTCTTTCTTGGTTCTGTTTATATTATGCTGTATCAGTTCACATAACTCATCTTCATTATTTCCTATAGCACAGTAACATTCCATTACAGTCATGTATGATTGTGGTTTGTTAAGCCATTCCCCAATCTACAGGCATCTACTTTGTCTTGAGTTCTTTGCTGCCATAAAAGCTCCTCCTATGAACATATTGGCACATATGGGAACTTTCTTTCTGTTTTTTACCTCCTTGGCATACATTATTAGATGTGCAATCTTTAGGTAAAAAAATGTGTGATATATTATTCACTTTTTAAAGCGTTATTCCAAATTGCTTTCCAGACTGGTTAGATCAGAGTAGTTAGGTGGTGCAGTAGATGCAGAACTGGACATGGGGGCAGCTAGGTGGCACAGTGAATAGAGCACCGGCCCTGGAGTCAGGTGGACCTGAGTTCAAATCCGACCTCAGACACTTGACACAATTACTAGCCATGTGACTTTGGGCAAGTCACTTAACCCCAACTGCCCTCCAAAAAAAAAAAGACAAAAAAAAAATAAGAACCGGACCTGGATTTAGGAGGACCTGAATTCAAATGTGACCTCAGATACTTACTGACCCTGGTCAAGGCACTTAACCCTGATTGCCTCGAAAAAAAAATTTTAAAGAACCTTTAAAAATCAGATAGCTTGGACCAATTCACAGCTCTTCCAACACTGTTTAATGGGCCTATCTTTCCACAGACTTGCCAACACTGACTCTTTCCATTTTTTTCTTATCTTTTCAGGGTATGAGATAAAACCTCAAAGCCATTTTTTATTTGTGTTGTTCTTTTTAGTAATGATCTGCAGTAGTCTCTCACATGGTTGTTCATAGCTTGTAATTCATTGGAAAATGGCTTGAATCTAGTGGTCTATGCCTCCTACCACCAGCTCATGAGAGATGATTGTTAAATTTTCAGTGTGAGCCTTTATGCCTCAAAAATTTGTGAATGCTACAAAACAAAGTTTGATTTATTATTTTGTTAATTGTCTAGATTTAAGAAAACTATGGCAAAGATGTTAATAATATGGATTAGGTACAGTTAGGTGGCATACTGAATAGAGCACTGACCCTGGAGTCAGGAGGACCTGAGTTCAAATCCAGCCTCAGACACTTAACATTTACTAGCTGTGTGACATTAAGTAAGTTACTTAACCCTAATTGACCTGCTTTCCCCCCTCCAAAAAGGCAAAATTAAAAAAAAAATTCCCTTAAAAAAAAATAATAATATAGACTAAACTTTTTAATGGGGCAGCTAGGTGGCGCTGTAGTGGATAGAGTGCCAGGCCTGGAGTCAGGAAAACTCATCTTCCTGAGTTCAAATCCAGCCTCAGACACTTACTAGCTGTGTGACCCTGGGTAAGTCACTTAACCCTGTTTGCCTCAGTTCCTCATCTGCAACATGAGCTGGAGAAAGAAATAGCAAACCATTGGTATCTTTGCCAAGAAAATTCCAAATGGGGTCACAGAGAGTCAAACACATTGGAAACAACTGAAAAACAGCAAAAACTTTAAAATGTGTCATGAAAACTTTTTTTTTCTTCTGGAGAGCCAGTTGTTAAATGTTTACCAGCATGTCTCTGCTTGTAGCTGTTGGTTTTTTTTCTTTGTCGAAAGAGACCAAGAATTCTCACACCTAGGGAAAATTCATTCTGGGCACTAAGTATGACCCCATGATCCTTTGCGGAGTTGAAGTAGACTTCAGACAGAGGTCATGGAACTTGGAGGCCAGGGACCTTGAAAAGGGGAAAGAAGGAGAAGAAAACTGTGACCCATATACTGAACTTGCTGTGGAAAAGGAGTGATCTAAAAGCCCATACATAGATGATAGAAACAAGGATCTTGAATGGGATGGAATGAGCTTTCAAGGAAAAGGGGTTGCTTAGTAACAGTAGCAGAGACAGCCTCTGTAAGTGGTGGGGGTGAGCGGGATAAGATGATGCCAATTTGCAGATCTCCCTGACTAAAATTTCTCCCCGACTGCAGTCCATTCTCCCCTCAGCTGTCAAGTTAATCTTACTAAAGCATATATTAGATAGATAGATAGATATAGATATGTGTATATATACATAGATATATATACATATACATATATAAAATATAATATATTATTTCATCTCCCTCCACCCCACTCCATTCAAAAAACTCAAGTGGCTCCCTATCCCCTCCAGGATAAAATGTAACATCTTTTGTTTAATGTTCAAAGCCTTTTATAACCTGGCCCCCTCCTCTTTCTCTCTCTCTCTCTCTCTCTCTCTCTCTCTCTCTCTCTCTCTCTCTCTCTCATCTCTATCTCTCTTTTTCTTCCTCTCCCTCTCCTTCTGCCTGACCTCTGTCTGAAGTCTCCTTCTCCCTCTTTCTCTACCCCTCTCAGTTCCCTGCCATCTCCCCACTGGGCATTTTCATTGGCTGTCCACCATTCCCAGAATTCTGTCCCTCCATATCTATGCCTCCAGCCCTCCCTGGCTTCCTTCAGGTCCCAGATAAAATCACACATTCCACAAGGAGTCTTTCCTCATCTCCCTTAGGGCTTTCCCTTTGTTATTCCATTTAATTTGTCCTGAATAGATCTTGTTTGTACATCGTCCATTCCACATCAGGTTAAAGGTGTGGCACCCCTGTGATTTGGAAAATCTTCACAAACTTTTTGATCTCCCTTTGTACCAGGGAAGAAATCTGAATTTTTTCTTTTTCTTTTATGGAGTGTTTATAGTACCTTATTGTAAAAATTTGGACTGATATTGTATAATACTATTCATATATTTTATGCATTTCTGAGTTTCTAAACTTTCTATGTCACCTCCTGGCCTTCAAGTATCATCTATTGCTTCTGCAAAACTCCCCCAAATTTTCCATTTAATCTCTTATGCTGACCCACCACATATGGAAACCTCAGTGGGGAAAGTCGCAATGTGGAAGGGATAACTGTAGTTTTCAAATTGTCTCTACCATTAGATTATTAGCTATTTGAGAGCAGGGTCCAGTTTGGGTTTGGGGGAGGTGTGGTTTAGACCTTTCTTTTGTAGGCAGCTAGGTGACACAGTATATAGAATGCTGGACCTGGAGGCAGGAAGACCTGAGTTCAAATTCTACCTCAGATACTTTCTAGCTGTATGACCCTGGGTAAGTGCTTTTAACCTCTATTTGCCTCAGCTCCTTTATCTATAAAATAAGGATACTAATAATAGCACCTGCCTTTCAGGATTGTTGTAAGGATAAAATGAGATAAAATTTGTAAAGTACTTTGCAAATCTTAAAGTGCTACATAAATAATAATCACTATGATTTTTATGTGTGTGAATGTGAAAAGAAGGAAGGAATTTGAAAAGAAAAGAACCAAGATGAAGGGGAGTTTGACAGTAACTGAGGAAAGTTTCAAAAGCTACAACAGACTGGGGAGGGCTAGGGTTAAGGAGAAGTTGCCTTTGTCCCCTCCCCTTTTCCCTGTCCAGGTCCTGCCTTGGATTCCGAAGCCCCATGGGGGAGCATCGGGATGGCAAACTTGTGACTGTAGTGGGGATGAAGTGGAAAGGAAATGGTACCCCCTCCAATATTGGCACCTGGGAAAAGCCCCAACCACCCTGCCTTAGTTATGATTCTGCAGAATACAAAACTGAGGGACATGGCTCTATGCCTGGATATAACTGCAAATGTAAATAACAAAAGATACTAATAAAACATTTCTTGTAAGTATATTACAGAGGCACAAACCACTCCAGGGAGGGCGGTCTGAGAGAGATTGCTAGTAAGGATGGGGAGACAAAGGAAGTCTCATGGAGTAAATGGTGTTGTAAATGGGCTTTAAGGATCGGACAGTGGGCAAAGATGAGGAAGGGAGGACATTAGAAGCACAGGAAATAGCTTGGAGGCCAGGGAGTGTAGGGTGTCTCTGGGGAAAGAAAACAGTTCAAGCTGGCAGGAGCACAGAGGGAGTAGAAGGCAATAACATCAGCTAAGGGTAGGAAGAGGAGGTGCCAGGTGGTGGAAGACCATGAGCAGCAGGCAAAGGAGACACAGTTCAGTCACTAGACAAAGAGAACCACATAAGATTATTTGAGCAGGAACAAAACATGGCCAGGTCTGTGCACAGGGAAGATGATTTTGGCAACTATATGAAGGATGGACTGAAGGGGGGTGGAGATAGGGGACGAGATAGGAGATGCCTGACAGGGATATCATCTGAGTGCACAGCCTGCTTCCTCCCTTATTTCTACCTATTGCAAAGCATAGGATCATGGGATTCAGAGGATTGGACTCAGAGGTCCAGGCTGTTCCCCCTCCCTACAGATCAGGAAACAAACAGGGAGAGAGACATTAATGACTTGCCCAAGGTCACATGGGCAGAAAGCATCTGAGCAGATGATGATGGGAATTTGCCCCAGATGGAGGCAGTGGGAATGGAGAGTAAGGGGTCAATGTGAGAGCGTCATTGACAGGACCAAGTACCTGATGAGAGGAGAAAGGGAGAGGGAAGAGTATCCAGACAATGGCAAGGCTCTCAACAATGGACAGCAGTGCCCACAGAGAGGGAGCCCAAGCAAGGAGGAACAGGTTTGGGGAAAGAGACAACTACCCCTGTGGGGAGATGTTTTTTACTCCAAACTCCAGCACTCTAATCAGAGGGGCAGAGAGTACTAAGGATGCCTATGAAGTCTGAGTATCAAAACTGTAGTAATGTGGAAGTTTCCTAATGATGAGGTTCCTTGGGGCCATGATGGAGTAAAAGGGGAGACCTGGTGAAACATGAAGAGATGGCTGTCCTGGGAGATCTCTTTGAATGGAGACTTTGCAAAGGCTCCTATACTCCACCCCACTCCAGCCCTCCAATCATAGGGGCAGAGAGTAGTACTAACAGTACTCAGGAAGCACAAGTACCAAAGATAACTAGCTCTTATTTGTGTGTGTATACATACACACATACATACACATGCATATACATGTGCACATACACATGTATGTATGTGTGTGTTTATGTATGTATGTAAATATGGATATTTTTTTCTAGAAGCCCTTTTACCATGGAGGTTTTGGGAAAAGTTTTTCTTTTTCTTTTTCTTTTTTTTTTTTTTTTTGCTTTTTGGAGGGCAATTGGGGTTAAGTAACTTGCCCAAGGTCACACGGCTAGGTTTTTGTTTGTGTGTGCGTTAAGTGTCTGAGGCCGGATCTGAACTCAGGTCCTTCTGACTCCAGGGCCGACGCTCTACTCACTTTGCCACCTAGCCGCCCCAAGGGAAAAGTTTTTCAATAGGATTCCAGAACACCCCCCCCCCAATTAAAGGGGCAGAGGGTACTGTGAGTACCAACACTGACACAGACTCCCAGAATGATGAGTATCTTGCCTATGCACTGGGTAAATCATCAATGGGAGATTTATGAAAAGATATATAAACAAGAATAGAAAAAGGTGAAAAGCTGTGGGTTATTTGCAATCTGTGGCACCAGAGGTAGTACCACATCAGTGAGATCATTAAAATTTGAAAATCTATATATTGGCTTACAGATCAAAGAGTATGTTGACTATACATGACAAATAGATATAAAAATATTTAAACATGTAGCACATATATATAACTGACACATGTATAACACACACATATATAGCATACAATACATATGCATAAAATATCATTTGATACACAGCTCTAATAAATGATATTATGCCAGCATAATAAGTGACTTATCATTCCAGGGTAATAATTCATTTATTATGCTGACCTACTATTTCATTTATTATGATGCTATAACACATAATTTATCAAATCTGTGTAATGTTTCATTCATCACACCAGAGTAATAAGAAACATATTTCACCAGAGTGATAAGTAAAATATTATGAAATGGAATATTAGACTCATAAGTAACTTTGTTGTTTTTGTTCAATTGTTTTAGTCGTGTCTGACTCTCTGTGATTCCATTTGGGGTTTTCTTGGCAAACATTCTGTTATGGTTTGGCCATTTCCTTCTTCAGCTCATTTTACAGATGCGGAAGTAAGGCAAAGAGGGTTAAGGAACTTGCCCTGAGCTCCAGGAGATAAGTCTTCCAGACTCCAGATCCAGCACTCTATCCACTGTGCCGCCTAGCTTGCCCAATAATTTATTATACCAGTCCAATAAATGAAACATTACTGTCTGACTCAGTACCCCAAAGCCTCTCTGATTAGGGGACTGGAGTGCAAAGTAAAGAAATCTTTTCAAAGCCTCCTTTCAAAGAGATCTCCCAAAACACGTCCCACCAGGTCCGATCCTTTTACTTGACTCTATCACATCCCCAGTAATCGTCATTAGCAGGAATTTTCATCCTTCTAGATTACTGCAGCCTCAGAAGTACCCTCAGTACCCAGTGTCCCTAACACTGGAGTGCTGGAGTGGGGAATAAAAACTCTTTCTAAAACCTCTTTTTTTACAAGGGCTCCCAGGTCAGCCTTCTCTTCGTAGATACTGCTTACATATATCATCGCCCTTGTCACAGATTACCTATAATAAATGGCATATCCCACCTTGTGATACTTCACTTATTACACATTTAAATATGTCATTTATTGCATATTCATCATTTGTTTTATGTTGTATATATCTGCCCCTCTGATTAGAGTGCTGGAGTTTGGAGGGAAAAATGTCCCTCCAAAGGGGCAGTTGTCCTTCTCCAAACCTGTTTCTCCTTGCTGTAGTTACCTCTCTGTGGGCAGTGGTGTCCATTGTTGAGAGCCTTGCCATTATTTGGATATATAAATGATATATTATATATAATTATATAAATTATAAATTATATAAATATATACATTCATTCTGGCCCTGTGATTGGCTTGAAAACTTTCAGAGAAGAAGAGATTAGGGCTGGAGGCCATCTCTGTTGTATGCCCAGTCTTGGGGAAAATACAAGGCTAGCTCAGTATTCCCTAGTTGGAATTAGAGTCTGGGTGCTCCCTCCTATGATCACCCATTTCTCCTCCCAACATTCCCCACCACCACCCCCAGTTTCCATTCATAGAAACGCCCATCATTGCTTATTCCCCTCAGGTCAGGAATGGAGGGCAAGCAAGGCTGTGCTGGAATCAGCTCCTGCTGGCTTGAGAGCTAATTATCAGCTTTTCCATGGGACCATTTACACCTCAGAAACTGGCAAGCAACACAAATCAGGGCTTAATGTATAGTTTTGTTTATTGTCTAGACTTAAGAAAATGATGGAGAAAATAATTCAGATTAAACTTAAAAGTGTGACATATGTACATTTTTTCCCCTAGAGAATCAGTTTTAAACATTTACCAGATCACCTCTGGGTATAGTAGAAAGAAATCTGGATTTAAAGTCAGTAGACCCAAACTGAAATTCTGACTTTTTGTGACCTTTTGCTGCTTGCATGATGTTGGCCAAATCACTTAATCTCCCTGGGCCTCAGTTTCCCCATGTGTAAAACAAAAAGGCTGAATTAGATGGCCACTGGGGTCTCCTCCAGATCTTTCTGAGTCCATGAATCTCTCTAGGCCTCAATTCTTTCACATTTTGGAATAGATGACCTCTGAGGTCACTTCCAGACTTAAACCTACATGTCCTTCTGTGAGGAATTTTTAAATTTCATGTAATTGGAATCATTTATTTCCTTTCCTGTACTCTCCTCTATCCCCTAATGGGATAGAGGAGAGTACAGGGATAATCCTTTCCTCTAGTGGCAGTTGTGAAGGCCCCTCATCTCACTGTCTGCTAATTCTTGTGTTTCCCTTTCCATTCAGGTCACTTATCCGTTTTAAGCTTATTGTGGTACGTGGTGTAAGCTGTTCAACTAAATCTAATTTAGAATGACAGCTTACACCATAAACTCCTAAACCACTTTCCTGTTTTCCCAGCAGGAGGATTCCGATCTTAAAGGGAGTGACCTCAGCAGCAGGAAGTGGGAATTGTAGACCTTTCCTGGAGTAGCTAAGCCCAGATTGGGAGCTTGGACACTTTGGAAACGTTCATTTTCTGTTCCATTTATACTTGAATCTGTGACATGACAGTGGAGCCTTTTGGGCCTACACCTAAAAGGAAGGAAGGAGGTAAGAATCTCAGTGAGAAAGGGAGCCACCAAATGACTAAAAGTCAGAGGCCATGGGGCAGAATGTTCTGACAAGGCACTTAAGCTTCAGGGCTCCAGGCACCTCTCTACAAACAGGGGCTGCCAACCTCTCACTCTCTTACAGTCCAGCTTCTGACCTCATCATTCCACCAAAACTGCTCTCTCCAAAGTTACCCATGATCTCTTAGTTGCCAAATCCTAAGGCCTTCTCTCAGTCCTCATTCTCCCTAACCTTTCTGCAGTCTTAGACACTGTTGATCGCTCTCTCTTCCTTGGCAATCTCTTCTCTCTAGGTTTTTGGGGCGCTATTCTCTCCTGGTTCTCCTCCCGCCTATTTGACCTCTCCTTCTCTGTCTCCTTGACTGAATCCTCTTCCAGATTGCTCCTTCTAACCACAGGTGTCCCTCAAGGCTCTATCCTGTTCTCTTCTCCCTCTAGACTACCTCACTTGGTGATCTCATCAGCTCCTGTGGATTTAATTACAATCTCTAGGCTGATGATTCTCAAATCAAATTCTCAAAAAAATTTCTTGCCCCAATCTTTCTGCTGACCTCCAATCTTGTATCTCCAACTGCCTTTCAGATATCTCAAACTGGATGTCCAGTAGATATCTTAAACTTAGTATGTCCCAAACAGAACTCGTTATCTTTCTTCCCTACACACACACACACACACACACACAGACACACACACCCCTCCTACTTTCCCTATCACTGTAAAAAGCAACAGCATTCTCCCAGTCCCTCGGGCTCACAACCTAGGACTCATCCTGGATTCCTCACTATTTTTCATCCCCCATATCTAAGCCAAGGCTTGTCAGGTTCAGCTTTGTACCATCTCTCATACATGTCCCCTTCTCTCCTCTGACACTGCCATCATCCTGGCACAAGTTCTCATCCCTTCACTTCTTGGTTACTACAATAGCCTGTTGGTGGGTCTGCCTGACCCAAGTCTTCCCTACTCCCATCCATGCTCTGTTCACTAAAGTGGTCACGGGTCCCATCATGTCATTCCTCTACTCAACAAACTCCGTTGGAGGGGCGGCTAGGTGGCACAGTGAGTAGAGCGCCGGCCCTGCAGTCAGAAGGACCTGAGTTCGGAGCTTCCAACACTTAATCCACACAAACAAAAACCTAGCCGTGTAACCTTGGGCAAGTTACTTAATCCCAATTGCCCTCCAAAAAGCAAAAAAAAAAAGAGGGAGTTTATCACCTGGGAATTCCCTATACCAAATAAATCACATAGCTCTAGGCCCTATCCCCTATGAAATCCCCTATGAAATGATGATCTTTATATTTTCAACCTTTTAACTAAACAAGATGAGACAGAACCTGGGCCAAAGCACTAAGAATCTGAGAACCACTGGAAACCCAGGCAGATGTGTAACTACTAGAACACAGGAACAGACAGGGGCCCTAAACAGAAGGCCTCAGAGACCAAAATGTGGTCCTATTGCTGGTTCAGGTATTCAGGCACACAGTTCTGCTTCACAGATGTATGGGAGGGACAGGAGACCAGGAAATTAGAACTATGGCAGCTTGAGCTTGGAATACCACCTGGTGGCTTATGCAGAGATTGCACTCTGAAAAGCTTTGTTAGAATTAACCTGACCCACTTCCATTCTTTGTGCCCACATGAGTTTGACATCTCTGTGAAGAGGAGGAATCCTGCACTTTGTGCTATGAATGGGGAAGTTTTAGATCTTAAGGCTAAGCCTATACTCCAAAGAGATCAAAGGAAAAGGAAAGGGGCCCATTCATACAAAAATATTTACAGCAGTTTTTCTTTTTTTAAAGTGGCAAAAATCTGGAATCCTTATAAAAGGATGCTTATCAATTGGCAAATGACTGAACAAACTGTGGTATATGTATATGATAGAATACTATTATGCTGTAAGAAATAATAAATGATAAATGCCCAATTATTGCCACTAAAACTGACAATCTAGGGGTGGCTAGGTGGCACAGTGAGTAGAGCATTGGCCCTGGAGTCAGGAGGACCTGAGTTCAAATCCGGCCTCAGACACTTAAAACTTACTAGTCATATGATCTTGGACAAGTCATTTAACCCCAATTGCTCTGCCCTCTACCCTCCAAAAAGCAAAAAATTAAAAAAACCTGACAATCTAAGTGAAGTGAGTGAATATTTACAAAAATATGAATTGCCAGAAACAGCATTTCCAATGTGCTTTGCCCCACACAAATTTCAAACAATATGAAAGGGAGCTCCGAACAACTTCTGGAGCCACAGCACCCACAGAACGGCACAGAGAAGCTAACTTCCTGCTGAGGACAGCCCAGCAGACCTGCAGGGAGCGGCCAGCACAGCACTCTGAGAGCAGGTAACACAGTGCGCCGGGAACCGACAGTGCATCCCGCAGAGCCGAGCCCAGGTCCGCGGTTTTAGCCCCAGGGCGGCCGGGCCTTCAGCTGGCTGGTGGAACCCCAGAACACCAGCAATTGTGGCGATTCCAGAATTATCAGCACAGATATGCCTAGGACAAAGTGAGAGGTTAGTGCCCTATGGACTTTGGGACCAGTATTTGGGGAACACATGGCTTCCTCCCCTGGGGGCAAAAAGCTGCTGAAGAAACAGCTGCACAGAAGCCATTTTGCAGTGTCAGTAGTGGCTCTAGCTCCTGGTCTGCGAACTGTAGGAAGATCCAGCAATCAGTCTGGGGGTTAATCGCTTTTGCTTTAAACTGCCTGGATCTGGATTGTGGTCTGGGGGGGAAGTTTGGGGTGGGTATCCAACTTGCCAGAGGGGGTGGAGGCTTTACAGAGGCCACCCAACTGGCAGAAGTTGTGAAGACCCCACGTTTGGGCGGAAGCTCCCCTGTCTGGTGGCAGAGTCCTACTGTGGCAACAAGCCCAAAAATCAAGTAATTAAGTGGCAATATGCCTAGGCAAACAAAACAAAATAAACAGAAAAGTTCAACATTGGACTCCTATTTTAGGGGCAAAGAGGCTCAAAGCATAGAGGAGGACTGTGAGGTCAGAACTCCTGCACCAAAAGCCCCAAATGAAAATACAAGCTGGCTACAGGCCATAGAGGACCTTAAGAAGCAGATAAGAGAAGTGGGGAAAATTTGGGAAGAGAAATGAAAAAGATGCAAGAAAAGTATGAAATGACAGTCAACAGCCTGACTGAGAAAAATAACACCTTAAAAAATAGACTAACTCAAATGGCAAAAGAGGCTCAGAAAGGCAATGAGGAGAAAAATGCCTTAAAAAGTCGAATTTGCCAGATGGAAAAAGAATCTCAAAAGCTCACTGAGAAGATTCATTCCTTCAGAGTTAGACTGGAGCAAATGGAAGCTAGTGACTTTATGAGAAATCAAGATACTATTAAACAGATCCAAATAAATGAAAGAATAGAAGGCAATATGAAATATCTCATGGGAAAAACCACTGACCTGGAAAATAGATCCAGGAGAGACAATTTAAAAATTATTGGACTACCTGAAAGCCATGATCAAAGAAAGAACCTAGAAATCACCCTTCAAGAAATTCTCAAGGAAAATTGCCCTGATGATTTAGACCCAGAGGGCAAAATAGAGGTTGAAAGAATCCACAGATCACCTCCTGAAAAAGATCCCAAAAAGAAAACTCCAGGAATATTATAGCCAGGTTCCAGAATCCCCAGATCAAGGAGAAAATACTCCAAGCAGCCAGGAAGAAACAATTTCAACATTGTGGAAACACAATCAGAATAGCCCAGGACCTGGCAGCTTCTACATTGAGGGATAGAAGGGCATGGAATATGATATTCCAGAGGGCAAAAGAGCTGGGAATGAACCCAAGGGTCACCTACCCAGCAAAACTGAATATCTTGTTTCAGGGGAAAATATGGTCATTCAATGGAATAGAGGACTTTCAAGCATTCTTGATGAAAAAACCAGAGTTGAATAGAAAATTTGACATTCAGATACAAGAAGCAAGAGATGCTTGAGAAGGCAATCAAAGAAAAGAAATCAAAAGGAACTTATCAAAGTTGGACTATTTACAGTCCTACATGGAAAAACAACTGTGTTTGATGAAACCTTTCTCATTATGAAAATAATTGAAGAAGGGTACATGGCATATGTTCACAGATATACATGGATAGAGGGCACAGGTTGAATTTGATGGGAAGGGATGATTATTTTTTTTTTTGGAGGGCAACTGGGGTTGGGTGACTTGCCCAGGTTCACGTGGCTGGGTTTTTGTTTGTGTGTTGGGTGTCTGGGGCCAGATCCGAGCTCGGGTCCTTCTGGCTCCAGGGCTGGCTCTCTGCTTGCTGCGCCACCTAGCCACCCCAAGGAAGGGATGATTCTTAAGGGATGAAGTCAAGAGGTGAGAGAGGAAAGTGGCAAGAGGAGATGGAGAGAGACAGGGTAGAGCAAACTATCTCATGTAGAAGAAGCAAGGGGAAGTAGTTGCAGGGGAGGGGAAGAACAGGAAGGCAAAAAGGCAAAAGCATATTCTCATTGAAGTTGGCTCAAGGAGAGAATCCCATACATACTAAATGGAATATCTTACCCTCACTCACTCTCCTGAGTAGGGGAAAGGGGGATGAGAGGGGGGATGATGAAGGGGAGGGCATTCTGGGGAGAGGGGAGGTTAGAAGTACCCACTATCAAAGAGGGACAGGATCAAAATAGGGAATGGATCAGGTGGGAGGTGAGACAGGTGGGAGGGAAATATAAGCAGTCTTTTACAATATATCTACTATGGTAATGTTTTGCATAGATAAACATGTACAACACATACTGAATTGCTTATCTTCTCAGAGGGAGTGGGTGACAAGGAAGAAAGGGAATGGATCTGAAAATCGAATTTTTAAAATTAAATGTTTCATAAGATGTCCAGGCAGTGGGGCTCAGAGATTCACCTTGCCCTAATGGCAAAGTCGAAGGGGGTATGGGAGAAGATATGGGAGAGAGCAGATTGGATGAGGGGATATCTAGTGGGACTGCTATTCTGGGGTGGTGGGTAGGGAAAAAATGGGGGAAAAATGTAACTCATAATCTGGTGGAAATGAATGATGTAAACCAGAAGTTAATAAAGCATTTGTTTAATTAATTAAAAATCAGTCGCATAAAAAAAAAATATGAATTGCCCAGATTACAGAAGAGGAAATAGAATACTTAAATGACCCTGACTAAAAAAAAAATTGAACAAGCCATAAATGAGCTCCCTAGGAAAAAATATCTTTAGTCAAATATACAAATGAATTCTACCAAATATTTAAAGAACAATTAATTCCAATACTATGGAAACCATTTGGAAAAAATATGTAAAGAAGGAGACTTACCAAATTCCTCCTATGACACAAATATGGTTTTGATAACTAAACTGTAGAGAGCAAAAACAGAGAATGAAAACTATAGGCCAATTTCCCTAATGAATATTGATGCAAAAAATGTAAATAACAGTAAGGAGGCTACAGCAATATACCACAAAGATCATATACCATAACTAAGTGGGATTCCTACCAGGAATACAGAGCTGGTTCAATACTGTATTAGGAAAACTATAAGCATGATTTTCTTCAGTATTTGGGGGTCTCTTTTACTAATCTGTTGACTCTTTTTTCATGATTTTCTTGCATCACTCTCATTTCTCTTCCCAATGTTTCCTCTATTTCTCTTACTTGATTTTCAAAATCCTTCTTGAGCTCCACCATAGCCTATAACCAGTTCATGTTTTTCTTGGAGGCTTTTGATGCAGGCATTTTGAGACTTTGTCGTCTTCTTCTGGTTCTATGTTTTGATCCTTTTTGTCCCCAAAAAAGGATTCTATGGTCTGATTGTGCTTGCTTATATCGCCAGCCAATTACT
Organism: Gymnobelideus leadbeateri; assembly: GCA_011680675.1. NCBI lineage: Eukaryota > Metazoa > Chordata > Mammalia > Diprotodontia > Petauridae > Gymnobelideus > Gymnobelideus leadbeateri. Next base: position 4,646 of record WOXC01005394.1, on the reverse strand, counting down.
TGAGTTTTGAGCTCTTTGCCACAGTAGAACTCTGCCTCCTGAGTGGAGTGAGCTATGTCCCAAATTGCTGGGATTTTGCACAGTTGTCAGAGCCTCTTCTAGGCACTTGCTTTAGAACTGTGAGGAGGACTGCCTCTCCACAGCCTCAACAAGTTCTGCCACACTAGTGCTCCTCACTCCAGGACAGCCACCCAAGACTGCAACCCACATCCAAGCAGGGCAAAGCAAGAGAATCCTGCCTCAATGCCAGCAGAGAGATTCCTGCAACTGCCCTCTGGTCAGTCACTTAGTCCCCCCACCATCTGTGGGCCTAGAGCCCTGGAAGCAGTCACCACAGCAGCAGTTACAGCTGCCCTGGGGGCAAGGGCCAGACAGAGCTCTTCTCACACCCAGTTCCAACAGATTCCCCATAACCTTTTACTTTTTTTTTTTTTTTTTGGCGTTTATGGGTTGAGAAGTTTGGAAACTGCCACAGCTGCTGGTGATTCAATCCCCTGAGATCTGCTCTGGCTGGTCTATGCTGCTGGTGTGTGCTGGGGCAGCCCATGCATAGCTGTGCTCTACCCCTAGCCCAGTACGATAGACCCTTTCTTTTGGTTTGCCAGGGGCTGTCCTCAGCTGGAGACATATTTCATTCTGTCATTTTGTGAGTTCTTTAGCTCTAAAATGTATTTAGAGTCATTTTTTTACAGGTATTTGAGGTAACTGGGAACAAGCTCAAGTAAGTTCCTGCTTTTACTCCACCATCTTAGCTCCGCCCCCTGGGAATATGAAAACTATAGGAATAATTGACCACATTAATAACAAAAACAACAAAAATCATGTGATATCTTAATAGATACAGAAAAAGCTTTTGACAAGCATCCCTTCTTATTTAAAAAAAAATTAGAAAGCATAGAAACAGTGAGAGTGCCATAGTATGACCTAGCACAGACTCATTCTATGTCAGATAATTACAGATACTGAGGCTCCTTTAGAGTCTACCCAATATGGGCTAGAGGGACATCGGGAGAATAGATCACCAGAAGCTGTGGTGGTTTCCAAAATTATCAACCCATAAATGCCAAAGCCAAAGTGAGAGGTCAGGTAGACTTTGGGAACAGGAAGTCTGGGAGTGTGGTCTGGCCTCTGCCCCTAAGGGGAGAAGTGGCTGAGGCATGGCAGCCACAGCTGTGTGGCTGCTTCAGAGCTCCTGGCCTGCAGATTGTAGGGGGACCAAGCAACCATTCTGAGGGGTAATCGCTCTTGCTTTAACCTGCTTGGATCTGGATTGCTCTCTAGGGTGGAGGCCCTGCAGTGTGTGACCAGGTGCCAGAGCTGGTGGAGGCTTCAGAGAGGGCAGCCAATTAATAGCTCTGGCAGCTGAAAAAACCCCCAGTGATTTGGGACAAAGCTCTCCTCTTTGGAACCAGAGTTCTACTGTGGCAAAAAAGCTCAAAAGTCAAGTAATTGAGTGGCAACATGAGCAAGCAAAGGAAGCAAAGCAAGCACAGAAATCCAACATTGGATTCCTTTTTTGGGGACAAGCATGGAAAAGGAGGGAGACAAAGAAGTCAGAACTCCTGCACCAAAAGCTTCCAAGAAAAATATGAACTAGTTACATGTCATATAGGAGCTTAAGAAGGATTTTGAAAACCAAATAATAGAAGTGGAGGAAAAATTGGGAAGAGAAATGAGAATGATGCAAGAAAATCATGAAAAGAGAGTCAATAACCTAACTGAAGAAAATAACACCTTAAAAAATAGACTAACTCAAATGGCAAAAGAGGCTCAAAAAGCCAATGAGGAGAAGAATGCCCTAAAAAGCTGAATTTGCCAAATGGAAAAAGAATCTCAAAAGCTCACTGAAGAGAATCATTCCTTCAGAATTAGATTGGAGCAAGTGGAAGCTAGTGGCCTTATGAGAAATCAAGATACTATTAAACAGATCCAAACAAATGAAAAAATTGAAGGCAATGTGAAATATCTCATTGGAAAAACCCCTGAACTGGAAAATAGATCCAGGAGAGATAATTTAAAAATTATTGGACTACCTGAAAGCCATGATCTAAAAAAGAACTTAGAAATCGTCCTACAAGAAATTCTCAAAGAAAATTGCCCTGATGTTTTAGACCCAGAGGGCAAAATAAAGGTTGAAAGAATCCACCAATCACCTCTTGAAAAAGATCCCAAAAAGAAAACTCCTAGGAATATTATGTCCAGGTTCCAAAGTTCCCAGATCAAGGAGAAAATATTACAAGCAGCCAGGAAGAAACAATTTGAGTATTGTGGAAACACAATCAGGATAACACAGGATCTGGCAGCTTCTACAATGAGGGATCAAAGGGCTTGGAATATGATATTCCAGAGCTCAAAGGAGCTGGGATCAAAACCAAGAATCACCTACCCAGCAAAACTGTGTATCATGTTTCTGAGGAAAATATGATCATTCAATCAAATAGAGGAGTTCCAAGCATTCTTGATGAAAAAACCAGAGTTGAATAGAAAATTTGACATTCAGATACAAGAAGCAAGAGAAGCATGAGAAGGTAAACAGAGAAAAGAAATCATAAGGAACTTATCAAAGTTGAACTAGTTATATTCCTACATGGAAAAACAATAATTGTAAGTTATGAAACTTTTCTCAGTATGAGAATAGTTGAAAGGAATATAAATGTGTGTGTGTGTGTGTGTGTGTGTGTATATATATATATGTATGTGTGTATATATATATATATAATATATGTCTATATAGGAGTGTATACGGCCATATGAATACATATGTGAGTGTATGTATATGTGTACAGGTATACATAGACGGAGGGCACAGGACCAATTGAATAGGAAGAGATGATACTTAAAAGGTGAAATTGAGAGGTGAGAGAGGAATATAATAAGAGGAGATGGGAAGAGAAAGAATGGGGTAAATTATCTCATATAAAAGAGGTAAGGGAAAACTGTTACAATGGAGGGGAAGAACAGGAAGGCAAAAGGGAATGGGTCAACCTTACTCTCATTGAATTTGGCTTAGGGAGGGAATGATATACATACTAAATAGAGTATCTCACCCTACAGGAGAGCAGGGGTAAAGGGGGTGAGAGGGGGGATGATAGAGGGGAGGACAGATTGAGGGGAAGGGTAGTTAGAAGCACACACTTTTGAAAAGGGACAGGGTCAAAATAGAGAATAGAACAAGTTGGGGGCAAGATAGAATGGAGGGAAATATAATCAGTCTTTCACAATATATCCACTATGGAAATGTTTTGCATAGCTACACTTATACAACCTATATTGAATTGCCTATCTTCCCAGTAAGGGTGTGTGACAAGGGAGGAAGGAAAAAAATCTGGAATTCAAAGTTTTAAAATAAAATATATATACGGTTTTTTTATGTGCAACTGGGAAATAAGTACAGGCACTAGGGAATAGAGATCCATCTTGTCCTACTGGAAAGTTGGAGAGGGTATGGGGGAGGATACAGGAGAGAGCAGATTGGGGGAGGGGGTATACAGTGAGATAGTTGTCTTCTGGTGGTGGGTAGGAGAAAGGTGGGGAGAAAATGTGTAATTCAAAATATTGTGGAAATGAATGATGTAAACTAAAAATAAACATAAAATTTAATTTTTAAAAAAGAAAGCATAGGAACAAATGGAGCTTTCTTTAAAATAAGAAGAATCTATCTAAATTCAAGAGCACATATTATCTGTAATGGGAATAAACTAAAAGCTTTCCCAATAAGATTAAAGGTGAAGCAAAAATATCCACTATTACCATTATTATTCAATATTGTACTAAAAATGCTACCTGAAGTAATAAGACAAGAAAAAGAAATTGAAGGAATTAAAATAGGCAATGAGGAGACAAAACTACCCTTCTTTGCAGACAATATAATGGTATTCTTAGAGAACCCTAGAGAATCAGCTAAAAAACTAATTGAAACAATTAACAACCTCAGCAAAGTTGCTGAGGATATAAAATAGACCCATGTAGATCATCAACATTTCTACAAAATACCAATTAATCCAAAAAGGAAGAGATAGAAAAACAAATACCATTTAAAATAATTGAAGACAGTATAAAATACCTGGTAGTCTATTTGCCAAGACAATTACAAGACACTTTTCACACAAATAAAGACAGATCTAAACAACTGGAGAAATGTTAATTGTAGGCCAATCCAATATGGCAAAAATGATTATTGTACCTAAATTAATTTACTTATTCAGTGCCATACTAATCAAGCTATTGAAGAATTATTTATAGAGTTAGAATTATTTATAGAGTTGGAAAAAATAATAACAAAATCCAAACAAAAGAAAGAACATATGGTCAGGAATATTAAGAGTGGGGTAGTGGGGATGTGAAGGAAGGCAGTTTAGCCTGTAACTATATTATAAAGCAGTAATCATCAAAACAATCTGGTTTTGGCTAAGAAGTGGTTGATTAGTGAAATAGATCACAATACACAAAAGTAAATTACCATAGTAAAGTGTTTGATAAACCCAAAACTTTGGGGGCAAGAACTCACTATTCAACAAAAACTTCTGGGAAAACTAGAAAGCAGTCTGGCAGAAACTAGGCAACAACTATTATCTTACATTATATACCAAGATAAACTCAAAATAGATACATGATTAAGACATAAAGGGTTGATGTAAGCAAGTTAG
>WOXC01005393.1:2500-79301 GCA_011680675.1 Gymnobelideus leadbeateri | reverse complement strand
AAAAGCTCACTGAGGGGATTCATTCCTTCAGAGTTAGACTGGAGCAAATGGAAGCTAGTGACTTTATGAGAAGTCAAGATACTATTAAACAGATCCAAACAAATGAAAGAATAGAAGGCAATGTGAAATATCTCATGGGAAAAACCACTGACCTGGAAAATAGATCCAGGAGAGACAACTTAAAAATTATTGGACTACCTGAAAGCCATGATCAAAGAAAGAACCTAGAAATCACCCTTCAAGAAATTCTCAAGGAAATTGCCCTGATGTTTTAGATCCAGAGGGCAAAATAGAGGTTGAAAGAATCCACAAATCACCTCCTGAAAAAGATCCCAAAAAGAAAACTCCCAGGAATATTATAGCCAGGTTCAAGAATCCCCAGATCAAGGAGAAAATACTACAAGCAACCAGGAAGAAACAATTTCAATATTTTGGAAACACAATCAGAATAGCCCAGGACCTGGCAGCTTCTACATTGAGGGATCAAAGGGCATGGAATATGATATTCCAGAGGGCAAAAGAACTGGGAATGAACCCAAGGGTCACCTACCCAGCAAAACTGAGTATTTTGTTTCAGGGGAAAATATGGTCATTCAGTGGAATAGAGGACTTTCAAGCATTCTTGATGAAAAAACCAGAGTTAAATAGAAAATTTTACATTCAGACACAAGAAGCAAGAGATGCTTGAGAAGGTAATCAAGGAAAAGAAATCAAAAGGAACTTATCAAAGTTGGACTATTTACAGTCCTACATGGAAAAACAATAACTGTGTTTGATGAAACCTTTCTCATTATGAAAATAATTGAAGAAGGGTATATGGGCATATGTCCACAGGTATACATGGATAGAGGGCACAGGTTGAATTTGATGGGAAGAGATGATTATTATTTTTTTTGGAGGGCAATTGGGGTTGGGTGACTTGCCCAGGTTCACGTGTCTGGGTTTTTGTTTGTGTGTTGGGTGTCTGGGGCCGGATCTGAGCTCAGGTCCTTCTGGCTCCAGGGCTGGCTCTCTGCTCACTGCGCCACCTAGCCGCCCCAAGGAAGGGATGATTCTTAAGGGGTGAAGTCAAGAGGTGAGAGAGGATAGTGGCAAGAGGAGATGGAGAGAGACAGGGTAGGGCAAACTATCTCATGTAGAAGAGGCAAGGGGAAGTAGTTGCAGGGGAGGGGAAGAACAGGAAGGCAAAAAGGCAAAAGCATATTCTCATTGAAGTTGGCTCAAGGAGAGAATCACATACATACTAAATGGAATATCACCCTCACTCACTCTCCTGAGTAGGGGAAAGGGGGATGAAAGGGGTGATGATGGAGGGGAGGACAGTCTGTGGAGAGGGGAGGTTATCTATCAAAGAGGGACAGGATCAAAGTAGGGAATGGACCTGGTGGGAGATGAGACAGGTGGGAGGGAAATATAAGCAGTCTTTTACAATATATCTACTATGGTAATGTTTTGCATAGATATACATGTACAACACATACTGAATTGCTTATCTTCTCAGAGGGAGTGGGTGACAAGGGAGAAAGGGAATGGATCTGAAAATCGAAGTTTTAAAATTAAATGTTTCACAAGATGTCCAGGCAGTGAGGCTCAGAGATTCACCTTGCCCTAATGGCAAAGTCGGAGGGGGTATGGGAGAAGATATGGGAGAGAGCATATTGGATGAGGGGATATCTAGTGGGACTGCTACTCTGGGGTGGTGGTTAGGGAAAAAGTGGGGGGAAAATGTAACTCATAATCTGGTGGAAATGAATGATATAAACCAGAAGTTAATAAAGCATTTGTTTAATTAAAAAAAAAAGATAATGGTCCTTCTGAGTGGGTAGTATTTCTGTGTTCACTTCTCTGAGTGCAATACATGCCTACGCACACAATCACACACAGCCATAGGCAAGCAATAGGAACTGATGCTCAGGAGTCTAGAAAATTGAGTTTACTGAGCAGCCCTAGAAACCCCTGTCTCAGTTGATCACTCCAAAGAATCCTCTGATGTGCAGTGAAATGGGTGCTGGCTTTGGAATCAGAGAACTTGAGTTTGAATGCCAGCTCAGCTACTTATGACCTGCATAATTTGGGCAAGTCATTATCTGCCATGAGCTTCAGTTTTGTCATCTGTAAATTGAGAGTTATTGTTTTGTTATGTTCAAATCTTTGTGACTGCATTTAGGGTTTTCTTGGCAAAGATTCTTGAGTACTTTGCCATTTCCTTCTCCAGCTTATTTTACAGATGTGGTAACTGAGGTAAACAGGGTTAAGTGTCTTGCCCAGGGTCACACAGCTAATAAATGTCTGAGGCCAGATTTGAACTCAGGAAGATTAGTCTTTGCTAACTTTAGGACTGATAACTCTAGCCACTTCACCATCTAGTTGGCCCCAAATGAAAGAACTGAACTACAACATAATTCATCTTGCATTTATAAATTGCCTATCATATGCCAGGCGGTTTGTTAGGTTCTGGAAATACTAAAACAAAATGACAACAATCTCTGCCCTCAAAGAATCCTCATTCTACCGGGGGTGGGGAGGTAAGGTCTCTTTCCACTCTAATCTAAGATCTCCCTTTTGTGAAGTCCTGCATTTTCTACTCATAAAAGATACTATGAAGCAATACATAACATCCAAAATCTTTGGGCTGACATTCAAGGCTCTTCTCTCTCTGGTACCAAACAGACCTTTCTAACTTTTTCAACCTTAAATGACCTTCTGCTCTAATCAACATGATGTCTTCACAGAACCCCAAACACACCATGCTCTTGGGTGCATTTGCACCAGGGATGTGCTGGAGACAATTTTAACTGTCTTATAAGGGCCAATTAGTAATTTTTTTTCAATTTCAGCAACTGCTACACATCAGGGCTTGATTTATTGTTTATTGTGTAGACTTAAGAAAGTAATGAAGAAAATGTTAATAGTGAAGATTAACATTAAATGTGTGTCATGAGCACAATCCCCCTCCCCCAACAAAAAGCTAACTGTTACCAGCACCCAACGCTATTCCTACCTGGAACAGTTGCTGATCTGAATCCCACCTGTCCTTTAAAACTTTGTTCAAGCCTCATAAATTCCATAGTGCTTTCTTTGATCATTCTATTCTGGTTCAATCTCTCCCACTTCTTAATTAATATTTTTAATAATACTTGTTTTCAGTCCTTGTGGGCACATAGCATTGTACTATGAGTTAGCTTATTGTGGTATAATGGAAAAGGTCCTGGGTTTGGAACCAGATGACCTGGATTTATGCCTGAATTCTGATACCTTTGAGTTGAGTGACCTTGGGCAAGTCATCTACCTTCACTGGAAGTCATTTTTCTCTATAAAGTGAGGGAGTTGGAATACATGACCTATGAGGTTCCTTTTGGCCTTAACCCTATCATCCTATGACCTTTTCAATAATTTTTGCTCTTTTTTAAAATTTAAAAAATATTGTTAGCATTTTTTTTTTGAGAAGTAGCATGGAGTAGTGGATACAGAGATGACCTCAGAGTTAGAGAAATCTAGATTCGAGTCCTCTGATGCATGCTGGATATATGACCTTAGGTAAATCATCTTCTATTCAACATCTCTCTTCCCCACGTGATTCTCTAAGATTGCAAGTTACAGAGTATTTACTAATCTGCATTGGTGGAGGGAGTTTTCTATAGCAATGAAATCACAGGTTCCCTGACTCACCAAAATTTGTTTTAACACCTTCTCTTCTGAATATAGTCTTCCCCATACTATCCTTACTGAATCATTCCTTTTTTTTAAAGAAAAGAAACCTTCTTCTTATGTTTGTAGTCAGTCAACCAACAAATAGTCATTAAATATCTACTATCAAAGCATAGTAAGGTCACACCGAGAGACATAGCCAAGCTCACTGGTCTCCTAGGCTTTACGTACCAAGTACCTGACACTGTGTTATTCACTATGGGGGCGCATGAAAGCTGTAAGACATCCCCTGCTGATAGGGAGATTACAATTGAGCATCCTTACATTTTGATTTGGGGGAACTCTGGTCCTGTTTTAAGTTAATGCTAGAAAGGCAAGGTGAGGAAGAAAGCAGTACCACTCACTGTGAGGAATAATTGCAGAATGAGGGGATTTGTGGTCGAATTATGCTGCATGATATGCCAATTTAACAAGACCCTGGTATGCATAGAAATTCATGATTTATGTAGCAACAATATAATAAAAGTAAAATCCTTAGCTTCTCCTGAAAAAAAAATTACTCCAGAGATAATTAAAACTGGGGAAGAAATCAATGTAAAATTTGAGGAAGTGATAAATATAATGAACAGACCCAGTTCTGCTCACTGGTGAGTGGAGATTGCTGGTACAGAAGCCAGAAGGTTTGCTAAAGAAAGAATTAAGTCCATTATTTGTCTATCACTTAAATGCAAAGCTCTTTTATTCATCAAGTTTTGTTCTGGGCATTCATGCCCTCATGCTGCACTTGTAACCCTGGGATGACAATTTGGTGCCTTCTTGCCAGCCCTGGGAGATCTGGAGACAAGGTAGTTTCCTCTTGTCGGTTCTCTACCCCTTGGATATTGCCCTGATATGTCAGAGTTCTTGCTATGCACATAGAATAAGGAGTAAAATTGTCTGTGCAACTTCTGTTATCAATAAACTATCTCTGGTTGCTGAATGAATGTTGACAGATTTCATGACCAACATTTGTAGGTAAGGAAGGAAAACCAAGGCTCCCAGCAAAGCCCCTAATTTATCCTCTGGAGGAAGCTGGGGTGCTGTAAGGCATCCTTTACCTTTAGAGCCTCAAGCCCATGTAGCTACTGAACAAGGGAAGGCTGTAGTCCTAGCTCTCTCAGTTTGCCAGCATCCAGGTTGGCTATAGTGCCTTTGGCTGTGTGTTTCAAATTCTGTTCTACAAGTGAATGTTGCTGTAGTGGAAAGGTCACTCAACCAGAAATCAGGAGGCAGTTTAACTGTCACTCTCTTTTTGCCTTATGATTACATATGAATCTCTTAGTCTCTCAAAGTAATCCTTGGTAAACTGGGGTGATAAAAATATTTGCAATAATTCACAAAGTTGTGGTAAGCAAAGGACTATATCGATCGCTATTTTATTTTTCAGCAGAACAATTTTATAGAAATTTTTTTTCAGATGACCATTTATTGTTTTTTATTTTTTTATTTTTTGCTTTTTGGAGGGTAATTGGGGTTAAGTAACTTGCTCAAGGTCACACGGCTAGGTTTTTTTCTGTTTGTGTGTGTTGTGTCTGAAGCCAGATTTGAACTCAGGTCCTTCTGACTCCAGGGCCAGCACTCTACTCACTGCGCCACCTAGATGCCCCCATGTATATATATAATTATATTTAAATTTAATTATAAATAAATATAATTCTATTTAAGGATATCTATAAATAGAATTATATTTAAATTTAATAATATATAAATAGAATTATATTTAAATTTAATTATATATATATATATAAATAGAATTCTATTTAAAGATATATATATATATATGTAGAGCCCTGCTGGACTCAGAAGGACCTGAGTTCAAATCTGGCCTCAGACACTTGACACACTACTAGCTGTGTGACTTTGGGCAAGTCACACAACAATTACCCTCCAAATATGTGTGTGTATATATATATATATATATATATATATACATATATATATATATATATATATATACACACATATACACACATATAGACACACACATATACGTGTATATACATACATATATACACACATATATGTATATATACACGTATATAACATATATATGTGTATGTGTGTGTGTGCGCGCATAGTTATTACATGGCCTATATTTCTCTTAGAACTCATTCCTTTCCTCATCTCAGAGGGCCATCTTTTATAACCAGGCATTTTTTAAAAGAAAAAAAGGGGAAGGAGAGAAAAACATCCAGCAAAACCAATCAACAATACAAAGAAAAAAAATATGATGGTATGTGCAATGTTCCACATCTGTGGACTATGCTTCTCTGTAAAGGAGTAGGAGAGGCTTCACTTTCATATCTGACCCTTCTCTCTCCTCTACCTGGAGCATTATTATGTTAAATTATGTCCTTCAGATATGAAAAATGACACTGGTTACCATCTTTCCATAGTGGGGATGGATTTATGGGTACCATTCACACTTCCTCCTAGTGATTAAAAGTATGCAGTTCACAGAGATTAAAAGGTGCACTTTGTGAAAAAGGAGCAGAATAAAGATACTTGAGTGAATTAGGGACTGAACCAATGATCTTACTCTAAAGCTCAGACAGTCTTAAGTCAAGAAAAAGCCAATCCAATGCAATTCAACCAACTCTTACTTTCCACAGGCACTCTACTTGTTGCTGGGAATGTAAAGACAGCCCCCTCCCCAAAATTCCCTTTCAGCAAATAGTTTGCCTCCTACTTAAGGATATGACATGTAAACCGAAGAAGTATATGCAAGATAATTTGAGTGGGGTGAAAAAAGTAATGAGGAGGGAGGAATTAAGAAAGATTTCTCATAGGAGGATTGCTGAGCCTTGAAGGAACCTGGGGTTTCTAGGAGGCAGAGGTGAGGAAGAAGTCTAGTCATGGTCATCAGGAATATATTTGAAGAAGATTTTGCATAATATAGTTCATGAATTCGTTGTCTGGGGCCTCCCAGCCTGAGAGTTCTTAATGTCAGAAGCTTAAGGTACCAACTCATACTCTGTTGGTAATGAAGTCTCCACTCTATTTCTTTTAGAAGGTCTTCTATACATAAGTGAAAATGCACAGAATATGGTAGAAACTTAAGTCTTGGTTGGTGCAAGAAGGTATGAAGGCTTATTTTTTTCCCTTTCCTTTCCTTTCCTTTCCTTTCCTTTCCTTTCCTTTCCTTTCCTTTCCTTTCCTTTCCTTTCCTTTCCTTTCCTTTCCTTTCCTTTCCTTTCCTTTCCTTTTCCCTTTCCCTTTCCCTTTCCCTTTCCTTTCCCCATAAAAACTGAAGCCTGTTGTGTACTAAGGGAAATCTAGTGTATTGATTAGATTTCTTTGTAATGGGATCAATACACTCTGATTCATGACTGGTAGGTAACTCTAATGTCAGTAATATCCCTTGTGGCTGTTTTGTTTCTTCTTTTTTTCTTTATTTTTCCCACTGTTATTGTTGGGGTAAAGTAAGTCTCCCCACAGATGTTAATGTTGATACTATAGGCTATTACTTTATAAATATCAAAATCCTTCCCTGTCCCTAGAAAGACCTCTTAAGCCAGAACAATAGAGCTAAGAATGGGGGCCTCAGAGAAATCCTAGGTATGTCTGGACCTCTACCTTTATCTGGGACTAAAGTTGATTAGGGTTTCTGGATCTTCCCAAAAATTTCTGGACTAATACCTCTCAAGGAATTATTACTTAAGTTAAAGCATTGATCCCCCTCCCCTGCTCCAATCTTGTTTAAACTATTACAAGTGGAAGTGAATTAAAGGTGCTCTCATTCAACCCTTTGATAATATGAATAAGGAAGCTTAGGAAAAGCAGGTTTAATAATTGTTAATATGTATCTAGCACTTTAAGTTTTTACAAGTGCTTTATCATACATTATTTCATTTCAGCCTCAAGGATCCTCTGTGTTAGGTCCCATGGATATTATTAACTTGATTTACAAATAAAGAAAATGAGGCTCAGAGGGATTAAATGGCTTGCCTGTGGTGACCCAAAATACATGTGCTTGGGATCAGGATTCAAACTCAGGTCTTCATGGCTCCACTAATGACTCCCAAAGGTTAAGGAACTTGCCCCAGCTTCTATAGTGAGCTGGTGGTAGCTGTAGGGTCAGAATCCACCCCTCCTGACTCCCAATACAGTGTTTTTGCTGCCCCCTCTCCCCATCCCTGGCTTTTTATGCTTTTGATTTCTCTTACACACATACAGGACAAGGTTAAAGATTTTTGCCATGTTGTTGTGTGTGTCAGCTGGTGTTTGGGGGTATTCCATTTTTCTATCACAAACCATTCAAGATATAACCACTTCCAACATATTCTACGTTATTTAGATAATAAATCAGTCAATCAATAAATATTTAATGAATACCTATCATATATGGGAAGTTAAGTGGGAAGTATGCAGGAGCTTAGGGCTAAAAAGGATCTCTGAGCTGATTTGCTCCAAGGCCCTCATTTTATAGATGAGGAAACTGACATCCAGGGAGGTTAAAAACTTGCCAAGGTCACAAAACTCTCAGGTCACATTCAATACGTTTGCCACTAATCCACCTTGTCTACTCATTGAGGAGTTAGAGATAATCTGAGTTTGAAGAAGTTTACTTGCACATCTGAGCCTCCTGGGGTACCCCACCTCAGTGGAAACTGCTTATTATCCTCTCCTGAGCTATTTAGGAAGTTTTAAGACTTGTCCTTTATGCTAGAGGAGGTTAGGCTGTAGACCTGAGGTCCTAGGAGTGAGAGTCACAGGGAGGTATTTGTGACAGTTGAGTATTATGAAGACAGAGTTAATACAAAGTGATAAGGAAAGAACAGTACTGTGTGAGGGTTTACGAGACTTGGTTCTCACTGTCTATGTGAATGTGAAGTAGGGGAAGTAAGCCTGTTTATAAGCACAAATGAATGAAAATTCATTATAAGAGACGGCTCTCTGGGAAGGGAGAGGGGAGGGGTGTAAAGAGAATTTAGGTGGTATGAAACGCAAAAGATATAAAAAAGTTGTTTTTTTTTTTTTAAGAAAGGATGAATGAAAAAAAAAACAAATAGTCCCTGCCCTCCAGGGGTTTATATTCTAATAGGGGAATAGAGGAGAGAGAAAGGGACAGCCAGAGACAGAGACAGAGAGAGAACAGACACTTAGAGGGAAATGGAGAGACATACAGAGAAATAGATACAGAGATGTAGAGAAAGAGATAGAGAAATAGAGAGAACAGACAGTAGAGAAACAGAAGGACAGAGACAGAAACTTAGAGTTAGAGACAGAAGGATACTAAGACACAAAAGAGATAGTGAAGGACAGAGACAGAGATAGATATACAAACACAGTGTCTAAGAACTGTACATGAAAGAAAAAATAGTTTATCTGTCAGATTTATGGAGAATGGAAGAATCTATAACCAAACAAGAGGTAGAAAACATTATGAAATGCAAGATGGATCATTTTGATTGTATTAAATTGAAATGTTTTTGCACAAACAAAGCCAATCCATCCAGAATTAGGAGGCAAGCAGAAAACTGGGAAACAATTTTCACAACAAATATCTAAGATAAGGGCCTCCTTTCCTTTTTTTCCCAAATGCTTTATTAACATCTGGTTTACATCATTCATTTCCACCAGATTTTGAGTTATAATTTTTTCCCCATTTTCCCTTCCCCCCACCCCAGTATAGCAGTCTCATAGGATATCCCCTCGTCCCATCTTCTCTCTCTTATATATTCTCCCATACCCCATTCGACTTTTTCAGTAGGGAAAGGTGAATCTCTGTGCCCCAGTGCCTGTATATCTTATTTCTCAATTATATGGAAAATAGTATATATATATATATATATATATATATATTTGAGGGGGGGCAGGGCAATTGGGGTTAAGTAACTTGCCCAAGGTCACACAGCCAGGTTTTTGTTTTTGTGTGCATTAAGTGTCTGAGGCCGGATCCAAACTCAGGTCCTTCTGACTCCAGGGCCGGCGCTCTACTTGCTGTACCACCTAGCCACCTCATATTTATATATTTTTAAACAATTGATTTTGAAACCTTGAATTCCAGATTGATTCACTTCCTCTCTTGTCACCCACCCCCACTAAGAAGATAAGCAATTCAGAATATGTTGTACATGTGTAGTTACGCAAAACATTACCATAGTAGATATATTGTAAAAGATTGACTGTATTTCCCTCCCTCCTATCCCACCTCCCACTTGGTCTATTCCTTATTTTGATCCTGTGCCTTTTCAAAAGTGGGTGCTTCCAACTTCTCTCCCCACAGCCTGCCCTCCTTTCCATCAACCCCCTCTCATCCTCTTCCCCCCTACTCTCCTATAGGGTGAGATATCCTACTTGGTATGTATGTCATTATCTCCCTGATCCAAATTCAATGAGAATAAGGTTTTGCCTTTTTGCCTTCCTGTTCTTCCCCTCCCTTGTAACCATTTTCCCTTGCCTCTTCTATATGAGATAGTTTACCCCATTCTGTCTCTCCCCATCTCCTCTCATTATATTCCTCTCTCAACTCTTAATTTCCCCTTTTACATATTATCCCTTCCTATTAAATTGGACCTGTGCCCTCTATCTATGTATACCTGTAAACATATATACACACATTCCCATATGTATTCATATGCCCATATACCCTTCTTCAACTATTTTCATACTGAGAACTTTTCCCGAGCACTGCGCTGGCCACTCCCTGCAGGGCTGCTGGGCTGTCCTCAGCGGGAGGTTAGGTTATCTGTGTCATTCTGTGGGTGCTGGAGCTCCAGAAGTTGTTCAGAGTCCCCTTTTTATATGATTTTGAAGTGGTGTGGGAGAGAGCACTTTGGAAGTGCTGTTTCTACTCCGACCTCTTGGCTCCGCCCTTCAACCCACTCATTCTTTAGGATTAAATTCGTGTCCAATTAGTTTTTAGTCTGTCTTTCCATGGCCCTTTATTGCATGTGATTTTTATTGCATTATGATCTGAGAATGATGAATTTAATATTTCTGCCTTTATGCACTGAATTGTGAGGTTTTTATGCCATAGTACATGTTTGATTTTTGTGTAGGTGCCATGTACCACTTAGAAGAAGGTATATTCTTTTTTATCCCCAATCAGTTTTCTCCAGAAATCTATCAATCTAGCCTCTATAAAATTCATTTGCCTCCTTAACTTCTATCTTGTCTATTTTTAATTTAGATTCATCAAGTTCAGAGAAGGGGAGATTAAGGTGCCCCACTAGTATAGTTTTGCTATCTATTTCTTCCTCTAATTCCCTTAACTTCTCCTCTAGGAATTTGGATGCTATACCACTTGGTGTATATATGTTAAGTAATGATATTGCTTCATTCTCGATGATGCCTTTTAGCAAGATATAATTTCCTTCCTTATCTCTTTTAATTAGATCTATTTTTTATTTTTGCTTTATCTGAGATAAGGATTGCTACCCCTCCTTTTTTAACTTTAGCTGAAGCATAATATATTCTACTCCAGCCTTTTACCTTTACCCTTTCGCTATCCCTTTGTTTCCAATGTGTTTCTTGTAGACAGCATATTGTGGGATTATGATTTTTAATCCATTCTGCTATCTGCCCCTGTTTTATGGGAGAGTTCACCCCATTCACATTCACAGTAATGATTACTCCCTGTCTCTTTCCCTCCATCCTATTCCCTCCCATGTTTATATTTTTGTTTCTTCCTTCTTCCCCTCCTTAAGGATTTTCCTTTTGACCACCACCTCCCTCAGTATTCCCTCTCTGTTACCCCCCCTCCTTTACCTGCCCTTTCCTCTTACTATTATTTCCCTTCCTTCTAACCCCCCCTTCTTATCTTCCCCTTATCCCTCCTACTGCCTATAGGGCACAATGTATTTTTATCCTTTCAGAGAATGTTATTCCCTCTTTGATGCCAAACCAATGAGAGCAAATTTCATACAGTGCTCCTCTCCCTCCCTCATTTCCCTCTATTATGAGTTTTTGTGTCTTTTCACACTAGAATCTTAAATTTAACTGACTATGTTGATCCCTCTTTGAACCAGAAAGAGAATAATATTCAAATGATGTTCATCTCCATCTCTCCTTCCCCTCTACTATAGTATGTTTTTATGTCTCTTCATATAGCATAATTTACATTTTTCTGCCTCATCCTTTCCTTTTATCCCATTATGGTCCCTTTCAACTGCTTAATAAGTTTTTTTTTTTTATCATCAGGTTAGTTAATTTATATCCACACTCTCTATTTATATATAACTCTTTTAAGGGTCATGATAATCATATGAATTTCCATACTGACAGTTATCAGCTTCTCATATAGGGATGTAAACATTTTGCTCTTATTGTATCCCAAGTTATGTGCATGTGTGCATGAGTGTGTGTGTGTATGTGTGAATGTGTGTTTTCCTTGTTTACTTTTTTATGTTTTTCTTGAGTCTTGTAATTGGAGATCACATTTTCCATTGAGCTCTGGCTTTTTCATCAGGAAAGTCTGGAAGTCCCATATTTCATTAAATGCCCATCTCTTTGCCTGAAAGATTATGCTCAGTTTTGCCGGATAGTTGTTCCTTGGCTGCAGTCCTAGCTCTTTTGCCTTATGAAATATCACATTCCAATCCCTCCAATATTTTAAGGTAGAAGCTACTAGGTCCCTATGTAATTCTGACTGTAGTTCCATGATATTTGAATTATTTCTTTTTGGCTGCTATATTTCTTGGAGTTTTCAATTTGGTATCTCTTTCAGGAGGAGTCTGGTGAATTCTTTAGATAACTATTTTACCTTCTGATTCTAGGACTTCAGGACAGTTTTCTTTGACAATCTGTTGGAGGATGTTTTCCAGGCTGCTTTTTTCATCATGGCTTTCTGGTGGACCAATAATTCTTAGGTTTTCTCTTGTGGATCTGTTCTCCAGGTCAGTTGTTTTTCCAGTGATATATTTTACACTTTCTTTAATTTTTCAATCTTTATGTTTTGTTTGATTGACTCTTGGTTCATCATAGAGTCCTGAGCTTATATTTGACTAATTCTTATTTTTAGTGAATTATTTTCTTCAGTTGGTTTTTGAAGGTCCGTTTCTGGAAGGTATTTTCTCCAGTTAGATTTTGAACCTCCTGTCCCAGTTCATAAATTTTATTTTTTAAGGATTTGTTTTCTTCAGGGAAACGTTTTTTTCCAGTTTGGTCACTGTAGATTTAAATTTATCTTCTAACTCTCTAATTTGAATTTTAAAATCTTTCTTGCACTCCTCCAAGAATGTTTTTTGGGCTTGAGACAAGTTCATATTTCCTTCTGTGGTCTCAGGTGTGAGTACAGAGTCCATGTTGTCCTCTGTATTTGGTTGTTCTTGCTCACTGTAATAAGTTTGGATGGATTTTCTCACCTTTCCCTTCTCCTTCTCAGCTTCCTTCTTTCCCATTGTGATTTCCTATTTCCTAATTTCTCAGACTGGGGGCTAAGGGCCTGGTTGTTGACTATGTGTCCTGTAGCCTCTGGGTGTCTAGACTGAGGCCCAGGCCAGGATTCTCAGCATTTCCCCTGAGTTACCCTGAGGCTCACAGAGTAACCTGTGGGGGAGGGGTGGTCTGGCCACTTCAGATTTCTGCCTCTATGTGCCTGGGCTACAGATCAGGCAGGCTCAGGCACTGTTGGCTTGCAATGCTTGTGTCTGCAGATTCCCCTGGTAGTGCTGAGGTCCACCTGGGCTTGTGTTGTTAGTGCTTGCTGGCTCCACCCCCCTGGGCTTTGGGAGCTCTAGCTGGTCAGGTAAGGTTGGGCTTGTTGGGAACCCTCACTCCCTTCACTTCAGACTTCTTGCTGCCTCAGTTGCACCCTTTCTCAGTGACTCCTGAGCATGAGGCTATTTCTGCTATTTCAGGATTTTACTCTGGGTGGGACATTTATCTCTGGGTTTTCTAGGTCAGGGAGGGGCAATAGGAGCAGCTAGAGTTTACTTGCCATCTTGGCTTCTGGAAAATCAGGTAGGTGATTTTTAAACTTCCAGGCTATGGGCTGATAGCCCCAGGAGAATCTGCTGTATCTGCTTCTTCCCTGTGCTTTCTCTTACCCAGCTCCGAGGGATCATCCTATCCTGTGGCAGGATGCTGGTGAGATGGTTGCGAATCACCCTTGGAGTGGGTGAGTCTGCTGGCTGGGGTTTCTTCTCTCTCTGCTGTAGTCTGCTCTCCAGTCCATGGTGGTGCAGGCCTCGAATACTCCACACTCCCAGTGCCCACTCCCAGTGCCCACGTGGGCACTTTCCTGGGCTGGATTCTGCCATGCTTTGTCTCCCAGTGGATGTTGTCACTGTAAAATCTGTTCAGATTCACTTTTTAAAGTTTAGTGACCAGATTCACAGAGGAGCTTAGAAAAGTTACTGCTTCCATTCCATCATCTTGGCTCCACCCTGTCTAGGCTATTTTTTTGATCATGAATTTCAGGTAGATCCATAAGTATTTCTCCTGGATCTAATTTTCCAGGTCAGTTGTGTTTCCAGTGAGGTATTTTATGTTTTCTTCTTTTTTTCATTATTTTATTTTGTATGACTGATTCTTTTTTTTTTTTTTTTTTACAATGGGGATGGGAGGGCAATTGGGGTTGTGATTTGCCCAAGGTCACAGGGCTAATAAGTGTTAAGTGCCTGAGTCTGGATTTGAACTCAGATCCTCGTGACTCCAGGGCCTGCCCCCCCCCCCATTTTGTCAATTGTATTTTGAAAGGAAATGTTAATTTTTTTCTTTTACCATTCTAATTTCATTTTTAACATCCTTCTTGAGCTCTTCCAGAAGGCTTTTTGGGCTTGAGACCAGTTCATATTCCCCTCGGAGATTTCAGATGTGGGTATAGTGACAATACTGTCATCTTCTGAAATTTTGTTTTGATCTTCCCTGTCCCTATACTAAGAATCTATGATCTTTGATTTTTTATGTTGCTTCTTGCTCATGCTGTTTCTCTTTTCACTAGCTTTTAAAGTTGATCTCTGCTTCTAGGGTTCAGGGGGCAATGTCTCACACCTCTTGTGCTGGGGGCTAGGGCTTGGTTACTGGCTTTATGTCCTGGAGCCTCCAGTTCTGGCAGCTGGAGACAGAAATAGATAGCTTACCTGGTGCTGAGCTGGAGCTGGTGGTTGTGACTGGTGGGTGCTGAGGCCAGGAGGGGTCTTTCTGCGTTGCCATGGGATTACATAGAAGTTCACACGTTGAGGTGTGGGAGTTAGGGTGATCTGTTCAATAGAGGGCACTTCCTCCCTGGAGGCTGTACTAGAGCATGGGTCGTTTAGCTGCTGGTAGATGCCCATTTGTGGTACAACTGATGATTCTCTCTGCTGGTTTCTGCTGGTTTCCTTGGCTGTGCAAAGGCACAAGGGGTCCTGGTGTTGGTCCTTGCCTTCTCCACCACCCTGGGTCTCAGGATCTACTGCTGGTTTGATGAGGTGGGGCTTTCTGGAATGTCTCTCATCCTGTAGTAGTACCCTTCAGCCACAGCAAGAGGGACCTTTTCTGTTAATCCCCCTACCCTCACAATTTAAAGAAAACTGCTGTACCCCATCTTTCTGCAGGATCCACTATTCCAGGATTTTTCCTGGTGTAATAGTTTCTGGATTTTTTAAGCTCAGTAAAGGAGAGTCAGAGTGACTTACTGGTTACTACATCATCTTGTCTCCTTGAAGAATTATTAAAAAAAAAAAAACTACTGTGAAAACTGGAAAACAGTATGGCAGAGACTAGGAAAAGGTCAACATCTTGCAAATTACAGCAAGATAAAGTCAAAATGAGTAGATGATTTAGACATAAAGGATGATACTATAAGCAAACATGGAGATCAAGAATAGCTTACCTGTCAGATTTATGGAGATGGGAATAATTTATGAACAAACAAGAGATAGACAACATTATGAAATGTGAAATGGATGATTTTGATTACATTAAATTGAAAAGGTTTAACACAAACAAATCCAATGTAACCAAGATTAGAAGGAAAGCAGAAAGCTGGGAAATAATTTTTTAAAGCCACTGTCTCAGTTAAAGGCATCATTTATGAAATATATAGAGAACTAAGTTAAATTTATAAAAATGCAAGTCATTCTCCAAGTGATAAATAGGATATTTACAGGCAGTTTTCAAGATGACAAAATTAAAGCTCTCTATAGTTATGTAAAAAATGCTCCAAATTATTATTGATTAGAGAAATGAAAATCAAAAAGACTCTGAGGTATTACCTCACAGCTATCAGATTTGCTCACATGACAAAACAGAAAAAAAATATTAATGCTGGAAAAGAAGTGGGAAAATTGGAATGCTATTGCATTGTTGGTAGAGTTGTGAATTGATCCAACCATCATGGAGACCAATTTGGAATTGTGCCCAAAGTGCTATAAAATGTGCATACCTTCTGAACCAACAATACCACTTCTAGGGCTGTATCTCAAAGAAATTATAAAAATGGGAAAAGGACCTACATGTACAAAAATATTTCTAGCAGCAGTTTTTGTGTTGGCCAAGAACTGGAAATTGAAGGGATGCCCATCAATGTTGAATGGCTGAACAAGTTGTGCTATATGAATGTAATGGAATATTGTTGTGCTATAAGAAATGATGAGCAGACAGTCTTCAGAAATACCTGGAAAGATCTATATGAACTAATACTGAGTTAAGTGAGCAGAAATAAGAGAGCATTGTCCACAATACAGTAACACTGTATGATGACTGCCTTTGATAGATGTAGCTTTTCTCAGTAACACAGGGACCTAAGATAACTCCAAAAGACTCATGATGGAAAATACTATCCATATCCAGAGAATGAGTTATGGAGTCTGAATGCAGATGGAAGCATACTATTTGTTATCTTTTTCTTTTGTTTCTTCTTTCTCATGATTCCTCCCATTGTTCTAATTCTTATTTACAACTTGAATAATGTGAAAATATGTTTAATATGAATGTATATGTAGAGACTATATCAGATTATACACCATCTTGAAGAGGGGGAGAAATTTAAAAATAAATAAATTAATAAAAAAGAATAATATAGAGTGGTTACTGTTGCTAATGGGTATAAGACTGGACAAAACCTTGTTGCTTTTTTGCATAATTAACTTGTCAATGGGCAGAGGAACTAATTCCAGTAAGCCTTTTGGCCATAGGAAAGTTCACAGTTGTATTCAAAAAGGTAACTGAGGTCTTCTGTTTTTTTAGGTGTTTTGTGAACTCTATGAAGGTACCCACTCACTAGGAAAATAGCTGTGGAACAATTGAGATCTGCCTGTACTTTAAGCAAGGCATATTGTGTACTTGATTCCCATCCCAGAGTAGGGGTTTCATGTCCCCTGAATGATTACCTGAGATATGCTATATAATTCTGTAATTGTAACCTATGGTATATAACTATGTAACCTTTGACCACCTTCTTTCTCAGGGGAATTTTTTTTCTTTTAAACAAATGCTTTATTAACTTCTGGTTTACATCATTCATTTCCGACAGATTTTGAGTTACAATTTTTCCTCATTTTTCCCCTACCCACCACCCTAGAATAGCAGTCCCACAAGATATCCCCTCATCCAATCTGCTCTCTCCCATATCTTCTCCCATACCCCTTTCGACTTTTCCATTAGAGCAAGGTGAGTCTCTGTGCCCCAATGCCTGCACATCTTATCTTTCAGGGGAATATTTTTGAGTGCCCTGGATAATGTAGGCAGCTGAGAGAGGTAAAAAAAAAAATCAGAAATACATGGTCTTGCAATTCAAGAAGAGAAAAAAAAAGAAAGCAAATAGATATACTCTGAAGAAGTACTTACAAAGTACTTAAAAAGCAATGTTTGTGTTTGGAGCAAGCAAACTCAGCATCATATGTAGATAGATAAATGATGTGCCTTTTAAGAATGCCTCTTCAAGTAGTGGGGTGAGCACTAGTTGGGTGTGATATGGTAGGGATTCCTTTCATTTATGAATTAGTCTAGGTGGCTATGAAGGTCCATTCTAATTCCAAATTTTGAGACATCTATGGATAATGTTTGAAGTAGGGCCTCAGGATGAGTTCACACTAGGGATGAATAATAATAATAATAATACAAATAACAAGATATTTTAGCTATGTTGTACCTCCAAAATTGAAGTGATAGCATTATTATTGAGAAATAATAGCATAATAATAATGGATGACTGTGAGATGGATACTTTTTTTAACTCAAATTTCATTTTTATTTTCCCTTTCAAGGAAATGTTGGAAAGGATAAAATAAAAGTGATTAGCAGGGAGTGGAAACTTAACTTAAATAAGGAGCTAGCATGATAACATCTTGGTGCCCTCAATGAATTAAATTTATCAGGTCCCGGTGAACAACATTCTAGGATCCTGAAAAACAGAAGATATTGTGACTAAGCTGCTGCTAGTGTTTATTGAGAGATAATGGGAAATTGGAGTGGAAAAGGGCAAATATTGTGCTCATTTTAAAAAATCAGAAGTTAGCAGAAGCAGCAAACTACAGATTGTTGAGTTTATTCTAATCTGGGAAAAATATAGGGTGTATTGTTAAAAGGATGTTTATGGGTATGTAGAAAGTCAACAGGCAGCATCAAGAACCAATATAGTTGACAAAAATGAGTCATGCCAGACTAGCATAATTTTTTTTTCTTTTTGCTTGAATTACTAGACTGGTAGACCAGGGATATTTTATACTTGTGAAGTCTCAGATTTCAGAAAGGAATTTGACAGTCAATCAATAAGCACTTATTAAATACTACCTATGTGCCAGGCACTGTGCTAAGTACTCTATCTTGTTTAAAAGATGGAGAGGTGGGGCGGCTAGGTGGTGCAGTGAATAGAGCATTGGCCCTGGAGTCAGGAGGACCTGAGTTAAAATTCGGCCTTAAAAACTTAACACAAAAACTAGCCGTGTGACCTTGGGAAAGTCACTTAGCACCAATTGATCTCCAAAAAGAAAAAAAAAAGATAGAGAGGTATAGTCTAGAACTGGTTAGTAATTCTCAATGGATTGATTATATGCAAATAAGAGTGATTAGGGTAATGTCTACTTTGAGGCATGTCTCTAGTAGCATGTTCCAGGGTGTTTTGTCCTGTGTTATTTAACATTATTATAAATGATTTGGCTGAAGACAGAAAATATGCTAATCATATTGTCAAGCAATTTGAAGCTGGGAGGTATATATATATATATATATATATATATATATATATATATATATATATATATAAAACACATTGAATGCCATAGTCAGAATTTCATTTTTTAAAAGTTATTAATGAACTGAAATGGTGGAGCAAACTGAATTAGATGACATTTAACAGGAATAAATGTAAAAATCTGGACTTGGTTTAAAAATGTCATCTTCCTCTGTAAAAGACAGAAAATGTGTGGTTAGATGGCAATTGGTGTGGGTATTAGTGGACTTCCAGTTCCATATGGAATTAGAGCTGAAAGGGATCTTGGGAGCCGTTTCATTCAAAGTCTTTACCACATAGATGAGGAATTTGGCAGTCCTGAAAGCTTACTCTCCTAGCCTGTCTCAAGAAATGCAGGGTATCTAGAATAAAGACATAAAGTCCCTCTGTACTAAAACAATTCCTAGTGGTACCCTAGATAAGACATTTAACCTTTATCAGCTTTGATGCTTTGATTGTTTCAGCTAGAATCATGCCTTTGTGGAACAAATTAATAACATCAGTTGGGCATTCCAATGATTTTTTTCTCCCAACAACATGCACCAAGAAAAGACAGGTACTCCATCAGCCAGCACCACACCATCCGTGGAATCATCAGTTACAGCAAATGGAGAAATTTTGAATGCTGCGGTTTACCACTTACCTTGGTACTATACTTTCCAGGGATGTATTCATTGATAATGAGGTTGACACACACATTGCCAGAGCTAGCTCAGCATTTGGGAGGCTCTGAATAATAATATGGGAGAGAAGAGGTATTACATTGACTACCATACTGAAGGTCTGCAGCACCATTGTACTGACTTCATTGTTGTATGCCTGTGAAATCTGGACAGTATACCAGCGCCATGCCAGGAAACTGAATCACTTCCATTTGAATTGTCTTAGAAAGATTCTGAAGCAGGATAAGGTAACAGATACTGAAGTTATTGCTTGAACTAACCTGCCAAGCATTCAAATTCTGCTTCAGAGAGCACAGTTCCATGTTGTTTGAATGCAAAACATATGCTTGCCAAAAAGATTATTTGATGGAGAACTCACACAGGGCAAGTGTTCACATCATGTTCAGAAGAAGCCATATGAGGACACTCTCAAGGTCTCACTTAAGAACTTTGAAATTGGTTGTGTGACATGGGAGACATTGGAGACATTGGCACAGGATCACCCAGCATGGCGTGCCCACATCAGAGAAAGTGCTGCGTTTTATGAGCAAAGCAGAATTGAGATAGCTCAAAGGAAATGCAGGATGCACAAATTTAGAGTATCCACTCCAAATGTCCACACAGACCATCTGTACTCAACCTATGGTACAGCATTCTGAGCTCATATTGGTCTGATCAGCCACAGTCTGACACATTGAAACTTGACCCTAGCATAGCAATGTCATTTTGGTCCTCTTACAGAATCAAGGACAACAACCAAACAAGTTGATGGATTAAGCACACTGAATGATAAAATATAGAAAGGCCATGTATGTCTACCTCCAAGGGATGTGTTTGATTCGTAAAGTCCCTCTTCTTCCTTGAATGAATGGGTAAGATATTTAGTTTCTATAGCACCAGGGATAAAGACAGTGAAGTCTTGAGGATCCCAAAATTAAATTCAGTAAAGGTTTTTTTTTTTTCTTTTTGCTGCCTGAAAAATAAGAAAGAAATATCAAAGAAAAGATGATGCCTTAATTAGTTCACATATTCTCGGCAGGACTCATGCTTGTCTGACAATAGGGGTTGGGAGGAAACAGGCACTTCTGAGCATTACTTCGTAGCATTTCTAACAACAGAAAGGTCAGAGCAGTGAAGCTTTGTAAGGGTCCAGATTACACAGTGGAGGATAAAGTAGGACATCTGTGCTTGGGCCAGGGAGTCCTCAGTATTGCTGATTCTGGAAACCAGCCAAATAGTGTTCTGCTGTGACGGCTTGGATTTGATGAGCCGATTCATAATCTGTGCATTGCTTCTTTCTTTTTGCTGAAACAACTATATTGCCAATCTAATTTCAGAGCCTGGCCCATTACTGAGACAGCCAGACCGCTATTACTTACACTTCTCTAAACAATTTAATTCTGCTACTACTTTTGTCAAAGGCTTTCCCCCCTAAATTCCTAGTGGAGTCCTGTTAAAGGACAGAGAGGTAGAGGTTGCAGATACATCTCTGAGAGAGGGAAAGCCTTCCCTTCTAACTACATTTTTATCATATTTTTCTTCCCACTGATAACAAGAGTGAGTGAATTAGCAAAGAAACACCTAACTCTTTCCTTGTTTTATCCTCATCTCATATGAAGGGTAAATTAATTCTTTTCATGTAAATTAATTTTTAAAATGGAAAACACACTTACTTTGTAATTACACTGTAGTACCCAGGAAGACTACAAAGAGAAAAAAAAAACATTCCTGTCCTCAAGGACATTACATTTTACTGAGGGAAAAAAACAAAAACAAAAATGTATACAGATAAAAGCATACAAGTAAATTATACAAAGCTATCCAAAGTAATTTCAAAAGGGAGGAATTGCTTTCAACTAAAAAGATCAAAATAGGTCTCATGTAGGAGAGAGCCCCTGAGCAACGATTTGAATGAAGATGGGGGCTCTAAGTGTAGAGATGGAGACTGGAGAGCATGCCAGGTGTAACCCCATATAGTCTTACATAAACCGATGGGAAGTGTAGTTTTTCCAGACCTCAGAGGGTCTAAAAGGGTCAGGACATCCTCCCACTCATCCAGAGAATGTTGAAGTGCTATGAGAGAAGATGTGAAAGACTGACACAATCATTCAACTCGTCTTCAGGTTGTGAAAAGATTTCACTTCTCTTCCCAGCAGTGCATACAGCTGATTAGGGGTTACAAAGACATGGGAAACCATGGAGGGCTTTAGATGTCAGGCTGAAGAGTTTGTATTTTATCTTAGAAGCTATAGGGAGTGTAAAGATTTTTGAGTAGGGGTGAGTTGATGAGATCTGTTTCTAGAAAAGGTCTCTGAGTGTGAGTAAATAAATTAGTGAAAAAGCATTTATTTTGTACCAAGCCCTGTGCCATGTACACTATTAGGTATAGATGACATTGTATATGTACTGGGGATACAGATACAGCAGAGAAGGCAATTCCTACCTTCAAGAAGTTTACATTTTAACTGGGGAGACAAGACATATAGGGGAGTGTTAGTCAGTAAGGAATACTTTAGTTTGGAAAATACACGGATGGGGAATGAACCAACAGGGAAGTAGATTGAGACACTCATTCTAAGAGTAATGGTAGAGTTGACTTGATTATGGTTCTAGACCTAGAAGGAGGATGGGGGAGATACAGGGCTACAGTAATGGTGGTTGATAAAGGTAAGTTTAGGGAGGGGAGCAAAATGAAGGCTAGCCAGAGCCTAAATGTCAAATCAATCTCTACAGCAAGCCTCAGGGAAGGAATATCGATTTGGTAGCCATGTGGAGGAAAGCTAGAAGAGGGAAGACTGAAGGGGAAGGCTAGAGATTAGGAGATGAGAGGCAATGAAAGCCTGGAATGGGGTAGAATCTGTGTGAATAAAAAGGAGGAAACAGCTGAGTTGTAATGGAGGTAAGGTATATAGACTATGCCTTTTCCCAGTTGCTGCTAGTAATTTAAAACTGGTGCTATTAATTTAGATCAAAGGGCTAATCAGAGAGCACCAGTTTAGAAGAACTTAGGTGATTTTTATTCTTTTAAAATTTCTTTTAATTAAAGTAAATGACATCTCTCATATCAAGTTTGTTCCAACTCATTACTTCTCTTATCATTTGGAAATGCATGTTATTTAGCAAATAACTAAAAACATTTTTTTGCGTTGTTTAATTTTGTGATCTGGGCTGATTTCTGCAATTATGCAGGGTTTTTAGAAATCTAAGGAAAATACCCTTCTCTTCAAAGGATTCCATGGAGTATTCATCCCATAATCTAATCCAATTAGATTTACCTCATTCTATACCAAATCTTTTAAGGATGTATTAATTACCCTTGGACTAGTGAGTACCCATAAACTGTCACACTGATTTCAATTATTTCTGCTAAATAAAACATAACTTTCTAGAAAGTTTTTTCCTTTCTTTTTTTGTTTGGAGTTGTGATGTGTGTGAGGGGTTGGGGAAGAATCTTAACATCAAAGCTCTGAGTGTATAGGACTTGATAGGTCACAGAAAAAAAAGGGACGTATTTTAGTGCTGATAAATCTTGTTTTCAGGTGTACTTTGTTTACATCACTAGGGTAGAAGAGAATCAGTGCTCTATCACACAGCATTTAAAGGGGCTTTCAGTGTTCACTGAAGAACAATAAATAAGCTAGAAACTCACTACAAAAGGAGAGATATTGTTTTGCCTTTTACCCCCATCAAGAAAATATTCCTCCTAATAGTGGTTAGGGTGGAAACTTTCGTGCTAACTTTTAAAAACTGACCAAGGAGAAAGAAGGCCATTTATTCTCTTGAAACAGAGTATATTTGGAAGAAAATGTCTAGGTTTGGGGGCTGTGTGTATCAGAATGGGATGATTAATAAATAGTTCATTTATCCACTAATAATTTAATGATTGTGGGGAAAAGGAGGGGAAAAAATCAATAACCCACTTTCCCATAAAATCTCTAGACACATGGTAGAAAAACGTCTATAATTTCTTTTTGACAATGAATAATTACAGGAAGAGAATTAGTGTTGGGGGTGTCATTAAAGTACAGAGAGTTCCAGAGAATCATAGGAAATTTATTACCACTTGGATTTTGCTACATGCAAATTTCTCAAGTCCCCATCTTTCAGAAATAATAGGCTTTCTGACAGGCCAGGTGGGTGTGGTCTCAGCAGATTTCTGACTGCTTGCGTCATGCCTCAATTGTAAATTTCAAAGATGAGACTGGACAGGCTCACTAACAGAATGCTTCTATCTCGGGGATAAATTTGCTAGTGTTATATGCTATGGGAGTAGTGACTGCACCTGGGTGTTGTACATCGAGGTCAATGTGCCTGAGAGTAGAAGGACAAGAACCATAACTTGTACACAGGAAAAAAGTTTGGGGGAATTGCCTAGCTCACATCAGCCTTTGCAGCTCTGTTCCTGCTGTTGCTTCTCGGGAGAGTCCCATATTTTCCCTTTCTCTTACCCAAATTTTCAATTTCCTTCAAGGCCTAATTCTTTCGCATCTCCTCCACTTGTTTCCCCAGTCCTTTCTTTACTCTCTCCTTTGAATTCTAATATAACATAGCTTTTATGATTCATTTAATACTTAATTATATACTGCCTTACATTTTTATTTAATTTTTTGTATGTACATATCTGTCTCAAGTTTTCCAATTAGATACTGAACTTCTTTAAAAAAAAAAAAAGGAAGCCTGAGTTATATCAGGTATCCCAAAGCAGTTTGTTTTTTTTTTGGAGGGAGCAGGGCGATTGGGGTTAAGTGACTTGCCCAAAGTCATTGCAGCTAGTAAGTGTTAAGCGTCTGAAGTCAAATTTGAACTCGGATTCTCCTGACTCTAGGACTGTTGCTCTACTTTTGGTTCCATCTAGCTGCCCCCCCCAAAGCAGTTCTAAGGGTATCAAAACTTATATTTTAAGTTTAAAAAAAAAATTGTATTCCTCCAAAGGACCTAGCACAGGGATATGCCTGTAGTATATGCTAAGCAAATGCATCCAACCATGGGATCATAGATTTAAAGTTGTCAGGAAACTGAGAGAATAATCAAAGCCATAACTAATTCTGGATGGATGGCGATTTGTGATAGGCATTAATATTCGTGGGGGGCGAGCTGGACATACTTCCTTTAGTGTGTCATAGTGAGATAACCATCGTGCTTGATCACACCTTGCAGTATCTCCTGCAGTTCTCTCTAGCCTATGCTGGTGCAACTGTGATAATGCCAGCCCCTATTCCCAACTTCTATTCTTTATGAATTTTTCTTGAGGGTTTTACCTTCTGGGTGAAAATAACCCATTTTCCCTGGGGAAATTATTCCCCATTATCTTTGGACTGTCTTCTTTTTAAAAAAATAATTTATTTTCTACAATTACATGTAAAAACAATTTTAACATTCTTTTTTTCCTTCAAATTTTGAGTTCCAAATTCTTTCCTCCTCTTCTTACTTTCCCCCCATCATTGAGAAGGCAAACAATTTGACACAGGTTATACGTATGTAGTCATGCAAAACACATTCCACATAGGTCATGCTGTGAAAGAAAAACACAGATAAAAGAAGAAAAAGAAAGTAATGAAAAAGTATGCTTCAGTCTATATTCAGTCTCCACCAGTCCTTTCTCTGGAGAAGGAAAGCGCCTTTCATTATAAGTTTGAGCTGTCTTCTGATACCAGCTCCTACTCTTACTCCTCACCATCATTCATTCATTTTTAGTCTAGGTGAAAATATTCCTAACAATGACTTTTATGATCATCTGGTTCACATGCTTCATGAATAAAAAAAAGAACTTTTAAACGCCTAATGTATGACTAACTGGCTGAATGAATAAATGAATAGGTATATTAGAGCAATTACAATGCAACTTATCCATAGTTTAAATGGTATGCTTCCAATAAACACAAACTGTGCTATTTGTATTAAGTTCAAAAGATCAAATGTAGAAATCATTCTGATGCAGAATGACATGTGTAAGGGAAACACTCCGCATGGAGGTTTGTAAAGATTTACAGCAATACTAATTGCTAACCTGACCTTCAAGTCTTGCATCTGCTATAACAGTATGTTGTGTGTTTTTTTTAAGCACCCCATATTTGTCTAATACCAAAATAGATATACAATTTACATAGACTTGGAAAAGATTTAACTTGAACTTGGACAACTGTGTATAATTTAAGGTTTACAAACATGATCAAAATTACTTTGAATCTAATTCTTTGTATCAGGAGTCCTTAACACGAATCTCATGAACTTGTTTCCTTTCTTTTTAAAAAATTATCAATGACTACATTTCAATATGCAGGGCAGCTTTATGGCATGATGACTAGAGTGCCCAGGCCCCCAGTCAGAAAGACTCATCTTCCTGAGGTCAAATCTGGCCTCAGACACCTACTAGGTGTGTGACCCTGGGCAAATCACTTAAATCCTGTCTGCCTGAGTTTCTTCATGTTCAAAATGAGCTGGAGAAAGAAATGGCAAACCAATTCATTATCTTTGCCAAGAAAACCCCAAATGGAGTTACAAAAAGTTGAACATAACTGGTTTCCTTTGTAATTCTAATTAATACCATTATTCTGAGGACAGTTTTAACTTCACCAGACTGCCAAAAGGGTGCGTGATGCAGATGCCATTAAGAATCCCTGCCCAACGTGTCAGGGGCTTCATCTTTTCTGAGTGTGCTCATTATTCTAGCTGAGTGGTCATCTATATTCTGCCAAAGGGAGAAGTGACCAAGTGGAAAGTTCAAGGTCTTAGCTGAAGAATCAGGACGTTAGATACAAATAGAACCAACTTCCTTCTTTGTCCAAATCTCCTGATTACTTATCTTTATTTCTCATTCACTTCTTGGGGTGTATGACTATCATGAAGAATGAATAGGCCCTGCTATGTACTAAGCATGGTTCTAGGCTCTTGGCATACAATGACAAAACAAATAATCTCTGTTCTCAATGAGACCATATTCAAGGGGGTTGAG
This sequence comes from Gymnobelideus leadbeateri, assembly GCA_011680675.1. Classification (NCBI taxonomy): domain Eukaryota; kingdom Metazoa; phylum Chordata; class Mammalia; order Diprotodontia; family Petauridae; genus Gymnobelideus; species Gymnobelideus leadbeateri. The sequence continues at coordinate 52,900 of WOXC01005393.1, read as the reverse complement.
TGGGGTGGGAAATGAAAGAATGTACATGTAAGTAAATGGAAAACCTATGTGAAGTACAAACAAAATAAAATTTTAGGGGAGAAAGGAAGAGTATTAATAACTTGAATTATCAGGCAAAGTTTTCCTGGCTACCACCATGCCATTGCTAATACTCATCCACATTTTCCCCTTACTGGCACCTTGGACTTTATCTCTGACTAATCCAGCTCTGCTATTTGCCTTATCTTTCCAGAAAGCAGACATCCATGCAACTTTCTGTGTATCTGCCCTTCACAGTTCCCCATTAAAATATAAACTCTTTGGGGGCGGCTAGGTGGCGCAGTGAGTAGGACGCCGGCCCTGGAGTCAGAAGGACCTGAGTTCGGATCCGGCCTCAGACACTTAACCCACACAAACAAAAACCTAGCCGTGTGACCTTGGGCAAGTTACTTAACCCCAATTGCCCTAAAAGGGGTGGCTAGATGGCGCAGTGAGTAAGAGCGCCAGCCTCAGAGTTGGGATGACCCGAGATCAAATCCGGCCTCAGAAAATGAGCACCCACACATAAATAATGACTAGCTGTGTAACCTTGAGCAAGTTACTTAACCCCAATTGCTTAAAAAAAAAATTATATATATATATATAAACTCTTTGAAGGCAGAGACTGTTGGCTTGTATCTATATCTCCAACACTTCTACAGTGCCTAGCACCTAGTAATGCTTAAAAATGCACAAGTTAGCTAACTAGCTAGCAGATGACTCTTGACTTTTGCCTTGAAAGGAAGAAGGGATTTCAAGCCTAGTTCATTGGGTAAAAAGTTTCTAAAGTATATGCCCCCCCAAACCTGAGTTCAGCATATCCAGTTTAAAAGGCAGTCAGCAAGTCACTCAATGAACATTTATTAAGTGCTTGCTATGCACAGACACTGTGCTAAGTTCTGAGGATATAAGGAAAGGAAAAAAATAAAGGTCCCTGTCCTCAAGGTACTTACCATCTAATAGGGGAGGCAACAAGTAAATAGCTTGGTTAATACAAGATATATGCAAGGTAAATGAGGGTAAAAGGAGAAAGCATTGGTAACTAAGGCTAGGGAGAGGGACAAAGAAAGTTGTTTCTTAGAAGGTGGGATTTGGCACTGTCGTGAAGGAAGCCAAAAGACAGATATGAGAAGAGAGAGGAACCCTAGGCATGGAGGGCAGACAATACAAAGGCAAAGAAATGGAAGATATATTATACTGTTGGAGAAACTCCCACTAGCCCATTGTTGCTGGATTTTAGAATGCTTGGTAGGGAGTAAGGTGAAAAAATGCTGGAAAGGATGGAAGGGGTCAGGTTTGGAATAGTTTTATATATCAAACAGAAGTTTATATTGAATCCTGGAGTTTATATTGAAACAGAAGTTTATATTGAATCCTGTAGTAGGGAATCATTTTACTTCACTGAGAGGAAGGTAACATAGATAGACTCACACTTTAAAAAAATCATTTTGCTAGATGAGTGGAGGAAGGATTAGAGAGAGGAGAGACTTGAAGGAGGTTGATCATTCGAGGGTTTTTACAATAGTCCAGGCAAAAGGTGATATAAGGACCTGAAGCAGAGTAGCAGCTGTGGGAGCTGAGAAGGGGAAAGACATATCAGCAGTACTGGGAAATGATAAGACTTGAGAATAAATTTGAGGAAGCAAGGATAACTGGCCTGGATGGCCAGGAGCATGGTTGTTCTCTCTCTCTCTCTCTCTCTCTCTCTCTCTCTCTCTCTCTCTCTCTCTCTCTCTCCCCCTCTCTCTCTCCCTCTCTATCTCTTTCTTTATAAACACACACACGCACACATACACACACACGTTTTTATCTCCCTCTGTCTCTCTCTTCCTAAATACTGATTTTCCCTCTCTCACACAAGCCATAAATGCCAAGGCTATTCATGATCTCAATCCCATCAGTACTGGAGTTTTGACCCACTCTGTTTGCTTAACTGGTCAGGTTACTCCATCTTAGGAACCTGGTATCCCCTCTGTTCTTAGTCCTCACCACATTAACTTCAGATTTAGTTCGGATGTCTGATTATGTTAGCTCACTACAGCTCTGAGTTCCTGAACTAAAGAGATCTGCTAGCGTCAGCCTCCCCAGTAACAGAGATTGTAGCTATGAACCACCATATCCAGTAATGGCACTCTCAAAAGTAAATAAAAGGGAAGTATGAAATAGGGAAGCACTTTGGGGAAAATATAATGATTTCTGTTTGGGTTATGTTGAATTTGAGAGGCAAATAGGACATCAATTCTAAGATAATCTAAAAGGTTTTGTGGTAATGGAATTTAGGAAAAAGACTAGAAGTGCCTATATCAACATGGTAATCAATTTCATAGAAATGATGATCAAACCCATGGGAGCTGATTAAATGACCAAGTGAGATAATATATAATGAAAAGAAGAGAAAAGGCCAATGCCTTAGAGGATGCTCATGATTAATCACTGTGACATGGGTGAAGAACACTGAGAGGGAACTGTCAGATAGAAGTAAAACCAGGAGAGAACAGTGTCATGAAAATCCAAAGAGGAGAGAGTATCCAAAAAAATGTGATTAACAATGTAAAATTCAGCAAAAAGGTCAAGAACAATGGGGATTTAGAAAAGGCCATTAAATTTGGCAATTAAAAGATCATTGGTGATATTGGGGAGAGGTTTTATTTGAATGATGAGGTTGGAAACCTGATTTCAAAGGGTTTAGAATAGAGTGGTAGGAGAAGAAATGAATTCACCCAGTACAGAGTTTAGAAGTCTGTTTAAGGAGGTTAGAAGATAAGTGAGTTGTTTTCATTTCTGGGCTTTAGGTTTTTTTTTTTTTGTTTGTTTGTTTTTTTGTTGTTGTTGTTGTTGGGGGTGGTCTTGTTTGGAGGCAGTAAGAAAGGAGGCAATAGGCAGTGAGATTGAAGATAAGAATGATAGTGGAGGAAATGTGTTGGAGAAGACAGAAGGGGTGCATGTAAAGAAATTAGCTTTGGTAAGGAGAAGAATCACCTCCTCATTAGAAGCCAGAATAAAGGAGGAATTAGAGCAAGAAGATGCCTTAATTATAATTATAGGGAAGAGAGGAGAAGGGGTAGCTTTTAACAAATAGCCTTAATTTATTTTCAGTGGAGTACATGGTTGAAGCATTTCAGTTGGGAGAAAGGGACTCCCAAAATGGATATAGGAGGAGAATATGTCATCATCCTTGCTTAGGTTGAATTTGCTTTGGTCATTGCTCACGAGTCCTTCATTCTCAAAGAGGACCAATGACATCAGGAGGGTGATATCTTGACTTTCGAGTGAATTGAATTGAAGTGAGGCAAGGCTGTTCAAAACTGTTGGCCTCATTCCTCCAGCATCATCCAAGTCCAGTGACAAGAAATAGGTCAGGATAACTGGAGATGACCCCAGATGCTGTGGGAGACCTTATTCTTTTTAAGCTAAGGTTTTTGCCAAGTCTCAGTTTGTCTGAGGCAACATGGTAACAATCATTTTTTAAACTAATTAATTTATTTTTAGTTTTCAACATTCACTTCAATAAGCTTTTGAGTTTTAAATTTTCTCCACCTCCCTCCCCTTCCCCCTTTCAAAGACAGCATGCAATCTGATATAGGTTTTACATATACATTCTTATTAAAGATATTTCCACATTATTCATATTGTAAAGAATTAGAATGAAAGGGAGGAACCATGAGAAAGAAGAAACAAAAAAGAGAGAGAGAGCAAATAGTCTACTTCAATCTGCATTCAGACTCTAATTCTTTATCTGGATGTGGACAGCATTTTCTATCATTAGTCTTTTGGAGTTGTCTTAAAACCTTGCATTGCTGAGAAGAGCTGAGTTTATCAAAGTTAGTCATTCCACAATATGGCTGTAGTAATTATCATTTCAAGAAAGGAAGCATTTGTGGTCCAAAGTTCACTGATGGTGCTTCACTGAGCTGGGGGAACACTCTATGGAGTTCTTAGTGAAGAGAGATCCTTTAGCCCCCAACTCTGTCTTTTTCTATGTGCCCAACTCAACTCACTATACCAAGGTGTGCAATTAAAAGCTTTGTACCTACTCAGAACAGCTTTGAGCCCTCACCTCATCTCTGACCTTGCTGAATTTCACTTAAGTGAAATTTAAGTGACCTTGCTATAATATAGTCAACTTCCTACAGAAAAGACAGGCATGCTTGGATATTATATAGTGTTTTACTCTGTGATCTGAAATAAAAGCAATAAGCTAGTATATAGTAAAATGCCATGTGTATTCATAACATTTTAGACTCACAAATCTCACAGATCGTTTTGTTGTTCTTCAGTTGTTTTCGGGCTTGTCTGACTCTTTGTAATCCCATTTGAGGTTTCTGAGTATCTTTTTACTGGAGTGGTTTACCATTTCCTTCTCTAACTTATTTTTACGAATGAGGAAATTGAGGCAAACTGGGTTAAGTGGTTTGTCCAAGGTCACACAGCTACTAAGTTTCTGAGGCCATATTTGAACTCAGGAAGATGAGTCTTCCTGACTTTAGGTCTACAACTTTCTCCATTTCACCACCTAGATGCCCTAATGCATCACAAACCTTTCTAAACCCAGGAGTTATAAGGAAGGCACAATTGTTTGTTTAGTTTTCCCCAGTTTCTCTTCATGCAAGTGGGCAAGGGAGTATAGGAAATACTTCTAACTAATGTTTAACTTGTGCTTCCAGGGAAAATCTATCTTTTTATAAAGATTCAAGGGCTTTAATTAAATGGGTACAGACAAAGGCTCACATGGTTAATACTTTTCTTGTTACTATCAGGGACAACTGACTGTTTCTTACTGCTGTTAGCTCTCACTTATGGAAAAAGGGGAATAGAATAAACAGTAAATAATAGAAAAGGAGAAAACTGCCACCACCATATTACCCTGGTATTTCTCAATGGTCTCATCATCTCTCCCTGGCTGCCTCTACTCATCACTTCCATTAGCACACTCCCCTTTTCATTCCCCATCGAATGGCAGAAACCTGGATGCTCTGTGTAGAGAGGAAGAGACTAAAGATCCATCTAGACACATTTATGGCCCCTCCTCACTGAATGGAGCCTGTGTGATTCTTTGGACCAGGGGAAGTCCCAGGGAAACACTGGAGAGCTTTCAGTGCTCACAATGCCACACTAAGTTTGGGAAATTGGGCATCAATTTGAGGTACAGATTTTTTCAGAAATGAGTCTAGCAACCATCTGGGAGGCTTAATGCTTCACAAATCCCACACACTTGGCATTGAAGTTTTGTGCTTCACTGACTTTGGATTACAGATACATTCTTTAAAATGATAGCAGTTTTCCTGTTTGGGGGAGAAAGATTAAATTAGAAAAAATAAATTCTTCACATTTTAGTAATGATGATTTAATATTTGGCAGAGTTGTTAGAGACAGGATGTGTGCGGGGTTTTCTTTGTGTTATTATTTTGGAGAAAATACTCTCCTGTAGGGTGAGATACCCTGTTTAATGTGTATGTCATTCCCTCCCTAAGTCAAATTCAATGAGAATAAGGTTGATCCATTACCTTTTGTCTTCCTATTCTTCCTCTACATTGTGACCATTTTCCTTTGCCTCTTCTATATGAGAGCGTTAACCCCATTTTGTTTCTCCCCATTTCCTCTCATTATATTCCTCTCTCAGATGTTAATTTCACTTTTTGAGTAACATCCCATCCTATTAAATTGTGCCTTCTATCTATGTATATCTGTAAATATAAATACACACATTCACATATGTATTCATACACCCATATACCCTCCTATATAGACATATATATATATATATATATATATATATATATGTGTGTGTGTAAATACACACACACGCACACACACAAACACACACACATTACTATCCGCTTCAACTATTCTCATACTGAGAAAAGTTTCACAAGTTACAATTATCGTTTTTCCGTGTAGGAATGTAAATAGTTCAACTTTGATAAGTTCCTTATGATTTCTTTTACCTGTTTACCTTCTCATGCTTCTCTTGCTGCTTATATCTCAATGTAAAATTTTCTATTCAACTCTAGTGTTTTCATCAAGAATGCTTGAAAGTCTTCTCTTCCATTGAATGACCATGTTTTCCCCTGAAACATAATACTCAGTTTTGCTGGGTAGGTGATTTTTTGTTTTAATCCCACCCCCTTTGACCTCCATAAAATCATATTGCAAGCCCTTCCATCCCTCAGTGTAGAAGCTGCCAAATACTGTGTTTTCCTGATTGTGTTTCCACAACATTCAAATTGTTTCTTCCTGGCTGCTTGTAATATTTTCTCCTTGATCTGAGAATTCCAGAACCTAGCTATAATATTTCTAGGAGTTTTCTTTTGGGGATCTTGTTCAGGAGGTGATTGGTGGATTTTTTCAACCTCTATTTTGCCCTCTGGTTCTAAAACACCAAGGCAATTTTCCTTGAGAATTTCTTGAAGGATGATTTTTAGATCCTTTTTTTTTATCATGGCTTTCAGTTAGTCCAATAATTTTTAAATTATCTCTCGTGAATCTCTTTTCCAGGTCACTGGTTTTCCAATGAGATATTTCACAATGAACTTCTATTTTTTCATTTGTTTGTATCTGTTCAATAATATCTTGTTTTCTCATATAGTCACTAGTTTCCATTTGCTTCTATCGAATTCTGAAGGAATGATTCTCTTCAGTGAGTTTTTGAGATTCTTTTTCCATCTGGCAAATTCAGCTTTTTTAAGGCATTCTTCTCTCATTGTCTTTTTGAGCCTCTTTTGCCATTTGAGTTAGTCTATTTTTAAAGTGTTATTTTCTTCAATCAGGTTCTTTACTTTCATTTCATAATTTTCTTGCATCATTCTCATTTCTCTTCCCAAATTTTCCTCCACTTCTCTTATTTGGTTTTCAAAATCCTTCTTAATGTCCTCTATGGCCTGTAACCAGCTCGTATTTTTATTGGAAGCTTTTTGTGCAGGAGTTCTAACTTCACTGTTTTCCTCCTGTTCCATGCTCTGATCCTATTTGTCCCCAAAATAGGAGTTTAAAGTTGGGGCGCTCTGTTTTCTTTGCTTCCTTTGCCTGCTCACGTTTCCACTCAATTACTTGACTTTTGGGCTTTTTGCCACAGTAGGACTCTGCCATCAGACAGGGAACTTCATCCCAAATGCTGGGGTTTTCTCAGCTGCCAAAAGTATTACTTGGGAGCCCTCTCTGAAGCCTCCATATGCTCTGACAAGCTGGTCACACACCCCAAGACCTCTCCCCCAGACCTCAATCCAGATCCAAGCAGTTTAAAGAAAGAGCGATTACCCCTTAGACTTGTCTCTTGGACCCCATACAATCTGCAGGCCAGGAGCTGAAGTTGCCATGTGGCTGTGGATGCATAGTGGTGGCACCTCAGCCACTTTTTGTCCAGGGGGTAAAATGCCAACTGTACTCCCAAACTACTGGATCCTAAAGTCCACACTGCATTGACCTCTCACTGTTTCCTTAGCATCTATGGGTTGACAATTCTGAAAACCACCACAGCTGCTGGTTATCTGAAGTCCTTCCAGCCAGCAGCTGGTCAGGCCCACCCTGAGACTAAAACCTCTGGCTGGAGTGGGGCTGGGATTGGCTCCCAGAGCACTGCACTGGCTACTTCCTGCCAGCCTGCTGGGTTGTCCTGAGCAGCAATTTATCTTCTCTGTGTCATTTTGTGTGTTTTGTAACTCCAGAGTTCTTTCAGAGTCACCTTTTACATGAATTGGAGGAGGTGGGAGCTGGAGCCCTGTGGAAGTCCTGTTTCTACTCTGCTATCTTGACTCTGCCCCAGGGTATGTATTTTATAGTTCTTTAACCATAGTTCCAAATTATCCCCATGGATGGGTGTGCTGTGGTGTATGGGTGCAGAAAACCCCAAAATGCAAAGGTAAAATACTCTGCTATCTTGACTCTGCCCCAGGGTATGTATTTTATAGTTTTTTAACCATAGTTCCAAATTATCCCCATGGATGGGTGTGCTGTGGTGTATGGGTGCAGAAAACCCCAAAATGCAAAGGTGGAGGTCTGCCTCAAAATAATTTTACCTCTCAAGCCTCCTTTCAGTCCAAGTAACAAGATTTATTTGAATAACAATTTTCTGCTTAAAGTAAGAGATGTTGTCATCTTCTGAGGCAGGATAAATTTTGGAGACTTGGTTGGAAAAGAGTACTGGGGGGACATAGCTATGATGGCAGAGTAAAAGCAGAGACTTGCCTGAGATCTCCCCCAAGCCCCTTCAAATACCTGTAAAAATTACTCTAAACAAACTCTAGGAGTCACAAAATGACAGTACAAAAAAAATCTCTAGATCAAGACAACCTGGAAGGTGGAGAGAAGACGTATATTGCACTGGGCTGGGAGCAGAGCAGGGTCTGGCGTGGGCTGCACCAGCACAGATCAGGACAAAGCAGGACTCAGGGGACTAAGTAACTGGCACCTGTGACAGTTTCCAGACTTTTCAACCCACAAATGCCAAAGGCAACATAGAAGGTCAGTGGGAAAAAACTGTGGGACCCAGGTGAAAGAGGAGCTTAGTCTGACCCCAGACCTGTTGTGGTAGAGTTGGCTTTAGCAGTTGCAGATGCAGTTTAGCAGTTTAGCAGTTTGCTCCACTGGAAGCAAAGTCCTGCTTTGTCAAAGAGCTAGAAAGCCAAATATTTGACTGGGAAGATGAGCAAACAGAGTTAAAAAAAAAAAAAAACCATCACTAACAACAAAAACAAAACAAAACAAAACAAAACCAAAAAAAAAAAAAAAAACAAACCTCAGACTATGGAATCTTATGTTGGTAACAAAGTAGATCAAAACATGCAACCAGAAGAAGACAACAAAGTCAAAACTCCTACATCAAAAGCCCCCAAGAAAAATATGAATTGGTCCAAGGCCATGGAAGAGTTCAAAAAGGATTTTGAAAATCAAGTAAGACAAATGGAAGAAAAATTGGGGAGAGAAATGAGAATAATATAAGAAAATAATGAAAAATCAGTCGCTAAAGGAGATCCTAAAAATACTGAATAACACCTTAAAAATAGACTAATTCCAATGGCAAAGGAGGCTCAAAAAGCCAATGAGGATAATGCCTTAAAAAGCAGAAATGGCCAAATGGAAAAAAGAGGTCCAAAAGCTCACTGAAGAAAATAATTCCTTCAAAATTAGAACAGAGCAAATTGAAGCTAATGACTTTATGAGAAATCAAGAAATTATAAAATAGAACCAAAAGAATGAGAAAATAGAAGACAGTGTGAAATATCTCATTGGAAAAACCACGGACCTGAAAAATTCATCTAGGAGAGAGAATTTTAAAATTATTGAACTACCTGAAAGCCATGCTCAAAAAAGGGGCCTAGACATCATCTTTCGAGAAATTATCAAGGAAAACTGCCCTGATATTTTAGAACCAGAGGGCAAAATAGAAATTGAAAGAATCCACCAATTGCCTCTTAAAATAAATCCCAAAAGGAAAACTCCTAGGAATATTGTAGCCAAGTTCCAGAATTCCCAGTTCAAGGAGAAAATATTTCAAACAGTAAGAAAGAAACAATTTGAGTATTATGGAAATATAACCAGGGTAACACAAGATCTAGCAGCTTCTGTGTTAAGGGATCATAGGACTTTGAATATTCCAGAGGTCAGAGGAGCTAGAATTAAAACCAAGAATCACCTACTCAGCCAAACTGAGTATAATACCTCAGGGGAAAATAGATATTCAATGAAATAGAGGACTTTCAAGCATTTTTGATAAAAAGACCAGAACTGAATGGAAAATTTGACTTAAATACAAGAATCAAGAGAATTATGAAAAGGTTAACAGGAAAGAGAAATCATAAGAGACTTCTTAAAGTCTAACTATTTACATTCTTACATGGAAAGATGATATTTGTAATTCATGAGACTTTTCTCAGCATTAGGGTAGTTAGAGGAAATATGTATGTATATATACATATATAGTATGTATATATTTAGAAGTAGATATATATATATATATATATATGTGTGTATGTGTGTATGTATATATGTAGAGATAGATAGATAGATAGATGGCACAGGGTGAGTTGAATATGAAAGGATGATATCTAAAAAATAAAACTAAGAGGTGAGAAAGGAATATACCAGGAGAAGGAGAAAGGGAGAGGTAGAATGGGGCAAATTATATTACATGAAAGAATCAAGAAAAAGGTTTAACAATGGAGGGAAACACGGGGCAGGTGAGAGGGAATGAGTGAACTTTACTCTCATCAGATTTGGCTTAGGGAGGGAATAATACACACACTCTATATTGGGTATCTTACCCTGTGGGAAAGTAAGGGGAAAGAGGATGGGGGGGCGGTAGTACAAGGGAGGGCAGATTGGGGGAGGCAGTAGTCAGAAGCAAATACTTTTGAAAAGGGATAGAGGAAAAGGAGAAAATAGAATAAGTGGGAGGGGCCATAGTATGTAGGGTAATATAGTCAGCCTTTCACAACATGAGCATCATGTGTTTTGCATAACTACATACATGTATAACCTATATTGAATTGCTTGCCTTCTCAATGAGGGTGGGTGGGGATTGAAGAAGGAAGAGAATTTGGAACTCAAACTATTAAAAACAAATATTAAAAAGTTGTTTTTACATGCAGCGAGAAATAAGATATACCTGCAATGGGGTATAGAAATCTATCTTGCCCTACAAGAAAGAAAGGGGAAAGGGGATAAGAGGAGGGGGTGACTGAAGGAAGGGCAGACTGGGGGAAGGGGTAATCACAATGCATGACATCTCGGGGTATAGGGGAGGGGACAGATGGGGAGAAAATTTGGAACTCAAAATTTTGTGGACATGAATGTTGAAAACAAAATAAACTAATTAACAAAAAGCAAATTAAAATAAAGTCTAAAAATAATAGAGTTCTATTTACCACAAATACATGATTTTATTAAAAAAGTAAAGTTTCCTTTTATCTATGTGTGTATCACATTTTTTCACACATATAGCTCTCATATAGGAGATCTATAGATATTCACGTATATTGCATCATAGATTTGGAGTCATAAGGCCTAAGTGCCTTATTTAAGGATGACATTCAGTTCAGACCCCTCATTTTATAGATGAAGAAACTGAGTCCCAGACAAGTGAAATACCTTGCACTAAGTCACATAAATAATAAGTAGTGGAGCCAGGATTTGAAACCAGGTCATTTGACTAAATTCCTTGTGTTTTCTATCATACTACTCTGAATCCCTTCAGCATCCTCCTCCTCCCAACTACCAAGGCCATTCAAAATGCAAAAAAAAGGCTGGCTGTCTGGCATTAATATTGAAAACTGGGTGTCAGAACTGGACATCCTCATTATCTTGTGGACACTAGACTGGTTTATATTCTGTCAACAAATCCCCTTGTTTGATCAAGATCATGAGGTACTGTCTCTGTGCCTTGAAATTTCTGGACCAGAGCTGCAGACATGAGGAAGTACCCAATTTAAAGCCTCTATTGTAGAAGGTCAAATGTTATAAGCAAATAGAGCTTGGAATATAAGGTCACTACCATAAAAGGTAACCTTTTCCTTAGTAATCAATCAGTCTTACAGCAATCATTTATTAATTGCCTATTATGTACACTGTACTGTGCAGAAAAGATTCTGTCCAGTGTAACTTAGAACACAGTCACTAAATCTCAGGGTTATTCTACATGTTCCAAATGTCTTATTTTTTAAAATATGAAAATACAAGAAGCTTAGCAGGGGAAAATGCTTTTGAAACAGTCAACTGTGATCATAGCCTGTTGAAATTTTATAGGCAGCAAAGTGGCACAGTGGATAAAGCATTAGACCTGGAGTTAGGAAGACCTGAGTTCAAATCCAGACTCAGATACTTGCTTGTTATATGACCCTGGGCAATCCACTTAACTGCTGCATCAGTTTCCTCATCTATACATTGGTGATGGTAATAACAACTATTTCCCAGGCTTGTTGTGAGGATAAATTAGATAGTTGTAAAAATGCTTTATAAACCTTAAAGCACTGTATAAATCCTAGTTGTTATTATTATAAAAGAAATCCCCTGTGACAGATAATACCAACAAGGCTGACTTTGACTTAAATAGAGTAGGTGGGTCTGACTTGGCATGGCCACCCTGTTTTTATGACCTCTCTGAATCTTTGTTTCTTCTAAGAGTTATATAAAGTGGTTATATACATTCCCTAAGAGGCTAACATACCTGTGTAACAGTAAGAACATTGGACATGGAGACTTAGGTTCTAGCCCCAGCTCTGCTACTAATTACCTATTAGGAGACTTTGGACAAGTCGCTTTTTACCTCTGTAGCAGAAGTTTTTAACCTGGAGTCTGTGAATATAGAACAATTCTTATTTTATTTTATTTTTTTGCTTTTTGGAGGGCAATTGGGGTTGAGTGACTTGCCCAAGGTCACACGGCTAGGTTTTGTGTTAAGTGTCTGAGGCTGGATTTGAACTCAGGTCCTCCTGACTCCAGGGCTGGTGTTCTATTCACTGTGCCACCTAGCTGCCCCAACAATTCCTGTTCTTAAGGACATCACAGTCTAATGGGGGAATAAAACATGCAAACAACTGCATAAACAAGAATATATGTATAATATATAGGACAGATACACGTATACATACCTAAACACATACACATATACAAGCACATGCACACACACACATATATAATTTGTCACTCAGACTTGAAACCTCGATATCATCCTCAACTGTTCACTCTCTTTCACTCCCCATATCTAATTTTTTGCTAACTTCTTATTTCTATTTTGATAACATCTCTCCTATATGTGCCTTTCATACACACATATGTGTGTGTGTGTATATATTTATACAACATATAATTTATATATAATATTAATATAATATAATTAATACAATATATAATATCCGATATATACTATTGTATATACACATATATGCACACATATATGTGTATCTATATGTATATATATATATATGTATCTATGTATAAATATAATTGGAGATCATCTCAGAGGATAGAGAGAATTGGAAGAGTTTTCATGAAGAAAGTGGGATTTTAATTGAGCCTAGAAGGAAGCCAGAATAGCTAGAAGACAGAGATGGGGAATAAGAGAGTTCCAAGCCTGGAGAATTAGTAGTACAAATGCCCAGAGTAGGGAGATGGAACATCTTGTTCAAGAAACAGCAAAGAAACCGCTGTCTTTGAATCTTAGGATCTGTGAAAGTAAGGTGTAAGAAGACTGGGATGTAGGTGTAAAAGATTTCAAAAACCAACCAGAATGTCTTAAATTTGATTCTAGAAACAATAGAGAGCTGCTGAAATTTACTGAATAGAGGAGTAGCATGATCATACTTGCACTTTAGGAAGGCCATTTTGGCAGCTGAGTGACATATGGCTGGGGGTGAGGGTATAATTTGAGGCACAGAGATCAACTAGAGGACTGTTGCAACAGCCCAAGTGTGAGACAATGAGGGCCTGTGCCAGTGTGGTGCCAGTGTCAGAGGAAAGACACATATGTCAATCAAAGTGGAAATGACAAGAGTTAGCAAATGATTAGATGTGGGGAGTGAGAGAGAGTGAAGAGTCATGAATGCTATCTAAGTTTCAAGTCTGATCATTAATTAGATTTTGGATATGTTGAGTTTAAAATGTCTGACACATCCAGTTTGAATGTCTGATGGTCTGCTAGTGATTAAGACTGGAAGTTAGGAGGAAAATTAAGACTGATTTGTTTGATATTAATTGAAATATTTATGATACATTCCATGGAAACTTGGTATTAATGGGATCTCAGAAATGCTTATTGGGAAAATAAATTTGTAAGTAACTTGTCGTAAGAGGGATGTGAAATTTCCAGCTTAGGAGGTAAAGTCCCCAAGTTGACTAATGTCTCAACATATATTGATGTGATTTCAACATTTAGTAAAGGTGAAGAGGGATTCAGCAGCTCATATGCTAACATACAACTCTTTAACTTTGCTAACATGTTCACACCAATGGCCTTTTAGACACCATTGCCTTCCAGTATATCATCCAACCTTCATCCCTAATCCATGTCAGCAACCTTACACCATTATTTTTCACCTTCACACCAAACTATTCATCTTCTAAGGTCCTGAATTCCAAATTCTCCTCCAATCAAACTATCCTCCTTTTCTACTTCTCCCACTCATTCTAAACTTGATTCATTCTTCTAGACCTGATTTTCACCCTAATTGTCAGCTTTGTTCCCTCAGTCCCTCCATATTTTTCCAGTTTTTCACCCCTTTGGGGTGTTTTGGCCTCACTTGCCTCACTACACAGTCTTAACCCTATTGTTAGTTCAACAGAACACTCTCACCCACAGATGAATCCCTCATCCTTTTATCCTTCCATATCTTGCCAATCCTCATCTGTGGATTATCCCCACCATCATTTTTTTTGCTCTTGTGTGAGTGAATATTCCCAGAGGATATCATATAATCATGCCACCTGGGTCTGCTATAAATTCATGTAATCTGGTATTAACCACATGCTCTCACCACTAAATAGCAATTCTTTCGTTTCTAATCAATTCTCCTTCACAGTTCCTAGAATTTGTATTCCAAGGCACGGATAGAGTATATAAGGATAAAGATGGGGGCTCCATACAATGGAATCCTCAGTTAGTTTTGATATTTCAGAATACATATTCTTCCCTTCTCCTTCTGAGGAAAGGTACTCAGTAACCAGACTGAATCACAATGATTAAAAGACCATGATGAAGACATGCTGCCACCCCCTCAAAAGAGGGGGAGAACCTTATGTATGATTGATATTGCAGTTACAGTGCTTGGGGTAATGCTGTCATAAACTTAGTAGATATTCATTGAATGGTGTTGAAATATTACAATGCTCTGGAAAGATCATGGAACTAAGAAGTTTGAATTCTTTAAAGGGCTCTGATGTAGACTGAGGAAGTGGAAGGGAGGGAAATCAACTAATTGCCTTCTCATTTTGTATAGAGACATGTGTCAAATGGTGTTTTCCATAGCCCATGTGTAAGAGGTAGCGAAGTGGAAAGGTTGGATCTTTAAATGTATGTTTCATGAATACTGACCTCTCTGGATCCTGTCCATTTTTTTATTGATAATTAGAGGCTTTGATTTTAAGCCAATTGGCAAGCATTTATTTGATGAAGCTTTTCTATTCATTAGCAAAATGAGAAAAAATGATTCTGTAATAGCTCATAACTGCCCCATTAAACAGCATTAGCTATTCATTTGAGAGCTAATAATGTAAAACACAATTTTCAGACCACCAGATGTTGATGAATAAATTGGTGCTATGTCTGTGGCAATAAAGCAATAAACAGGTCAGAGGTCAATGAGCTCCACCAGAAAGAAGCAAGATGCCAGGGGACAGAGAATCAACAAGCTGATTGATGCTTGCAGGGGGACTAACCAATATTTTATTCAGAGCACACCACATACAGAGAAACCACTTCCTTCACACCAAAACCTCATTTGAGTTTGGGGTTGGAATGATTTTTACGCTTGTTAGCTATTTTCTTCAACAGGCTTAAGCAGGACATTGCTTCTTTAAAAGGTTAGCATTTTTCTCTCTGTGTGGGTTCTTCAGGGGAAATGCCTTTGCATTGAAACTGACACTTTGCTACCCATTCTGACCTTCCAGGATTCCACTTTAATTTAACACATTTTTTATTACATGACACTCTCAAAAACTTAAGGAGTACCTGTATATATATATATAGCCTTGTACATGAGACTTGCTTAATAAATGTGTATTGAAAATGTTCTGTGAGGAATAAAAAGCTATGAAAGAGTTAGCACCTGCTCAGTATATATGATATGCCCTCAAATGGATTATAACTTTGAAATAAAAGTGAATTTAAGTAAATTTATAAAAACAAAAATAAAAAGAATACTGTGCAAAACACTGTAGTATGTCCTGGGGGTGATACAGAGAGGATAGTAGTATATATCTATGCTTGGAGTGTATTTATGATGGCCCTCCTTCCTTTCCTATTCATGTCCTATGGATGGAAAAGGATCTGAGGAATATTAATCCTTAAATAGATAAGGAATTGGAGTCTCTGCTTCTAGTCTCTCTTCTTTTCAAATCACCCTCTACATAGAATGAAATTGATAATACTGAAGCACAGAACTAACCACGTTACGCAGGTAATTAAGAGGCATCAGTGATTCCTTATTGCTTCTGGAATCAAATACAAACTTCTCTGGCATCTAAAACCTTCCACAATATTACTCTTAAACTATTTTTTCCAGAATGATTTTACATGAGGATAGTTTAAGGGAATATGTGTATGTGTGTGTGTGTGTGTATACATAAATATGGAAATCAAAGTTTTAAAAACAAATGTTAAAAATTGTTTTTTACATGCAACTGGGAAATAGGATATACAGGCACAGGGGTATGGAAATCTATCTTGCTCTACTAGAAAGTTAGAAGGTGGATGGGGGAGGATATAAAAGAGAGCAGACTGGGGGAAGAGGTATTCAGCAGGCTCCCTATCTTGGGGTGGCGGGTAGGGAAAAGATGGGGAGAAAATTTGTAACTCAAAATCTTACGGAAATGAATGTTGAAAACTAAAAATAAATTTAAAAAAATAAAAAAAAATAGTAAAACACCTTGGGAAAAAAGAATACTTGAAAATCCTCTATTTCACTGAATGACCATATTTTCCCCTGAAGCATTATACTCAGATTTCCTAGGTAGGTGATTATGAATTTTAATCATAGCTCCTTTGACCTCCAGAATATCATATTCGAGGCCCTTCAATCCTTTAATGTAGAAGCTACTAGGTCTTGTGTTATCCTGATTGTGTTTCCACAATACTTGAATTGTTTCTTCCTGACTGCTTGCAGTATTATCTCCTCGATGTGAAAACTCTGGAATTTGGCTGTAATATTCCTAGGAGTTTTCTTTTTGGGATCTTTTTTTTTCTTTTTTTTTAAACAAATGCTTTATTAACTTCTGTTTTGCATCATTCATTTCCACCAGATTTTGGGTTACAATCATTTTCCCCCCGTTATTCCCCTACCCAACCTCCTAGAATAGCAGTCCCATAAGATATCTCTTCCTCCAATCTGCTCTCTCCCATACCTTCTCCCATACCCCCTTCGACTTTTCCATTAGAGGAAGGTGAATCTTTGCGTCCCAATGCCTGCACATCTTATCTCCCAATTATAAGCAAAAGAGTATTAATAATAGTATTAATATATATTTGAAACATTTAATCTTAAGACCTCGAATTTCAGATCCATTTCCTTCCTCCCTTGTCACCCATTCCCTCTGGGGAGATAAGTAATTCAATATATGTTGTACATGTTTAGCTATGCAAAACATTATCATAGTAGATATATTGTACAAGACTGCTTATAATTCCCTCCCACTCATCCCACCCCCCACCTGGTCCATTCCCTACATGATCCTGTCCCTCTTCTATAGTGGGTACTTCCAACCTCCCCTCCCCCCAAGGATGCCCCCACCCATCAATCATCCCTCCTCTCATCCCCCTTCCCCCTATTCTGCTGCAGGTTGAGATATCCCATTTAGTATGTATGTCATTCTCTCCCTGAACCAAATTCAATGAGAATGTGGATTTGCCTTTTTTCCCTTCCTATTCTCCCCCTCCCTTGCAACCACTTCCCCTTGCTTCTTCTACATGAGATAGTTTACCCTACCCTGTCTCTCCCCATCTCCTCTTGCCACTTTCCTCTCTCACCTCATAATTTCATCCCTTGAGTATTCTCCCTTCCCAACAAATTCAACCTATGCCCTCTATCCATATATAACTGTAACCATATACACACACATTCACATATGTATTCATATGACCACACCCCCTTCTTCCATTATTTTCATAGTGAGAAAGATATCATCAGTCACAGTTATTGCTTTTCCATATAGGAAAGTAAATAGTTCAACTTTGATAAGTTCCTTTTGATTTCTTTTCCCTGATTACCTTCTCAGGCATCTCTTCCTTCTTGTGTCTGGATGTCAAATTTGCTATTCAATTCTGGTTTTTTCCTCAAGAATGCTTGAAAGTCCTCTATTCCACTGAATGACCATATTTTCCCCTGAAACAAAATACTCAGTTTTGCTGGGTAGGTGACCCTTGGGTTCATTCCCAGTTCTTTTGCCCTCTGGAATATCATATTCCATGCCCTTCGATCCCTCAGTGTAGAAGCTGCCAGGTCCTGGGCTATTCTGATTGTGTTTCCACAATATTGAAATTGTTTCTTCCTGGCTGCTTGTAGTATTTTCTCCTTGATCTGGGGATTCTAGAACCTGGCTATAATATTCCTGGCAGTTTTCTTTTTGGGATCTTTTTCAGGAGGTGACCTGTGGATTCTTTCAACCTCTATTTTGCCCTCTGGATCTAGAACATCAGGGCAGTTTTCCTTGAGAATTTCTTGAAGGGTGATTTCTAGGTTCTTTCTTTGATCATGGCTTTCAGGTAGTCCAATAATTTTTAAATTGTCTCTCCTGGATCTATTTTCCAGGTCAGTGGTTTTTCCCATGAGATATTTCACATTGCCTTCTAATCTTTCATTTGTTTGGATCTGCTTAACAGCATCTTGATTTCTCATAAAGTCATTAGCTTCCATTTGCTCCAGTCTAACTCTGAAGGAATGAATCTCCTCAGTGAACTTTTGAGATTTTTTTTCCATCTGGCAAATTCGACTTTTTAAGGCATTCTTCTCCTCATTGCCCTTTTGGGCCTCCTTTGCCATTTGAGTCAGTCTGTTTTTTAAGGTGTTGTTTTCCTCAGTCAGGCTGTTGACCCTCATTTCATACTTTTCCTGCATCCTTCTCATTTCTTTTTCCAATTTTTCCTCCACTTCTCTTATTTGATTTTTAAAGTCCTTCTTAAGGTCCTCTAAGGCCTGCAACCCGCTCATGGTTTCCCCTGGGGCTTTTGGAGCAGGACTTCTGACCTCACAGTCCTTTTCCCCCTCTATGCCCCCCAAATCGGAGTCTAGGGTTGCATTTTTCTGTTTCCTTTGCCTTGGCATGTTGCCACTTGGTTACCTGACTTTTGGGCTTGTTGCCACACTTTGTCTTTAAGGCCAGCTAGAGGAATTTTCGTCCTGAACGTGTGGGGGGCAACTTCCGTTTCTGGCAAGCTGTAAACCCACCCACAACTTCCACCCTAGATCACAATCCAGATCCAAGGAGGTTAAAGCAAGAGTGATTACTCCCCCAAGACTGATCACTGGATCTCCCTACAATTAATTGCAGGCCAAGAGCTGGAGCTGCCTCTGAAAACTACAAAATGGCGTGTCTCCTCAGTGGCTTCTAGCCCCCAGGGGAGGAAGCCCACGCAT
This sequence comes from Gymnobelideus leadbeateri, assembly GCA_011680675.1. Lineage (NCBI taxonomy): Eukaryota > Metazoa > Chordata > Mammalia > Diprotodontia > Petauridae > Gymnobelideus > Gymnobelideus leadbeateri. The sequence goes on along the minus strand of WOXC01005393.1, from coordinate 33,608 downwards.
TCCCCCAAATACAAGTCCCAAAGTCCATAGGACACTAATCTCTTACTTTGTCCTAGGCATGTCTATGTTGATAATTCTGGAGTCGCCACAGCTGCTGGTGTTCTGGGGTTCCTCCAGCCGGCTGCTGGCCCTGTTGCCCTGGGGCTAAAACCTCGGCTCAGGTGGACCTGGGCTCTGCTCGGCTCCGCTTCCTTCACTCTGCACGTTGCGTGCTGTCGGCTCCCAGACCACTGCGCTGGTCCTTCCTGCAGGGCTGCTGGGCTGTCCTCAGTGGGAGGTTAGCTTCTCTGTGTTGTTCTGTGGGTGCTGGGGCTCCAGAAGTTGTTCAGAGTACCCTTTTACATAGTTTGGGGGGAATCTGGGGGCAGATTGGCTTGGATGAGCTGTTTCTACTCTGCCATCTTCTGGGATCTTTTTCAAGAGATGATTGGTGAAATCTTTTAATTTCTATTTTGCCCTCTAGTTCTAGAATATGAGAGCAATTTTCCTTAAGAATTTCTTGAAATATGGAGTCTAGACCCTTTTTTTATCATGGTTATCAGGTAGTCCAATAATTTTTAAATTATCTTTCCTGGATCTATTTTCCAAGTCAGTGGTTTTTCCAATGAGATATTTCACATTGCCTCCTATTCTTTCATTTGTTTGGATCTATTTTATAGTATCTTGATTTCTCATAAAGTCATTAGCTTCCATTTGCTCCAATCTAATTTAGAAGGAATTATTCTCTTCAGTGAGTTTTTGAAATTCCTTTTCCATATGGCAATTTAGCTTTTGAAAGTATTTTCCTCCTCATTGACATTTTGAGCTTCTTTTGCCATATGAGTTAGTCTATTTTTTTAAGGTGTTATTTTCTTCAATATTTTTGAGTCTCCTTTAGCAGGCTGTTCACTAGCTTTTTATGATTTTCTTAAATCATTCTCATTTCTCTCCCCAATTTTTCTTCCACTTCTCTTACTTGATTTTCAAAATCCTTCTTGAGCTCCTTCACAGCCTGTAACGAATTCATATTTTTCTTGGAAGCTTTTGATGCAGGAGTTTTGCCTTTGTTGACTTCTTCTGGTTCCATGTTTTGATTCTTTTTGTTCCCCCAAAAAAGATTCTATGGCTTAATTGAGCTTCCTCTGCTTGGTCATCTTGCCAGCCAATTACTTGACTTTTGAGCTCTTCACCAAGGTAGAATTCTGCTTCCAGAGTGGAGAGAGCTGTGTCCCAAATCACTAGGGTTTTTGCAAATGTTGTGAGAAGTCTGAGGAGGGCATGCTTTCTATAGTCACCACAAGCATTAGCACACTGGTATTCCTCACCCCAGGCCCACCACCCAAGACCATGATCCAGATTCAGGCAGGTCAAAGCAAGAGCAATTCTCCTCTGAATGGTTGCTCTGTCCCCCTATGATCTGCAGGCCAGAAGCTCCAGAGGCAACCACATGGCAGCATCTGCAGCCGTCATTCCTCTGCTGCCTTTCACCCCAGGGGCTGGATCATGCTCTTCCATTATCCAGTTCCCACAGAGTTCCCCACTGACCTTCTATTTTCTCTTTGTCATTTATGGGTTGAGAAGTCTGGAAGGCACCACAACTGCTGCTTATTCATTCTCCTGAAGTCTTCTCAGGCCTATTTGTGCTGCTGGTCAGGGACTCCCTAGGTCTGGGATGCCGTGGCTCATGTGGGACTTTGTTTTGCTCCCTGCTCGATGAGATAAACCCTTCATGTTGGTGTGCCAGGATGGCTTCAGCAGGAGATTTGTTTCTCTCTGTCACTTTGTGGGTTCTTTATCTCTAAAATTTGTTTAGAGTCATATTTTACAGGTATTGGAGGTGGCTGGAGTGGGCGTTCAGAAAATTTCCTGCTTTTACTCTACCATCTTGGCTCTGCTTTAATATGTCATTTTTCTAAGTCAGTATGTGGCTCTCAGGTATCTTTATGTATAGCTCATTTCTATTTGAGTTTGACACCACTCATACCGACCCACCTGGACCAATCGATGTTTATGCAATTGATGTCTAGAACTTGTCCATCAACATATGTATGATAGTATTGCAATGTATATTTGTGTGTGTGTGTGTATATATATATATATATATATATATATATATATATATATATGCAGTATATTTTATATAAGACAAACATGTATATGCATGTGCATAGACAAATATGTAACTATGCATATGTACATATATTTGCATATATGTGTATACACATGCATACACATAAACAAATATTTTGAACAGTCACTGCCAAAGAATTACTTGGCTTCACAATTAAATAGAGGGAAAACAGACTGCATAGTCTTTGGAAAATTGAAGAGTTATTCAATTGACTTAAAACTTCTTCTTGAAGTAAACACTCATCTTTTTAGAAATCATATTTTCCTGTTAGTATTGTCTGGCCTCAAGACATGCAACACTACAGTCTCTAAAGATTTAACACTGAGCATCTGTCAAAGGGCAGCAGAGGACTTGAGCAGGCTACCTACTTCACATGACAATCATTGAATTATGCAGTCAGTCAAAGTGCTTTTGTTAAGTACCTTCTATGGTCCAGGCAGGTAGTTAAATGCTGGGGATACAAAGAAAAGCAAAATCCAGTCCTTATCCCTGAGGAGCTTACAATATGATAGAGAAGACAACATACAAACATCTATGTACAACCCAGTTAATTATAGGATTAATAGAATTGTAAGATATTATAATTATAAATTCTATGTTATATATATATACCTATAGGATATCATACTTCTAGAATAATGGGAAATAATGAATAGAAGAAGGCACTAGAATTAAGTGAAATTGAGAAAGACTTCTGGAAGAAGGTGAAATTTTATCTGGGACTTGACTGAAACAAGGACTTAAAAGATGCCATCTAAGAAATGTATGATTGAATTAATTAATTAGTCTACCAGTAAACTAGCATTTATTTCCCATCCACTAAATTCCAGGCACCATGCTGGGTGCTGATGATACAGAAACAAAAATTAAACAATACTTACTTTCATGGAGTTTACATTTTTGATGGGGAAATTACTTAATATGCACACACAGAGATTTAAAACATTACAAATGAACAAATGGGTCAATTTCAGGTGGGAACACTCTAGCAACTAAGTGGACCAAGAAAGGCCTTATCAAGGAGATAATTTCATGCTGTGTTTTGCACAGCACTGAGAAATGGAGATGAATAGGGAATGTATTCTAGGTATAAGGTATAAATAAAAGAAAGGCATGGAGATGGGAAGTAGATTGTGGTGTGAAGATAGGAAAAAGACTAAAAAGTTTGGCTTGAATTCAAAGACTTCTTAGTCTATTGGAATACTTATGGTTTCTAGAAAGCATAAGGGAAGGCCCTCGGCAGGCTTAATAAACCCTCTTTGTGGAATGTATAGAAAACACAATCTAGAGTCAACCAGGGCAATCAGAGATTGACAGTCTCCAATACTGGAAAGAGTATTAAACTTGAAAAAGATCACTGACCCACTGGAGTACTGGAACATTAGAATATGCTTTGCATTTACTGAATTGTGTGCATGCTGAATGCATCCCACCAGGAGAATGCAAGTTCTTTGATGATACAGAAGAGCTTCATTTCTGTCTTTGTATTCCCCAGTGCTTCCTTGCATGCGGCAAGCATTTAATAAGATGCTTGTTGAATTGAGTTGAATGGAGTATGGCCAACATACTTGCCTTTCAATGAAAAGAAACTAGATTTGGCACTAGGGGGGTTGGATTAGATGACCATGAAAACTTCTTCCAACTCTGTGAATCTAGCATTCGATATCTGCCAAGTATTTAGCGTGGCTTTGACATTGCATTGGTTGCTAGTGAGAGAAGAAGTAGAGCTATGTTAATGTATTTCCAGTCATTTGGCTTATTTGGGGTACACTCAGTAGAAAGGTGATTTTAGAAAATACTGTGTGTTCTTAAGAAGAAAAAGAGTTGAGTAAGAACTGGCCGTATTCCTAGTTAGCTGAATTCAGCGCGGGAATCTAGGTAAATGCCAGTGTTTCAAGGCCTCTTTTTTCTAAATCATTTCGCAGCTTCTGATCATTCATCTTAATTCAGTCGTCCCTACCTCCCAGTCCCAACTCTAAATGGAAGCTTCTGTTCTACAATGGATGTCTGACACTGGGAATAAAGACTTCACCAAGAGGAAATAGATATTTGTCATCACCAGCCCCACCAGTAAAATACTCAATCAAAACATAGCCTCTCAGGCTCTTAATCAATCTTTAAAATAGGTGTGAAGGCAAAAGTGAGGAGATGGATATCAATGGTAATTATGATTTTTTTGTGTCCTTGATCAGCTTAGATATTCTCAGCATTTGATTTTCTTTTTCAGAAATAATGCATCTCATCTATTTGTCAGCTGGTATATATTTATGGGGTGATTCTTGTCATTTAAGTATGAAAGTTCCCTTTTATCTTTATTATTTATTTAATTTTGGTCAGAACTTATGTGATTTTATGGGGTCCCAAATCTGCATTCCTCTTGGCATTTTTGGAGGGGTCCAGTTTACAATGGAAACAGTTCTGTAGGCAGTGTTTTATTAGTAGACTGGTAGCTCTCAATAGGACTTAGAATGGGAGGGGAAGAAAGGAATCTTTTTTTGTCCTTTTATTACTCAGAGTTCTATTAAATGGAGAAGCCAGTCCATTTTTGCAGTAAGACTGTATTTTTGTTTTCATTCTCACTGTGTTTTTCTGCACAGACCCTGGGGCTGCTGTGAGAAAGGCACACTAAGGTCAGGGGTCTGTGAGGATTTAGATAGAATATTTTTTCTGTTACCAGTGATCACTAGGTAAGCTAGAGAATTAACTACTGCTCTCTAGTGGGGATGCCCTCCTTTTATTCTTTCTTTTATCTTTTACTGACTCTCTGAGTTGATGTAATGTCAGGCAAAGAAGTACTTAGTGACTTGTTTCAGCTATTTAATTATTTAGAACCTTGTTTTAGTTCAAATTTCTTTTAAAACTTGACCATAATTATATCAAGTCTTTGTTAAGAAAAAGAACTTGTGAAGCTCAGAACTTGTGAACACCAGTTGCTGATGCAACAGGAAGGGGTGGAACAGGGAGGAGCTTAATGACTACATGTAAGGAGAAGCCCAAGATGGGAGAGAGCAGAACTGAGAAGAGAGCACTTGTGGTGACAGAATTGAGAAGGGAAACTTTGTGGTGGCCAGAAACTCTGTTTCTATGTTTTGTTTGTGTTGATGTTTTTGGTGATATTTTGTACAGAAGCCCTAGGACCTTACTGGAAGCCCTGAAAGAAGATTTTCTTGCTGTCTGTTTACAGAGGTACTGGAGGAGGGATTTGGAGGTCCTGGGACTGTACTCATGGTTTGTGTTGAATTCTCAGACCTTGTATGTGGGTCTGTGTTGATTTCACAGGCAGATAGTGAATTAATGATGATGCTAGCAATGTGAATGCATGTTATCATGGCTCTGTCAAGCTTTGTCTTCGCAAACAGGAAACTGTGAAGGACTTGAGGTGGACTGGACACTGTGAGCTTCAATATGGAATGAGAACAGGATGAGGAACTGGACGAGTTGCTGGATGAGGAACTGAGAACTGCCTGCCTTTGAATCCAGGTGACAGGTGGGTAAATTCAGGCAGGACATAGGACCATGGAAGAGGAACCATGGGATCTGAGAGCCAGCATTGAGTCAAGATGAAAAGATCCGTCCTTGGGTACTTAGTGCTAACTGAGAAGATCAGCATAAACTATAGCTTAGATGTGGGAGAATTTTGTGCTCTGTACATTGTACCTCTTAAAGCTGACTGAGTTAAGAATGATTGCAAACTAATCTCCAGTTAAAAAGAATGAAGACTTTTTGACTGAGAGACTAAGACAATGTGACCTAGGGGTGGAGAACTTTGACCTTTGTACTTTGTGTCCTTTAAGGAGGCTTGCTCCTTAAGGGTGACTGATTTAAGGACTTACTGAATGATTGTACTTTTTGTCCCTTAGGGAGGCTTACTCCTTAAGAATGACTGAGTTAAGAGTTTACTGAATGATATAATTAATTAATTAATTAATTAAATTTTATATTTATTTTTAGTTTACATCATTCCTTTCCACAAGATTTTGAGTTACAAATTTGCTTCCCATCTTTCCCCTACCCACCACCCCAAAACAGCCATCCCACTGTATACCCCCTCCTCAAATCTGCTGTCTCCTATATCCTCCCCCATCCCCCCCTCCAACTGTCCAGTAGGGCAAGATGGACCCCAGTACCTGTATATCTTATTTCCCAGTTGCATGTAAAAAATAATTTATATATATTTATACATTTGACTTTAAAACTTTGAATTCCAGATTATTTCCCTTCCTCCCTCATCACCTACCCTTACTGAGAAAATAGGCAATTCTATATAGGTTGTACATGTGTAGCTACACAAAACATTTCCATAGTAGATATATTGTGAAAGATTGACTATATTTCCCTCCATCCTACCCTGCCCCCCACTTATTCTATTCTCTCCTTTGACCCTGTCACTTTTCAAAAGTATGTGCTTCTAATTACCCTCTCCCCCAACCTGCCCCCCCACATCATCCCCCTTCTCATCTTCTTCCCCCCTACTCTCCTGTAGGGTGAGATTCCCTATTTAGTGTGTATATCATTTCCTCCATAAGCTAAATTCAATGAGAGTAAGGTTGACTCATTGCCTTTTGCCTTCCTATTCCTCCCCTCCATTATGAGCATTTTCCCATTCCTCTTCCATATGGGATAATTTACCCCATTCTCTCTCTTCCCATCTCCTCTCATTATATTCCTTGCTCACCTCTCAATTTCACCTTTTATGTATCATCCCTTACTATTCAACTGGTCTTTTGCCCTCTGACTATGTATAGCTGTACAAATATATACACACACTCACATATGTATTCATACACCCATATACCCTCCTATATAGACATATGTACGTATGTGTGTATGTGTGAATATATATATATGTATGTATGTATATATATATACATACATACATATATGTATACATTTATATTCCCTTCAACTATTCACATACTGAGAATTATTATTTTTTATATAAGAATGTAAATAATTCAACTTTGATGAATCCCTTATGATTTCTTTTCCCTGTTTATCTTCTCATGCTTCTCTTGCTTCTTCTATTTCAATGTCAAATTTTTTTATTCAACTCTGGTTTTTTCATCAAGAATGCTTGAAAGTGGGGGCAGAGGCAAGATGGTGGAGTAGAAACAGCACTTCTGTGGAGCTCTCGCCCACACCACTTCAAAATTATGTAAAAGGGGGACTCTGAACAACCTCTGGAGCTGCAGAACCCACAAAATGATACAGAGAAGCAAATCTCTCACTGAGGACAGCCCAGCAGCCTGGCAGGGAGTGGCCAGTGAAGCAATCTGGGAGCCAAGTCCAGGCCCACTTGAATCTGAGGTTTTAGGTCCAGGGCGGCCAGACCAGCAGCTGGCTGGAGGGAACCCAGAACACCAGGAGTTGTGGCATTTCCAGAATTATCAACACATAGATGCCTAGGACAAAGTGAGAGGTTAGTGCCCTATGGATTTTGGGACTAGTTGGGAGAGTGTGTGGCCTCTTTCATCTGGGGGCAAGAAGCTGCTGAAGAGTCAGCTTGTGCCACATTGCCAGATTGCAGTTTCAGCTCCTGGCCTGCAGAATGTAGGGGGATCTGACAATCAGTCTGGGAGACAATTGCTCTTGCTTTAACCTTCTTGGATCTGAATTGCAGTCAAGGGGCAAGGTTTTGGGCTGTGTGACCAGCTCACCAGAGCATGTGGAGGATTCAAAGAGACCATCCAACTATTATATTTGGCAGTTGGGAAAACACCAGCATTTGGGACTGAAGCTCCCCTGGTTGGTGGCAGAGTCCTACTGTGGCAACAAACCAAAAAGTCAAATAATTGAGTGGCAACATGCCTAGGCAAAGGAAACAAAATAAACAGAAAAATTCAACATTAGACTCCAATTCTGGGGCAAAGAGGATCAAAGCATGGAACAGGAGGAGACCTGTGAGGTGAGAAATCCTGCACCAAAAGCTTAAAATAAAAATACAAACTGCTTACAGTCCACAGAGGACCTCAAGAAACAGATAAGGGCGGGGGGCGGAGCCAAGATGGTGGAGTAGAAACAGTACTTCTAAGGCGCTCTCCCCCATCCATTTACAAACCATGTGAAAGGTTGACTCTGAACAAATTCTGGAGCTCCAGCACCCATAGAATGAAACAGAAATTAACCTCTCCCTTAGGACAGCCCAGCAGCCCTGCAGGGAGTGGCCAGCGCAGCACTCAAGCAGACAGTGCAGCGCAAGCTGACAGCACAGTGCTCTGGGAGCCTAGCCCAGGCCAGAGTGAGCTGTGGTTTTAGCCCTAGGACAGGAAAAATTTGGAAGAGAAATGAGAAGGATGCAAGAAAAGTATGAAATGAGAGTCAACAGTCCGTCTGAGGAAAAGAACACCTTGAAAATAGATTAACTCAAATGGCAAAGGAGGCTCAAAAGGGCAATGAGGAGAAGGGTGCCTTAAAAAGCTGAATTTGCCAGATGGAAAGAATCTCAAAAGCTCACTGAGGAGATTCATTCCTTCAGAGTTAGACTGGAGCAAATGAAAGCTAGTGACTTTATGAGAAATCAAGATGCTGTTAAATAGATCCAAACAAATGAAAGAATAGAAGGCAATGTGAAATATCTCATGGGAAAAAGCACTGACATGGAAAATGAATCTAGGAGAGATAATTTAAAAATTATTGGACTACCTGAAAGCCATGATCAAAGAAAGAATCTAGAAATCATCCTTCAAGACATTCTCAAGGAAAATTGTGCTGATGTTTTAAAACCAGAGGACAAAATAGAGGTTGAAACTATCCACCAATCACTGACTGAAAAAGATCCCCAAAAGAAAACTCCTAGGAATATTATAGGCAGGTTTCAGAGTATAACTGTGACTGATGAAACCTTTCTCATTATGAAAATAATTGAAGAATGGTATATGAGCATATGAATACATATGTGAATGTGTGTATATATGTTTACAGGTATACATGGATAGAGGGCACAAGTTGAATTTGGTGGGAAGGGAAGATACATAAGGGGTGAAGTTAAGAGGTGAGAGAGGAATATGGCAAGAGGAGATGGGGAGAGACAGGGTGGTGTAAACTATCTCATGTAAAAGAGGCAAGAGTAAGTGGTTGCAGGGGAGGGGAAGAACAGGAAGGCAAAAAGGCAAAACCATATTCTCACTGAATTTGGCTCTGGGAGAGAATGACATATATATTAAATCATGTATCTCACCATGCAGGAGAGTAGGGGGAAGGGGGATGAGAGGAGGGATGATGAAAGGGAGGGCATTCTGGGGGGAGAGAATGTTGGAAGTACCCACTTTCTAAGAGGGATAGGATCAAAGTAGGGATTGGACCAGGTGGGGGTGGGATGGGTGAGAGGGAAAAATAAGCAGTCTTTTACAATATACCTTCTATGGGAATGTTTTGCATACCTATACATGTACAACATATACTAAATTGTTTACCTTCCCAGAGAGAGTAGGTGACAAGGGAGGAAAGGAATGGATATGAAATTTGATGTTTTAAAATTAAATATTTCAAATATTTCAAATTTCAAATACCATTATTAATACTATTTTGCATGTAATTGGGAGATAAAATGTGCAGTCATTGGGGCTCAGAGATTCACCTGGCCCTAATGGTAATGTCGAAGGGGACATGGGAGAAGATATGGGAGATAGCAGACTGGGTGAGGGGATATCTTGTGGGACTGCTATTCTGTGGTGGTGGATAGGGGAAAAATGGGAAAAAATTGTAACTCAAAATCTGGAAGAAATGAATGATGTAAACCAGAAGTTAATAAATCATGTTTAATTAAAAAAAAAGAAGTAGATAAGAAAAATCGGGTAGAGAAATGAGAAAGATGCAAAAATGTATGAAATGAGAGTCAACAGCAAGACTGAGGAAAATAACACCTTAAAAAATAGACTAACTCAAATAGCAAAAGAGGCTCAAAATGGCAATGAGGAGAAGAATGACTGAAGAAGCTGAATTGGGCAAATGGAAAAAGAATTTCAGAAACTTACTGACCAGAATCATTCCTTCAGAATTAGACTGGAGTGAATGGAAGCTATGACTTTGTGAGAAATCGAGATGCTATTAAGCAGATCCAAACAAATGACAGAATAGAAGGCAATGTGAAATATCTCATTGGAAAAATCACTGACATGGAAAATAGATCCAGGAGAGATATTTAAAAATTATTGCACTACCTGAGAACCATGATCAAAGAAAGAATCTAGAAATCATCCTTCAAGGAATTCTCAAGGAAAATTGTGCTGATGTTTTAGAACCAGAGGGCAAAATAGAGGTTGAAAGAATCCACCAATCACATCTTGGAAAAGATCCCAAAAAGAAAACTCCCAGATTGCTGTGCTTGCTTTGCTTCCTTTGCTTGCTCATTTTGACACTCAATTACTTGACTCTTGAGCTTTTTTGCCACAGTAGAACTCTGCCTCCAGCTAGGAGAACTTTGTCACAAATTGCTGGGGTTTTCTCAGCTACCAGAGGTATTAGTTGATTGCCCTCTCAGAAGCCTCTAATGGCTCTGGTTCACTAGTCATGCATTTTCGGACCTCCAAGCTAGACTTCAATCCAGATCCAAGCAGTTCAAAGAAAGAGTAATTTCCCCTCAGATCAGTTCCTTAGTCTCCCTACAATTTGTAGGCCAGGAGCTTTGAAGCAGCCATGCAGCAGTGACCTCCATGCCTCAGCCAATTCTGGCCTGGGGGCAGAAGCCAGGCCACACTCCTGGACACCTTTTCCCCAAAGTCCAGTGACCTCTTACTTTATCTTTGGCATTTATGGGTCGATAATTCTGGAAACTGACATGGTTTCTGGTGATCCACTCTCCCAAAGTCCCTCTAGCTATGGCTGGGCTTGGCTGCCCTGAGGCTAAAACCTCAGACTCACAGGTGTCTGGTCTCTGTTCCTAGCGTGTTGCCATCAACCTGTCTTCAATGGGAGATGTTTTTCTCTCTCTAACTTTGTGGGTTCTGTAGCCCTAAAGTTTGTTTAGAGTAATTTTATAGGTATTTGAAGCGGTTAAGGGGGGAACACAGGGATTTTTCCCGCTTCTATGCTACCATCTTGGCTCCACCCCTATATATTTTATTTAAAACTATGTAGCCACTTTGGTGAAAACTATGTGGTCACTTCAATGATAAGTTCTTATGTTATAATATTTTAAATGTTGTACTTTGGTTTCTGTGAATGTTTTACTTTAGTTACTGCTGAATAAATAGAAAATTCACTATACTATGTAATCAGAACCTTAAAGCTATTCACAGCAGCAATCCTCTGGAAAGCTGCTCACACTTGACTTTACAGTTGACCAGATCTCATCTATCAGTCTGGCTGATACACTCTCCAAACACTCAGTCACTGCCATCTGCCTCACTGAAATAGCCTAAGAGCTCCTGGGCTTTGCATTCTTCCCTACTTTGAAACCCTTAAGCCTTTGTGGCTTTTTTGTCTGCCTTGAAGCTAAACTCTTTCAAATATATTACCTGCTCCAGTTAGAAAGTAAACTTCTTGATACCAGGGACTGCCTCACTTTTTTATTTGCTTATCACTAGCTCTTAGCACAGTGACACAAATAGTCTATGTTTAATAAAGGCATTTGCATGATTTGATTCATTAACTAGTTACTGATATCTGAGAAATAACATAACAGATAGGGTGTTATGCCATTTCCACTTGGACATAATTTCATTTTCACTTATTTTGACCCTAGAATCACTGTAGGCTACAATTTCCCTAAATACAGACCTCTACCTCACTTCCTGGTCATTGTTACACTATGGTGAGTTTGTACCTTCTCACCCTTTCAGGTTCTGTTCATACATTTTCTTCTTTCATTGGAATGTGAGTTTCTTGAGAGCAGGGACTGAGTAGATGATTTGTATTTGTATCTCCATTACTTAGCATTATGTCTGGTACATAATAAATGCATGCTAAATGCTCCATCATTTATCCAACTAATTATTGATTTGAAACTTAGAGCAACTAACAAGCCATTTTAGCTACTGAAATTACTTAATTTAATGCAAATAGTCATTAAAATTATCATTGAAAAACCTGAAAATTACTTAGGGAAGAACTCCCCTTTTGATAAAAATTACTGGGAAAACTCAAAAATAATTTGACAGAAATTATGTTTAGACCAACATGTTATTATACACATATATTTACATAGGAACAAATTTTATATTATATGTCAAAATAGATATCTGGCCTGATTATGAAAATAATTTCCAGTAAAAAAAAAAAGAAGAAAACAAGATTTGGTAAGTATCAAAGGTATAACCAGAAAGTGAATTCTTAACCAAAGAAGAGTTAGAGGTGAACACAAAAGATAAAATACATAATTCTAATTACATTAATTTGAAAAGCCTTTGTAAAACAAAATTAATTCACCTATTATTAGCAAGGAAGCAGCTAATTCAGAAAATTACATTAACTATCATAAATATTTATTATTAAATATTACATTAAATATTAAAGTTCATATATCAATGTGTAGGAAATAACAAAACAACACAAAATTAACAGCCATTCCTCAACTGATGAGTAGTCAAAAGATATAAACAGTTCTCAAAAGAACAATTAAGACTATTAGGAATAAAAGGAAAGAATGCTCCAAATAAATAATCATAGGATAAAATAAGAGTTAAAACAACAACAACTTTGAGGTCTCACTTCATACTCAAAAATTGTAAGAGATGACTTAAAATGGAAATAGTCAATAATTAAGTGGTTGTGGATAGTCACATACTAATAAATGATAGGTGCATTTATGGATTGGTGCAACCATTCTAGAACACAAATTAGAATTAAACAAAGAAAGTTACAAAAATACTCATAATTTTTGACAATTATGTACTTATTGAGTGCTAAGTATGTATTTCAGTGAGTTCAAGCATAGAAGGAAAGACTCCATATACATCAAAATATTAATGTCAGTACTTTTTGTAATAGTCAAGAACTGGAAGGAAAGAAGATAACTCATTGGCTGAAGAATTACTAAAAATGATACATGAATATAATGGGATATTACTGAGATGTCAGAAATGATGAGCTGGAAGAATACAGAGAAGCATGAAAACATTTATATGAACTGATGCAAAGTGATGTAAATATTAGACATAATATACGTGATGAAATCTTCAACAATGCAAATGGAAAGAGCAAGAATAACCAAAGAATTGACACTAAATTCAGTGAAATTATCATCAAATTTGTCCCTAAAGAATAGATACACAAATGTACCTCTCTATCTTCCTTAAAGAAGTGGGGGACTAAGGGTATGGAATACTAACACTTGATTGCTATGTTGCACAATCAGATTGACTTTTTTCTTTAAAAAAAAAAAAAATTCCAGGGATGCCTCTTTTGGAGATGGAGGGAAAGGGAAATTTTAGGAAATATAAAGGATGTAACATCAAAATATCTGTGGACGGGGCGGCTAGGTAATGAAGTGAGTAGAGCATCGGCCCTGGAGTCAGAAGGACTTGAGTTCGGATCTGGCCTCAGACACTTAATGCACACACAAAAACCTAGCCATGTGACCTTGGGCAAGTTACTTAAACCCAATTGCCCTGCAAAAAAAAAAAATCTGTGGAATTGAAAATGAATGTAAATAATGTCAAAGTAAGTTTAGGTCATTTTATTTTTTAAAATGTAGATACTATCTGAATTTATGAAAAAGATAACCATTCTAAGATCTCCACTTGAAAAAGCTCAAAGTAAGGGGTACATAATGGCTTCTGAAACAGCCCATTATAATCTTGGAAAACATTTAATTGCTAACAAAATTTTCTTGATAGTCTCAAGTTGCTTCATTGCTACTGTCATACCCTGTTTCCGACTCTCCCCTATGAGGTGGGGTAGGAGGGAGAACAATTCAAATCTCTCCTCCATGAGATAACCCAAGTCTTCTTTCCTTTAAGTTAATTATTGCCCAATTCTGTCAGCCATTCCTCACATGGCCTGGACACAATAGCCTATTAATTTCCTCAGGGCTCTCTCCAATTTATCAATGTTCCCTTTAAACTGTAGTCTCAAGATATGAAAGTATATGTATTTCAGATGAGATCTGATGAGGGCGGAGCAGAGCTGAACTGTCATCTTCTTATTCCTAGAAGCTGTGTCCCACTTAATGCAGTCTAAGATTGAATTAACTACTTTGATTGCCACATGACATTACTGACTCATGTTGAGCTTTCAGTCCACTAAATATCCTAGTTTTTTTTCTTCCAGATCTACTACTGTCTAACTATGCTTCTTTATCTAATACTTATGAGGATTATTTTTTTTTATCCAAGAGCAAGATTCTATATTTATCCTTACTGAATTTTATGCTATTATATTCAGCCCAATGTTCTAACCTGTTCTAACCTGTCAAGATCCTTTTGGATCTTCATTGTCATCCAGAATCTTAGCTACTCCTCCCAGTATTGTGTCATCTGGGAATTAGACAAAACAAACCACCTAAACTTTATCCAAAACATTGATGAGCTATTGAAAAGCAAAGATTACCTTGAATCTTCCACTGTAGACCTCCCCTGTAAACTTAAGCACCACTTCTTTCTCTCCATATTTTGTTATTGTAGTTTCATTGACCTGGATCACTTGTTTTATCCTTTCTTTGGCACTACTCTTTCCCCCCAACATATTGAAAACACTCTTTTTGTTGTTCTTAATTTTCTTTGCCAGCCTATAATAATTTTAATGAAGCAGGTAGATTGTGCAGTTGATAGAGGATTGGGCCTGGAGTCAGAAAGACCTGAGTTAAAATCTGGCCTCAGACATTTATTAATTATGGTACCTTAGGCAAGTTACCTAATCCTGTTTCCCTTAGTTTCCTCATCTATAAAATGAGCTGGAGAAGGAAATAGCAAACACACCATTATCTTTGTCAAGAAAACCCCAAAATGGCATCACAAAAAGTTGAACACAACTGAACAACAACAAAAGTAATTTTGAATTTTGACATTCTTTTACTAGCCAACAAAGATTTATTAAATGATTATTATGTGTCAAGCACTGTGCTAGATGCTGAGAATATGCAGAATCAAGCAATTGTGCTCTCAAAACATTTAGATTACATTAGAATTCTTGTGGTGCTTTATAGTTATCTTCCATTACCTTCCCTTGCCTCCATCTTACAAACAAAACAAAACAAAACCTCAAACTAATATAGCTAGTATTTCATATACATTTATCTCTGCAGACATTTCCTCCTTTCATTCTTCATCAGAATTATTTATCTTTTTGCCTTTATTTTTGAGATCTTCTCATCCTTTCTGTGCTTACTTTCATGGTAGAAATTTAACCACTGGAATTTTGCTTATTTTTCCCATGAATCCTTTGAAATTTCCTCTCCCCCAAACTAGTAGGGATATAATAATTTTCTATTTTCTTATTGCTCTTCATCATAAATTCAAAGTTGGAAGGTAGTTTCCCCCACATTTCCTACATTATTACTTAGTAACAATTCCTCCTTTTTTAGGGAGAATAAGGTACGTCTGAAATAGAATTGTTAGTTTCTCCATCTTCTAGATGATGAAATTAAGGCAAATTTAAAGAATTGGTTGGTGAGAGGAAGGAAGGAAGGAAGGAAGGAAGGAAGGAAGGAAGGAAGGAAGGAAGGGAAGAAGGGAGGAAGGGAGGGAGGAAGGGAGGGAGGGGAGGAGGGAGGAGGGAGGGAGGAAGGGAAGAAGAAAGGACTTTTCAGCACTACATTCAATGATATTTGAATACTTGAAGCTCACCACCCTTACTATATCATGTCTCAATGACAAGTATTTTAACACTTCATCTATATCTTTTTTTCTTTTTAGGTCAGGACAGTATATTCTGATGATAATACTATGCTTTTCAGTACACCTTTCACCCCTGGTACATAAATGTTTTCACAGTATTTTATATTTTAAATACCATTTTCCTCCTTCACTACTACCATTACTATCTTTACCTATCCTATTGGTATGAATAAGGGAGATCCTTTCAAAACTATATTCTAGTCATAAGCTTCATCCCAGAAAAGAATTGTGATACATATGAAGTCAAATTTGCCTTTTTAAATGGGATCTTCTAGTTTATTTTGCTTATGTATCATATTTTGAGCATTTGTGTATAGATATCTGAAGTCATAAGCTATAACACTTTCTAGAATTTTTATTTCCTTTTGAATTTCTGGATATTGATATTGTTTTTTGCTACCTTCCTACATTGTATATACACAGTATTTTATTGATTATACTTTATAAGAAATATTTTCCCTTATTCACTTTTATCAATTTAAAGTCCATGTGATTAAATTTATAAGGATCTAGAAAAAAATACTGTTTTCCTAGACCTCGATAGGTAAACTCCATCCCTGGCCAGAAGTCTGTTCTTTTACTTTAAGTCATTGACCAGAAATTCAAATCCTATTCTCAGACAACATCTCCTTAACCAGCTTTTTATTTCCCAAATCTACCTTTCTCTTCTAAAGCCCCACCCCCCTCAAATGGACAGAAGTGGCAAAAACACTACCTCTGTGTTCTTGTGTCTCTTGACCAAGGCATTTTGATGTTTAGCAGTTCTTTCAATATTACTTCTGGTAGTATCATTTGGGTACATATTTAAAATATAAACAAAGATTCTTCCAGTTATTCCACCTTTCATTTTAGTCTTTCTATTTAAAATATGAATATTTCTTCAAAAATACATTAGAACATGACCTTGCATTTCTAGTTTCAAGTCCTAAGTGAAAAATGACATTGATAAAGGAGAACACAATTCTTATGACTTCTCAGTGCAGTTGGAATTCCTTGGATGCTCAGTGACAAATGGCCAAGGAGTATGAAAGCTTGCAAACAAGGACAACAATCCTATGACTTCCATTCTTGTCATCTTTCATTTTCTATTTAGACAAAGTTAAAAACAAGCATTTTAGGTAAAGAAATAGTTCTTGGCTGGGACACACAATTTAAAATAACCATGGGATCCTTACTTCTTTGTGCAGGATTTTGAATAGAAATTAATTTCTGTAGAGTCAAGATCATGCTACTTTGTCTTTTACAGTATACTGTTATAGATTTCTCCTAACCATTCTCTAACTCCCTGGGCAGTCCATTTATTCAATCCTGTCAGTGCTGATCTGTCAGTCAGAGCTACTGCTGGAAAAGACAGACTGGTCAGACTTGTTTCTCAGCCATGTTGTACTCTGCAAAATCCTTAGACTGGATTAGAGTTTGGATTATTGTGTAGTTCATATTATTTCTGCTCTTAATTAAGTTATTATAAGAAGGAGAAGGAAGTCTTTAGAATTTCACAATAACAGAATAACAAGGGATTTTGAAAGATCAATTCTTCTGTATTTAAGTCTAGATAACTGTTGTGTAGTCAATAGAGTGCTGGTTTGGAGTCAAGAAACCTGGGCTCGATTCCCAGTTCTGCCACCTATGTTGCGCCTGTATTACCTTGTGTAATCTTTCTGTCACTGAGTTCTTTCCTCTCTAAAATAAGATGGTTAAATTAGATGACCCTAAGGTTACTTCAAGCTCTATTATCCTATCTATTCTATCTTATCTGTTATCCTATGATCTCCCATCATAAGAGTCTAGACAGTCTCTATCTTATTTGTCTTGACCAGTATTTCAACCTTATGATTATTGAAGGATTATAAAAAGTTCTTCCCCATTTCTTTCATATAAATCTACTTCCTCCATGGACATAAAGGACAAATGTTGGCTATCAGCTTAACACATTATCCTTAATAGAGGAAAACAAAGTGTTCTTTTCTCTATTTCTTTTCCTTAAGTAGCAGGAACTCTCTGAAAGATAATTTCAAATAAAAGGTAATTAGTTTCCTCAATGGGCATTTGTCTTAACTGAATATCAGTCACAACCAAAAAAACTATTTCAAGAGTCAGGTAAAGCGTGGTCCAGAAGCAAGCATTGGAGGAGCTCTATCTGCTTTCTTGGACTCTGGAGACAATTAAAAAGCAAAGAAAACATCTCCCTTGAACTTTTACAAACTAAAGTTAAGATTACATCATTTTGGCACTTTTTCTTCCCCTTTCTAACTCCCATGATGAGGAGCATTGACACTCTCACTACCATTCTGGTGCCATAATGACTATTTTAGCTCAAATGAAAAACTTGAAGCTAAATAACTTCCTCATTGTGTTTCCAAAATGATTTGTCTGCCTAGTCCAGAAATCATTTTGGGGTTATAACTCAGTGAGCTGAACATTCATATCTATGCCAATGTACTATTTATACCCGTTCTGCTCCCTGTAGGGGATAATTCCATGCTGTATTAAAATACAATAAACATTCCTACTGAGCAAGTTGAAGGAATACAAGAAAGAAGTTTGTTTTCAAATACCCTTTTCTGGGATGGAGACTGAGAATTTGGCCTTCTCCATAGGAGGTTTCATTAGTTTTGGAAAGCCATGATCACTTCTCCATTCATCCCTCAGCAAATTGTTTCTTAGCCACAAAACATGTTTTAATGATCTGCTCTATTTGGAGCTTATCCTGGGTCATTTTCCATTCCCAGTCCAATAGGAGAGGAGCAGTTTTATGTATAAATTATTGGTTGGTGATGGTTCCATTTCCATCAACACATGAATGCAGGTTTATGACTCCATATATGTTGTATTAATGTGTCTTACTTTGGTGGGAGATCACTTAAAATGATTTGAGAATTTGCTGTAATGAACAATCACCTGTAACTATTTTTGGGACCTGGGGAACGACATTTAAAATCCCTGAGTTTCAGTTCCCTCATCTATAAAATGAAGGCATTAGATCTGACATCTTCTTAGGCCCCTTCCAAACCTCTTTCTATGATCCTGAGATTTGTTATATGGCATCATCATTTCCTATTGAGGAGACATAATTGATCATGATAACAATGATGCATAAGATTAAAGATTTGAAGCTTAAAAGGGTCCTCAGAAGACATCTGGTTCAACCCATTCCCATTAATTTTACAGATGAGAAAGCTATGACCTAGAAAACTTGAAGACCTTTGCCCAAGTCTTTTCTCTCAATTAGAAAGTTGCAGAACTAGGATATGAACTCATGTCCTCTGTCTCCTGATAGAGCATGTTTCTATAATACCATGATTACTCTGCCTCTCATCTAAACTAAAAATATTTATGGACCAGTTTAAATTTTCCAAACTCCTTTCCCCACCAAAACCTGATGAATTAAGTGGTGCAATTATTTGTGAATGAGGTACTTGGATGTTCTGAAATTGACTTGCTCACAATCCCAGATCTAGTAAATATCTGAGATGGAATTCAAATTCCCTGATTCTGTATTTAACACATACATCCATAACATCACATCGTACTTACTATTCGATTACTATCGAATTTTTTACTTGACCTTTCTCCCTTTTTTTGTGGCGGGAGGAGTTCCAGATATCTTGACCTTCCACAGCTGCACAGCAGTGCAATAACTGGGGGTGCAGTAAGGGATGGGAAAGGAGGTGAGCATTTCAGCAAAGAAAAGAGTCATATCAGAAGTATACCATGCAGTAGTGACCTGCCATCAAGAAAGCCCCACTCTTCCTTCCCCCTGGAGATAGTAGGAAAAAGCAGACTATAGCAAAAGGACTATAGTACCCAGATCCTGATAGGGGGTGGGGAGAGGGAAAGTGTAGCTTGAGTAATTGTGTTGTGTACCACCAAAGGACTGCAGAGAGTAGTCAAAGGGACTATGGTTGCCATGGGAAAGAAATGTACCCCCTCCACTAAGAAGAAACTCCTTCATCTGGGCACCCTGGGGCACAATCCCTTTCCTCCCATGCTTATAATAACTCATTTGGGTAGAATTTTCTCTGGAGAATAAGGCCTTTGTTTAGCTAAATGATGCTATACTTATTGCCTAGGCTTGAAAATGCCACTGGGGTGGATAAGATCAATGCTGAGGTTCTTATTTCTTATAGAGCTTTTGCAAATGTATTTGTAAATGCTAAGTCACATCCCAATTTAACAGCTGGGGCTATCAGCAACACTCTAGTTCTATTTATTTATAGCACAGTAAATTTCAGTTTTTCTAGCTGAATATGCTTCATAATTTGGAAAGAATTAAGGAAGGTAAAAATGAAGAAAGGAAAGGGGTGAAAAAAGGAGGAAAGAGGGGAAAGGAAAAAGGAAAGAAAGATAGGAATTAAGGAAGGAAGGAGAAAGAAGAAAGAAAGAAGGGGAAGGAAAGAAGGAAGAGAAAGAAAAAAGGAAGGAAGGAGGGAAAAAAAGAAAACGTCATTACTAGAGATGCTTCTTAAGTAAAGCCTAACCAAACAAACTACAGTATTGGAAAACGAAGTTATTCTTGCTGCTTAAGGAGTTGAATTAATTTGATGTTTATTTTTGTTAGCATACTAAAACACTTTTTAAAATTTAATGCTTCATGGTAAGTTGAGATATTAATTCAAACAATAGCCACCAATCCAAGACACATCAGTAATGCAATTGCTTGTCTGTGCTGACAAGACTAGAGAGAGCAAATTTTCCAATTATAGGCTGGGGCCAGAGATACAACAGTAGTGAACGTTCTGATTAATCAGCTTTCAGCCAGATCATTATTAAAATGTTTAAGTCTTTCCTCTTAGCTATAGGTTGGCAGAATGCCAGAGACCAAAGTCTTGTTTCATTAAGAATGCCACTTTATAGAAACAGAGTAACTGGCAAGCTCTACACACTAGTGCCATTGAATTGTTTTAACTATTAAAGATACAAATGAACTGAAAAAGATTTTTCCTCTAATCTTACAGATAAGGAAACTGAGGCACAGAGAAAAGCAACTTAGATAAGGTTATACAATAATTCAGAAATGAAAATGGAATCCAAACTCGATAAGGTAAGTCTTTCCCATAGGCTAACCTTATACCAGTTCCATTAAGGGGGCCTAGAAATATCTGTGGAGACTTGTTGAACTGAAGATGCTTGTTTCATTAAAGGCAGTGTTATGTATATGTAAATGTTGCATAGACATATGTATAGACAAATATACATACCCATGTAATTATATACTTTCATGTATGTGTACACGCATATGTTTAATGGAACAAGCATTTTAATCTAACAATTCTCTGAAGATGCTTCTAGGCATCCTTAATGAATCTAGCACATGGCTGACCTTTGAAAAGAATTCACCTTGCCAGGGCAGCCCCTCACAATAGCTGTTCAGTTTGCCTTGGTGAGAACCTTCCTTGGATTTTCCACCAGTAAGATTTCTACATCAAGAAATTTTGGAGTGATTGAAGTTGAGCCTGGAAGATTAAAAACCAGTTAAGGTTTCTGCCAGCCCCTCTGAGCATATGGGCTGCAGCTGTAATTAGCTCTGTAATTAGTTTGTCCATATTACTTCCACATATGTTCATAAGGTTTTTTTTTTCATATTCTATGTACTTATTCTCTATTATTACTGTATGCTAAACTTTGTACCAGGTTCTGCAGACACTTTGTGTTCCAGTATCATCAGCTTTCTGGCCTACATTTTGAGTCTCATATAGAGATATGTGCCAGAGAAGCATCTGTACAACAAGAATGTTAATTCCTTTAGGGATGGCAACAGAAATATATCAGGGCTCAGGACTCTATAGTAGAGAAGAACTGGTTCCTATCTGGTTCAGTTTCCCTTCTGCATGGTGGAGCTACCTACTCATTCTCTCTTTAGAAAGCATTGTAGATAGAATGTTGGGCCTGGAGTCAAGAAGAACTGCATTCAAATTCATTCTCAGCTACTTAACAACTTTGTGAATGTCTGTTTGCCTCAGTTTCAACTGTGGAGATAATAATAGCATTTAACTTCATAGGTTGTTGAGAGGATCAAGTGAAACAGTACTGTTAAAACATTTAGCAGGATGCCTGGTGTGTGCTATACAAATGTTCATTTACTCTCCACAGTGTCTCAGGACATTTTTGGAGGGATTGTCACTTTTCAGTAAGTAAGAATAAAATTCATTTATATATATAGTTGCCATTGTTAAATGCCATTGGAATTCATTTTTTGAAAACTTTATTAAATAGGCACTTATTAAGTGCCTACTACATGCCATATACTATTCTTGTCCATGCCCGTGGAATGTTTGCATTCTCTTCTGTAAAATGGACCATGTTCACAAAAAAAGTAAATGGTTGATTAGCTATCCTTCATTCTTTTTTTTTAATTAAATTAATTTATTTAATTTTAGTTTTTAATATTCATTTCCATAAGCTTTTGTGTTTTAAATTTTCTCCACCTCCCTCCCCTGATCCCTCTCCAAAATAGCATACAATTTGATAAAGGCTCTACATATACATTTTTATTAAAATATTTTGACATTAGTTATGTTGTAAAAAAGAATTAGAATGAATGGGAGAAACTACAAGAAAGAAAAAACAAAACAAGAGTAAATAATATGCTTTGATATATGTTCTGACTCCATAGTTCTTTCTCTGGATGTGGATGGCGTTTTCCAACATGAATCATTTGCAGTTGTCTCAGTTCCTTGTATTGCTGAGAAGAGTGAAGTCTTTCAAAGTCAGTCATTGTACAATGTGGCTGTTACACTGTATAGTCTTTACTTTCTGCTCATTTCACTCAGTATTAGTTCAATTTAAGTCTTTCCAGGTTTTTGTGAAGTCTTCCTGCTCATCATTGCTTTTTTTTTTTTTCCAGCCAAAGTAAATCAAAGTTTATTAAAGGTTTGCCATAATGGGTAGATTCTTAAGGAGCCTCAGTATCTGTGATGCTTGTATTGGACAAGCTGGCCAGAATAATCTGACACAGAGTGAGTCTGTGATAGATAATTATCAGCTCTTTCATGGAGGCAAGATGGGTCTTACATACAGAAAGGTGGGAGCGTTTAGGCGTGGCCTAGAGGAGGAGTTTGGGGAGGGATTTCAGGAGTCAAATGAGGTCAGACTCCAGTAATGACAGATTAAAGGTGGGAAATAGCTGAAGGCTATATAGAGAAGACAGACAATGGAGGGCAAGGCTAGTTTAAAGGTAACAGATTTCTGCATAGAGATTAGGGAAGGATCAAGGGTGGGGAGATAGCTGGACAATGGAGGGCTAGGCTAGTAACAGAGATTTGAGTGGAGCTATAATGAGAGGCTTATGGCCTCAGGCCAATGCCTCATTAAATGGGAAGATTCTAGGAGAGATCAAGAGGATTCCTAGAGCCTGTACCTCATCATTCCCTGCTCAAACAAAAGGGACCCAAATTCCTTTGGGGTAAAGGGTGAAAGTCTCAGCTTCTGAAAGTGCTTCCTGCTGGTAAGGAGCATAGAGCTGTTCCTGCCTCTCTGGGTCCCATTCAAGGGGTCAGACTGTGGAATGTGCCTGATGCCAAGTCCAGTGGAAAACTTGGATTCATTTGGAGGTTGGCATAGCTTTAGTGGAGGTTGATGGCTTGAACCCCAGAGGAAACAAACCTAGCAAGGAGGTCAAGCAATTGAAGACCAAACAGGCACAAAAATGTATAGAGAAAGGACAATTTCCCTGGTATAAAAAATAATTTTCCTGGTTGGAATTAAAGATGACTATGGCAAGACAAAAATGCTGTTAGATATCTCCTTCCTTTCCAAATTGCTCCATGGACCTATAGCACATGGAAAGCAAGAGCCACCAGAGAGTCTAATAGTTTTCAAAAACATGCAATTCCCAAAGCCTGTTCTCTCCTTTCATCGTCATAGAGAGTGAAAGTTTTTTCTAGATTGGGTAAAGCTGGAGTGGTAAACAATTTAGTTTTCAAAGTCTCAAAAGCTTTCACCTAGTGAGGCCTTTGAGTACCAATTAATGGTTGCAGTTTCCCCCAGGCCTTGGGCTAAATTGGCTATAGACCACTGTGAGGGAACACTTTAGGATCTAGGAGTCAAACAAATGCTGGCATGGCAGAATTAGCTCACTCAGGAATTCCCTGATCCCAAACAATTGACTCAACTATTTCCAACACTTCCAGAGAAAGATGGGAAGACCTGAGAAGCTTAACTAGAGAAAATTGACTTCCCAATTTCACCATCAGGCCCCTTCCCAACAAGGGGACAGGATAAGAGGAAAGCATAAAGGAAGAAGTTTTCAAACAACAGATCCTCAAGTAGGCAGGAGATGCCTACTTTGATGCCCTGACCTTTGATGCCCCTGACCTGATTGGTCAAGGGGAGGGTAGAACCAATTGGTTAGAACAGAGAACTTAGTCATAATAATTAAGTGGGTGACCTTAACCTTCAGCTTCAATGCTTGCCCAAGGTACAGTGAGAGAGATGAAGGAAGTGGGAGCACTGCCAAGGCCCAGGCTTCCCTGTCACTGCAAGTCTTGAGAAGACTGAAGGACAGAATACTGGGAGGTGGCTCTACCACTTTTCCAACCCTGGGGACAATACCTCTTCCAATTTCTCTCCTGGTCAGATGGGAATGGCTCTAGAGGCATTGGTTCCTGGGGCTCCCTCTGGGGGGGGGGGGTGTTGCCCTGGAGGGGCATTGAAAGCAACCCAAGTCTCTGGGCTTCCTCTGAGGGGGTACCTTGGAGTGGCACTCCTTGCACAAGTGACCCTCTTGTGACATTGAAAGCAGGTTTCCCCACTACCCAAGTGACTGGGCTTCTACCACAGAGGTGCACTGCAGGTGTTTTTCCTGAGGGAATCATAAAATATTGAAGGTTAAGGTTTAGAGGTATGTAAGACCCCAAAATAACAACATGCCATGTCCTGATGAATGAATTAGACTAAAGTCTTCTCTCAGGTAAAGTAAAGCAAAGTTTATTAAAGTTTCACCAAAATAGCTAGACTGTTAAGGAGCCTTGGTATCTTTGACACTTATATTGGACAAGGGGACCAGAATAATCTGACACAGAGTGAGTCTGTGCTAGATAATAATTATTCTCATACTGAGAAAAGTTACATAAGTTACAATTATCATTTTCCATGTAGGAATGTAAATAGTTCAGCTTTGATAATAATAATATAACATTTTATAATATTCCTAGGAGTTTTCTTTTTGGGATCTTTTTCAGGAGGTGATTGGTGGATTCTTTCAACCTCTATTTTGCACTCTGGTTCTAAAATATAAGGGCAATTATCCTTGAGAATTTCTTGAAGGGTGATTTATAGGTTCTTTCTTTGATTGGGGCTTTCAGGCATTCCAATAATTTTTAAATTATCTCTCCTGGATCTATTTTCCAGGTCAGTGGTTTTTCCCATGAGATATTTCACATTTCCTTCTATTCTTTCATTTGTTTGGATCTGCTTAACAGCATCTTGATTTCTCATAAAGTCACTAGCTTCCTTGCTCCAGTCTAATTCTGAAGGAATGATTCTTCTCAGTGAGCTTCTGACATTCTTTTCCCATCTGGCAAATTCAGCTTTTTCAGTCATTCTTCTCCTCATTGCCTTTTGGAACCTCTTTTGCCACTTGAGTTAGTCTGTTTTTTAAGGTGTTATTTTCCTCTGTCAGGCTGTTGACTCTCATTTCATACTTTTCTTGCATCTTTCTCATTTCTCTTCCCAATTTTTCCTCCACTTCTCTTATCTGCTTCTTAATGTGCTCTATGGTGTATAAGCAATTCATATATTCATTTGGGGCTTTTGTTGCAGGAGTTCTGACCTCCCAGTCCTCCTCCTGTTCCATGCTTCGATCCTCTTTGCCCCCCAAATAGGCATCTAATGTTGAATTTTTCTGTTTATTTTGTTTCCTTTGCCTAAGCACGTTGCCACTCAATTACTTGACTTTTGGGCTTGTTGCCATAGTAGGACTCTGCCACCAGCCAGGGGATCTTCTGTCCCAAATGCTAGGGTTTTCTGAGCTGCTAGAGGTATTAGTTGGGTTCCTTCTCTGATGGTTCCACATGCTCTGGCAAGCTTGTCACTCACCTCAAGACCTCCACCCCAGAACGCAATCCAGATCCAAGTAGGTTAAAGCAAGAACTATTGTCCCCCAGGCTGATCGCCCAGTCCACCCATAGTCTGAAGGCCAGGAGCTGAAGCTTCAAAGTTGGGCAAGCTGTTCAGCATCTCAGTGGCTTCTTGCCCCCAGGGGAAAGAGGCTTATGCACTCACCTTCCTAGTAGGTCACGAAGTCCATACTCCACTGACTTCTCACTTTGTTCTTGGCATCTATGTGTTCGTAATTCTGGAAACGCCACAGCTGTTGGTGTTCTAGAGTCCCTTCAGCTAGTTGCTGGTCCAGCCACCCTGGGGCTCAAACCTCTGACTCAGGACTCACATGGGCCTGGGCTTGTCTCCCAGAGTACTGTGTTGTCCACTCCCTGCTGTGCTGCAGGGCTGTCCTCAGCAGGAGGTTAGCTTCCCTGTGTCATTTTGTGGATTCTGTAGCTCCAGAGTTTATCCAGAGTCTCCTTTTACATAACTTTGAAGTGGTGTGGGCTGGATCACTGCAGAAGTGCTATTACTACTCTGCCTTCTTGACTCTGCCCCCTACTTCATTATTTATGGTGCCTTTTTAGCAGGATATAGTTTCCTTCCTTATCTTTTTTTTTTTTTAAAGCAATTGGGGTTAAGTAACTTGCTCAAGGTTACACGGCTAGTCATTATTTATGCGTGGGTGCTCATTTTCTGAGGCCGGATCTGATCTCGGGTCATCCCAACTCCGAGGCCGGCGCTCTTACTCACTCCGACACCAAGCCGCCCCTTTAGGGCAATTGGGGTTAAGTAACTTGCCCAAGGTTACACGGCTAGGTTTTTTTTTTTGTTTGTTTGTATGGATTAAGTGTCGGAGGCCGGCACCGAACTCAGGTCCTTCTGATTCCAGGGCCGGCGCTCTATTCACTGCACCACCTAGCCGCCCCCTTCCTTATCTTTTTAAATTAGATCCATTTTTGCTTTTGTTTTATCTGAGATCAGGATTGATTCCCCTGTTCTTTTTTACTTCAACTGAAGCATAATATGTTGTATTCCATCCTTTTTCCTTTAACCTGTGTATATTCACTCCCTTTCAAATATGTTTCTTGTAAACCACATATTGTAGGATTATGGTTTTTAATCCATTCTGCTATGCGTTTCCATTTTATTGGAGAGTTCATCCCATTCACATTCACAGTTATGATTACTATCTGTGTCTTTCTCTCCATCCTATCTGCCTCACCCTGTTTATGCTTTTACTTATCCTTCCTACCTTTTCCTCCTCAAAATGGTTTTGCTTTCAATCACCACTTCCATCAATCTTTCCTCCTTTGTTATCAGCACTCTCCCTTTTCTTTCTCTTTTCCCTTAATATTTCTTCCCCCTCCCCTCTTCCCCTTTTACCCCCCTCCTTTTTTGTTCCCTTTTCCTCTCTTACTGCCTATCAGGCAAGTTAAATTTCTATACCTAACTGAGTGTTTTATTCCCTTCTTGAGTCAAATCTGATGAGAGTAAAGTTTAAATAATACTCATCTCCACCCTTTCTTTCCCTCTGCTGTAATATGTCTTTGTGCCTTTTCATGTACTGCAATTTACCCTTTTCTGCCTCCTCCTTTCCTCCTCACCCTTATAATCTTTCACCCCTTAGTGTTTATACCATCATATCAAAGTCAGTTTATACCCATACCCTCTGTCTATGTATATCCCTTCTAAATAAAGATAGAGTTTTTAAGTGTTATAAGTATCATCTTTCCATGTAGGGATGTAAACAGTTTACCTTTATTGAATAACATGTTTTATTTTGTTTTTTCCCTTTCCTGTTTACCTTTTTACGCCTCTCTTGAATCTCGTGTTTGAAGACCAAGTTTTCCATTGAGCTCTCATGTTTTCATCAGGAAGGTCTGGAAATCCCCTATTTCATTGAATGTCTATCTCTTTCCCTGAAAAATTATGCTCAGTTTTACCTGGTATTTGATCCTTGGTTTTAATCCAAGCTCCTTTGCTTTACAGAATATCATATTCCAAGCCCTCTAATATTTTAATGTAGAAATTGCAAGAATCTGTGCAATCCCAACTGTAGGTTCATGATATTTGAATTGTTTCTTTTTGGATGCTTGCAGTATTTCCTCACTGACCTGATAATTCTGGTGTTTGGCTAATATTCTTGGTGTATTCAATTTGTGATCTCTTTCAGGAGGTAATCATTTGATTCTTTTGATAACTAGTTTATCCTCTGGTTCTAGGACTTCAAGAAAGTTCCCCTTGATTATTTCTTGAAAGATGCTGTATAGGCTCTTTTTTCATCATGGTTTTCAGGTAGACCAATAATTCTTATTGTCTCTCCTGGATCTATTTTCTAGGACAGTTGCCTTTTCCAATGAAGTATTTTTATTTTCTTCTATTTTCTTTTTTTATTGATTTTGTTTGACTGATTCTTGATGTCTCATAGTAATTAGCTTCCACCTACCCAATTATAATTTTTGGCAATTTTTTCTTCAGTTAACTTTAGAAATTCCTTTTCCATTTGACCAATTCTATTTTTAAGGAGTTGTTTTCTTCAGTGATTTTTCCCCATTTTGTCAATTGTTTTTAAAGGAACTGAACAAATTTCCTTCTACCTCTCTAATTTTACTTTTAATATCCTTCTTAGGGTCTTACAAGAATGCTTTTTGGACTCAAAACCAGTTCATATTCCCTTTTATGGTTTCAAATGTAGGTATAGTAACAATACTGTCATCTTCTGAATTTGTATTTTGATCTTCCCTGTCGATATAGCAAGAATCTATGGTCTTCCTTTTCCTTTTTTGCTTCTTGCTTATGTTTGCCTTTTTCCTGTCTTTTAAAGTTGACCTCTGCTTCTGGGGCACAGGGGGTACTGACCCAAACTTCTTGCACTGGGGGCTAGGGGCCTGCTTATTGGCTTTGTGTGCTGGAGCCACAGGTTCTGTCAACTGGACACTGAACAAGCTGTGGTTTACATGGGGCCTAGCTGGAGTTGTTGGTGGTGATTTGTGTGTGCCAGGGCCAGGTGCAGATTTATGCATTTACCCAGGGTTACACTGAAGCTTTCAGGGTGAATTGTAATGGTGGGATGGTGTAATGGTGGGCCACTGGAGGTTGCCTCCTTGAGGCTGCACTAGAGCACTGGTAGGCTTAACCACTGGTGGATGCCAGTCTGCTATACAAGTGGTGGTTCTCCACACTGGTGTCTACCAGGCACCCTGGCTATGAGAAGGCACATAGGGGTCCTGGTATTGTTTGCCTTCTCCACCACCCTGGGAGTCAGGAACTTCTGCTAGTTTGCTGAGGTGGGGCTTGTTGCTGGCTTTCCAGGTCATCTCTCTTCATATACTGGACTCTTCAGCCAGGCAAGAAGGACCTTTGCTGTTATTTCCCCTAACCTCATGAGGTAAAACAATTCCTGTATCCTGTTTTTTTTGTATTGCTTCTTCTGACCTTCATGTGAGAGATTGTCTTATGTAATTCCTCTATCAAATAGTCTTTTAAGAAAATGTACAATCAGCATTCAAGCAATTTGACTAGCCCATCAGAACTGCACTCTCTGCAGTAGAGTTTGAATGCTTGGCAGTTGAGAAAGGACCGTTGTTTTTGGTAGCTTATCTTTCCAGGTGATATTCAGAATCTTCCTAAAACAACTCAAATGAAAGTAATTCAATTTTCTGGCAAAGTGTTGGTGTTGGTATACTGTCCAAATTTCACAGGCATACAACAATGAGGACACAGAACCACTCTGTAGACCTTTAGTTTTGTAGGTACTTTGCTTTGGAGCCTTCCAAACACTGTGCTAGCTCTGGCCATACATGTCTCAACCTCATTATCTGTATGTACATCCTTGGAATATATGCTGCCAAGGTAAGTGAGCTTATATACAGCATTCATTCTGGCTGTCTCCATTTGCTAGAACCAATGGTTTCACATATGGATGGTGTGGTGCTGGCTGATGGAGAACTTCTACTTTCTTAGTGTTAATTGTTAGGTCAAAATTAGCCAACAGCAGAGAATCAATCCAAACTCTGTTGCATCTTAGCTTCAGAAACTGCACTGAGTGCATAGTCTTCTGTGAAAAAAAAGGCTGTGTACCAATTCTCCCTCTGCTTTAGTCTTGGCCTGTAGCCTTTTCAAATTAAATAATGTACCATCAGTGAGATAGCTGATGTCATTTTCATCCTCATCAACGTCACAGAATCATCATGTTAAAAAGCATGGGAGCTTGGACACAGCCCTACTTTACTACATTGGTGACTTGGAAAGTGTGAGAGCATTAGTCATTATTCAGAACATGGGCAAGTAAGCTGTCACGAAACTGAAGTACAATACTGATAAACTTCTCCAGGCAACCAAATGTTGCCATAAATTTTTACAAGCCTTCATGATTGATAGTATGAAAGGCTTTGGTCAGATCTATGAATATTGGGAAGAGAAAGGAGAGTGATGAAAGAAAATCATGAAAAGAGAATTAACAGCTAGGTAAGAGAGTCACAAAAATATTAAAGAAAACAACCTTAACAATAGAATTGGCCAAATGGTAAAAAGACATAAAAATTCACTAAAGAACTCCTTAACAATTGAAATTGGGTAGGTGAAAGCTGATGACTCCATGAGATACCAAGAAACAATAAATAAAAGTCAAAAGAATGTAATAGAAAAAAAATAGAAATATCTCATTGGAAAAACAACTGACCTGAAAAATAGATTGAGAAGAGATAATTTAAGAATATTGGACTACCAGAAACCCATGATAAAAAAAAAGAGCCTAGATATATTTCAAGGAATTATAAAGGAAAACTGACCTGATATCTTAGATCTAGAAGGTAAGAATAAAATGTAAAGAATTCACGGATCACCTCCTGAAAGAGATCCAAAATGAAAACTTCCAAAAATATTA
The DNA here is from genome assembly GCA_011680675.1 of Gymnobelideus leadbeateri. Lineage (NCBI taxonomy): Eukaryota > Metazoa > Chordata > Mammalia > Diprotodontia > Petauridae > Gymnobelideus > Gymnobelideus leadbeateri. The sequence continues at coordinate 2,797 of WOXC01005393.1, read as the reverse complement.
TATCAAAATCCCAGGGTTCCCAGGTCAAGGAGAAAATATTGAAAGCAGCCAGGAAGGACTCATTCAGATGTAGTGAAGCCCCAGTCAGGATCACACAAAATCCAGAAGCTTCCACATTAAAGGATCTGATAGCTTGGAATATGATGCTTCCAAAGAAAAAGGAGCAAGGATTAAAAAAAAAACAAACAACAACAAATCCAGTGAAAGCGAGTATAATCCTTGAGGGGGGAAATAGATCTTTAACGAAGTACAGGACTGTCAAATGTTCCTAATTAAAAGACCAGAGCTGAATAGAAA